>OX104122.1:46764492-47364492 GCA_944474755.1 Limnoperna fortunei
ATTTAAGATGTTGCGTTTCCGTCAAACAACTGTCAAATACCTCATTTTACAAAAAACTTCCATCTGACCCTACACCTGCTATAACAAAGAAAATACAGTCCACCTTATCCAAAATGAATAAAGAAGGTCACATCGATAATGACACATTTGAATATTTAATGCCTGAAAACTGCTCTGCGGGTAGATTCTATCTTCTACCCAAACTACACAAAGAAGGCGTTCCTGGAAGACCAATTGTATCTGCTAATGGACACCCCACGGAAAAGATTTCGGAATTTGTCGATCACCATCTAAGACCATTTGTAAAAGCACTTCCGTCCCATATCCAAGATACAACAGATTATCTGAAAAAAATGCAGTCCCTAAATCCTCTACCTCAAAACACATTGCTTGCTACTATGGACGTGTCATCTTTGTATACAAATATACCACAAAATGAAGGAATTGCTTGCTGTGAAGCTGTATGGAACACCAGACAAGAAAAATATCCCCCAACAGAATGTCTTGTTAAATTGCTCACTCTCGTCCTTGAGAACAACAATTTTGTTTTTAATGACGAACACTACATCCAAGTGAGTGGTACTAGCATGGGAACCAAAATGGCACCCTCTTATGCCAATATATTTATGGGAAATCTTGAAAAACAGCTTCTGTCTGGTGCACCATATAAACCATTGTCATGGTTCCGTTTCATTGATGACATTGACATTAAATGGAATGAAAGTCAAGAACATTTAATAGATTTTTTTAACTATTGCAACAATTTTCATCCCACCATCAAATTTACTTTCGAATTCTCAGGTCATAAAATATCCTTTCTCGACACTACTACCTCCATCCAAAACGGAATGATGACAACAGATCTTCACACGAAAGCAACAGACAAGCATCAATTTTTATCCCCCAAAAGTTGCCACCCAAGGCATTGCTCGCGCAGTATTCCTTACAGTCAAGCCATACGTATCAAAAGAATTTGCTCAACAGAAAACACCCAAAACCATCGTTTAAATGAGCTCCGTAAACATTTACTCAAAAGAGGCTATAAAAACAAAAACATCTCCGAGGCATTTGGAAAAGCTGACAATGTTTCCAGAGATTCGTTGCTGAATTACAAAGATAAAAATATAACAAACAGCAGAATACCATTAGTCGTCACATACCACCCTGACTTAAAAAACATTTCAAATGTTTTAAGGAAACATTGGAACCTTATCGAAAATGATCCGAATTTAAAAAAGCTTTTCCCTGAACCACCTATAATGGCATACCGTCGACCAAACAGTTTAAAAGATATTATTGTAAATGCTAGAGTCAAAATGAACTCTCCTTCAAAACCTGGTGGATACAATCCATGCAATCGCAGTAATTGCAAATGCTGTAAAGCAGCAAACGTCGCTAGCACCTTTCGAAGCACAACAACCAACGAAAGCTTTACAATATACTCCAATTGTTCCTGTAAATCCAGCAATTGTATTTACATACTGACCTGTGGGATTTGTAACATCCAGTATGTTGGAGAAACAGAGACAGCTTTCAATATGCGACTTAACAACCATCGCTCCTTTTTCACGAAAAACAGAAATTGTCCACTAACTCGCCACCTTAAAACTACAGGCCACTCTTTTGATACTGTAAAATTCCAAATTATTGATCAAAACCCAAAGTGGAATACATCAACCAGAGACTTCGAGAAACATTTTGGATACATCAATTAAAAACGCTAGAACCTGATGGATTGAACGAACGTAATCCACAGGTAGAATACTAAAATGTGTATGACCCAACAGAAATATGAACAACAAAAATATTTTATATCTCAGCATCAGCATAGATTTTTTGTATAAAGTGAACAACAAAAACATTTTCTATTGTTTAAATTTTTGATTCAGTCAACGCCTGATGAAGCTCTTTGGTAGAGCGAAATATTGCGTTCCATATATATTATTTGTACATAGTAGTGTTGTTATAATTATTTTTATTAGACAACTATATTATTTTTATTTGTAATTGTATCAGTCTGCATCTGACTGATCCAGCACTTATTAAACGAGATTGTTGTTGCTATTTATAGATTACTTATATACTTTTATCCGCAACATGCATTACACTCACGTGCTGTGTAATCCTATCTTGTTTATATTTAAACTTATATTTGTGTATGAAAAATGATTTAATCAAGTGTTTCTCATTAACAACATGGATTTTGAAGACCACTTTAGGAAATTACGACAACTTACAAAGAAAAAGGTTCAAACCACACATCATTTAACAAATTTGATGATCTACAAGGAAAACAAAATTATACCAAAAGGTTTAGAAATAAAATTAGATCCACAAACACCTGGAGTCAAATCTGGTAGATTTATTAAACGTTGGAATGATATCCTTTTTAATTGTTCATTTCGGCTTCTAGATTTACTACTATCCCATACCACTCATCATCACACCCAAATTATTAATGAATTAAATAATACATCTCAAAATACAAAACAATGTGACATTGACACCATTTACAGACGTCTACAAGAAATAGAGGCTATAGAGGAAAATAAACAGAAACAAATTCAGTCAAAAAAATTCAAAAGAGACGGCGTACCAGAAGCAATTTGGAGAGTAAATTACCAAACACCGAGAATAACAAAACAATCAAATAAAAAAAGAAGACGTAGATTTATTCGAAAGCGAAACGAAAAAGACAACATAGTCGTCAATTTATCATCTTATCCTCTTACTACACACGAGGAACAAGTTCTCAGCAAGGGTCTCAACTTCTGTCCTGTCCCTTCAAACATAAACCAGCTTCAACTTGAGACAGACCTAAACAACTTTGCCCGGAGACTACGAATAAAGGATTTTTTTCATCGTCGAGAAAAGAAACAACCTCAGGAAGCCGAAATTACCAATTACGAAGATGACTACAATGTTGACACGCCCATACAAAAATTTAAGAAAAAAAGCAACTGGAATCCACCTAAAAGCAAAAATGACAATCTGGAGGCTTTTATCAACATAGTTAAAACGGATGTGAAATCGTGCGTAACTAACAAACGGAAACGCAACATCTCTAAAAATGAAAGTGTGGCTATGAAGAATCTAAAGTATAGACCAGAAATAACCATAAAACCAGCCGACAAGGGGAGTGCTGTGGTTGTCATGAACACGGAGGATTACATTAAAGAGGGTGTCAAACAACTGTCAAATACCTCATTTTACAAAAAACTTCCATCTGACCCTACACCTGCTATAACAAAGAAAATACAGTCCACCTTATCCAAAATGAATAAAGAAGGTCACATCGATAATGACACATTTGAATATTTAATGCCTGAAAACTGCTCTGCGGGTAGATTCTATCTTCTACCCAAACTACACAAAGAAGGCGTTCCTGGAAGACCAATTGTATCTGCTAATGGACACCCCACGGAAAAGATTTCGGAATTTGTCGATCACCATCTAAGACCATTTGTAAAAGCACTTCCGTCCCATATCCAAGATACAACAGATTATCTGAAAAAAATGCAGTCCCTAAATCCTCTACCTCAAAACACATTGCTTGCTACTATGGACGTGTCATCTTTGTATACAAATATACCACAAAATGAAGGAATTGCTTGCTGTGAAGCTGTATGGAACACCAGACAAGAAAAATATCCCCCAACAGAATGTCTTGTTAAATTGCTCACTCTCGTCCTTGAGAACAACAATTTTGTTTTTAATGACGAACACTACATCCAAGTGAGTGGTACTAGCATGGGAACCAAAATGGCACCCTCTTATGCCAATATATTTATGGGAAATCTTGAAAAACAGCTTCTGTCTGGTGCACCATATAAACCATTGTCATGGTTCCGTTTCATTGATGACATTGACATTAAATGGAATGAAAGTCAAGAACATTTAATAGATTTTTTTAACTATTGCAACAATTTTCATCCCACCATCAAATTTACTTTCGAATTCTCAGGTCATAAAATATCCTTTCTCGACACTACTACCTCCATCCAAAACGGAATGATGACAACAGATCTTCACACGAAAGCAACAGACAAGCATCAATTTTTATCCCCCAAAAGTTGCCACCCAAGGCATTGCTCGCGCAGTATTCCTTACAGTCAAGCCATACGTATCAAAAGAATTTGCTCAACAGAAAACACCCAAAACCATCGTTTAAATGAGCTCCGTAAACATTTACTCAAAAGAGGCTATAAAAACAAAAACATCTCCGAGGCATTTGGAAAAGCTGACAATGTTTCCAGAGATTCGTTGCTGAATTACAAAGATAAAAATATAACAAACAGCAGAATACCATTAGTCGTCACATACCACCCTGACTTAAAAAACATTTCAAATGTTTTAAGGAAACATTGGAACCTTATCGAAAATGATCCGAATTTAAAAAAGCTTTTCCCTGAACCACCTATAATGGCATACCGTCGACCAAACAGTTTAAAAGATATTATTGTAAATGCTAGAGTCAAAATGAACTCTCCTTCAAAACCTGGTGGATACAATCCATGCAATCGCAATAATTGCAAATGCTGTAAAGCAGCAAACGTCGCTAGCACCTTTCGAAGCACAACAACCAACGAAAGCTTTACAATATACTCCAATTGTTCCTGTAAATCCAGCAATTGTATTTACATACTGACCTGTGGGATTTGTAACATCCAGTATGTTGGAGAAACAGAGACAGCTTTCAATATGCGACTTAACAACCATCGCTCCTTTTTCACGAAAAACAGAAATTGTCCACTAACTCGCCACCTTAAAACTACAGGCCACTCTTTTGATACTGTAAAATTCCAAATTATTGATCAAAACCCAAAGTGGAATACATCAACCAGAAGACTTCGAGAAACATTTTGGATACATCAATTAAAAACGCTAGAACCTGATGGATTGAACGAACGTAATCCACAGGTAGAATACTAAAATGTGTATGACCCAACAGAAATATGAACAACAAAAATATTTTATATCTCAGCATCAGCATAGATTTTTTGTATAAAGTGAACAACAAAAACATTTTCTATTGTTTAAATTTTTGATTCAGTCAACGCCTGATGAAGCTCTTTGGTAGAGCGAAATATTGCGTTCCATATATATTATTTGTACATAGTAGTGTTGTTATAATTATTTTTATTAGACAACTATATTATTTTTATTTGTAATTGTATCAGTCTGCATCTGACTGATCCAGCACTTATTAAACGAGATTGTTGTTGCTATTTATAGATTACTTATATATATATATATATATATATATATATATATATATATATATATATATATATATATATATATATATATATATATATATATATATAATTCGTCTAAAGAAATAGTCAACAATTGTTCGTACGGGATGTTGGATCGTTACGGTAGATAACGATGCTGTACAGACTAAAATAATAATATATTCGTTTAAAAATATGTACAACAACATCTAGATACATAATTAAAGCGAAAACAAAGTTTTACACTTTAAAAAAATGCACAAATATTTCGCCTGACCAACAGGCTTCGTCAGTGTTTTTACAACGAATGACAATAACAGGTAAAAAGGTTTTGTCGTTATACGTATGTGATGTATACTATATCTAGTAATTAACGAAAAAATGTTTTTTGTTAGTGCTATTACAAGTATGTACATGTATTTAAATATGAAGCACTATTTATACGGTTACAATCAATATATATACAAAAAAGCAGTTTTAAAATAAATAAAACGACACGTAATTCACAATGAACGGGCACAGAAGCGACACAAGATGCAAACCAAACTTACCCATTAATAGGCACCTACGTACGCACGGCACTGTAATAGCTGAAATTTTTAATAAACTCAGGGTGACCCTAATAGACCATAACCCAAGGTGGACAGACAAACAGAGAAAAGAGAAAGAAAGTTTTTGGATAAAAACATTGGGAACATCATTTCCGAAGGGAATTAATGAAAAATTATAGGACCTTAGACCAGATACAACCATGGTCTCCGAATATTCATTGTGAATTACGTGTCGTTTTATTTATTTTAAAACTGCTTTTTTGTATATATATTGATTGTAACCGTATAAATAGTGCTTCATATTTAAATACATGTACATACTTGTAATAGCACTAACAAAAAACATTTTTTCGTTAATTACTAGATATAGTATACATCACATACGTATAACGACAAAACCTTTTTACCTGTTATTGTCATTCGTTGTAAAAACACTGACGAAGCCTGTTGGTCAGGCGAAATATTTGTGCATTTTTTTAAAGTGTAAAACTTTGTTTTCGCTTTAATTATGTATCTAGATGTTGTTGTACATATTTTTAAACGAATATATAAACGAATATATATATATATATATTAGGTCTAGAGAATTATGCAACGATACAAATATAGAGATGTTTCTACTATAAAATAATTATATTAATAAATATGACAAAATTTTCGATGGCCTTTTTCAGTGTCAATATCTATCTATAATAAACGATAAAATTGGGTTATTGATACATCAGCATCCGGTGGTGACGTGATCGGGTTTGATTTTATTGATCTTGAACTTTCTCGGATCACATCTATTAGTCATTATATAAGGAGTATAAACCATCTAATATTAAGGTTAACCTCTACTAAATAGCCAATCAGGTGATGCCGTAGTCAAAAGTAGTGCTTAAAAACCAAAGTAGTTCTACTTTCACATGGCATAAAAATTATAATTCTGAATGAACCTGTTTAAAATTAAGTTTAGATGATGCACAAATATTTTAAATGAATACAAATTTAATCATTTCAAGCAAGTATTAGATTTTGAACGAAACTCAACAGATTGGCACCTGTTTATATCCATCTGACAACTGAAACTAGCTCTATTTGTGACGTCATTTTGTAAACTTTACAAAACATTCTTATTAGACTTTAATATTGTTGTGCCGGTCAGATATTTTTTTAGCGAAGACATGATATTTTGAGAAAAAAGGGTGTCGCTGATAGTGAACTTAAGGTAAATTCAGTATTCTATGAAATGTTACAATGGTCACCTATGCAAATCTATTTAGTAGTGGTTAACCTTTAACTTCTTGATATTCATGAATTTATTATTTATATTTTGAATGATATTTATTGTTTTTTGTTTATTACATTGGGATGTACAGAGCAGAGCTCTTTAATCCAGAATCTATCTCGGGCCTCCCTTTCAAAGTCTCGCCACTTGCAGTTCTGCTCGATAATTAGGATTTTTATGTGATCAAAATCCTTTGGAGTGTGGTGACCATTCAGCCATTTGTAGAATGACTGTTTTGAACAGGTTTATATAATTTTATAGAAGAAACATCTCTACATTTGTATTGTTGCATAATTCTCTAGACTTATATTATATTTTTGTGTTTATGCTGTATCGTCATGTTGGCGATCCGATACTTAGTAAGTGTATTGTTGGTAGCTTCCTTTAGACTAACAGTGTTGGGCTTAATTTGAAGACGTATATATGTATATTATGTATAATAATCATAATAGTAATAATCATATAAAGGAAAGAGGATGTCACAACATTCTTTCATATATATGGGATAAAGCTCAGTGCTACTCAGTATAGAATAATGAATTTTTCTAAGTCGCAAGTTCGTTCCGTGGTTAATTTTACCCTTTAAGACAGAGTTTATTTACCCTTGAAATAAACCCTATGGTAAATTTCTAAGTTTAGTAGGATAAGCATCTGTAGACTCTGAACCTCTATTTGGAAAAATTCCTATTAAGATCGGGAGATAGAAAAATATACCGATGCAATCTTTGCCAGGCTGGAATTGGTAATGACTTTCACTACTTCGAGTCGATTAAAGAGCACAGAATAAATGTATACGGAGGTACTACTGTCTTAATCCAAACGTTAATAAACGAAAAGTATACTTTAGTGGTGCAACACCACACTATTGACGAATTTCTCATCATTTGTTTATAATGTCAGAAAATTGTGATAATATATTTTTGCTCGTCATGAATATAGCAGAAATAATGTTCGCTGGACGTAGAGGAAAAATCCAAATGATCAAACAATAATTTATTTTTGCTTTTTTATGGTATACACTTTGTTATGAATAATTCTTTCACTAATGTTATATTTATGTGTGATGCATGTTCCACATAAAGTGTCTGAGTGTTCCTATAAAAATCTATTCAAAATATGAAGTATTTTACAGGTAAAAACATTCAACGGGCATCCTTATCCCCATTTCTTAGTTAGATGTATATTTTAAGAGAAGACGAGTTGGTCTGTTGCAAATTTTTCACGAGAGAACTTGAGGAATTTTTGAGTTTAGGACAAATTGAGGAAATCCTCAAATTTGAGATGTTTTATGAAACCGGACCCAGAGTAGTTTAAATTATATAAATCTCAGAATTTAGACTTAAAATATCTGCATTATTAACAATAACGATCATTATGGATAACACATAACAAACTGCATTTTTAAGACAGTTTTTACATTTGCACAAAACACACAGCTTACGCATGTGCGAACTAAACTTTTTGGAATTTTGACACAGCTTTGTTTACATAGCTAACGCAGAACGTCATATAAGAATTACCAATATAACTATACTCGATCCAAATTAATGCGGCTTCTCATTGAAAAAATAAAAGAATAATATGAACGACCCTGAGTGTAGCAATGTAATTTTTTACCTTAACATTCTGCTGTTATTTACGTATTGCAAACGAAATGTGTTTGCTTTTAAATGATATTTATATATAAATTACCGGAAGTGACATTCCTGTATTGGCTCCATTTTTCTGTATTGAGCCTGTTTGTTCCGTTTTGGCCCTATTTTTCAGTATTGATCCTGTTTTTTCTTTATTGGGACTGTATTTGTGCATTGGCCCCGTTTTTTCTGTATTTTTCTTGTTCACTAGATCTGTATAATACATGTATTCGACAATTTCACATGCATTTAGCTCAACTGGTAAATAATAAAAAAATATCACATCTGATGTTGCAAATATATTGTCTAAACCTTTACAAGATCAGCTATGTATTTATGTTAAATTGATGTGTTTGTATTAAACATTAGGCCGATTTACACTGAGAGGAGTCAATGTCTTGGCGCACTTCAGTAATTAATATCCGGATATTATCTTTTGTTTGTCTTGACGACTTTTAATCAAAGATGTTAATAATCACTAACGATATTGTTCAGAAACCTTTCAATTTTGACCAATTTCAATAAATATTTTGTATGAGAAAACATTTGAAAACATCCTGTGTGAGATTTCCGAAATAGGTCATTCTTTGTTTCCATAAGCGAATCCCACCATTTGATGTGTTGTTTAACCCTGTAAGTTTATGCTTTAGAGTTTGTTTATTGAGGAAGGAAGCCGGAGTAAACAGTGAAAACCTCCGATATTTGGCAGGAAATTGACTCTACGAGTCCATTTTAAAACAAAAACATATATGACAAACTGTTGGAAAATTACAGTTCTATACCTAAAATAGCAGATAAGTATAATGATTTCTACAGACTATGTATATTTAGTGCACTGGAAATTGGCAAATCTTGTACATATAATACTCCTACAGCATTGTTAAGCTAGTCAGAAAAAAATTTAGGTTTGATAAATAGAAGTTATCTGTTAGAATCGGAAATTTATGTACGTTGTTAATGACAGGCGCTACAAATTGTTCAAAAATACAGACACCTATATACAAACGTCTAAGTATTGTGACAACCATATAATATATCTATCCAGCGGATTTCTGAAACATCAGAAATACAGGGTTAATATCAAATATTTATACATATATATCATAATACACTATGTCAATAAAAATCGCGGATAGTAAGAACTAATGTCCCCTCCATTTTTGTGACATAAGCACATCAACAGTTCTCGTTTTTATTTTATTCTTATCTATCTGAAGCATACTTGAATTATCAGTATTTTGTCTTACATTTTTTCCAGTTTATTGTTTTCTATACATGCTGTGTATGCTTACATTTGTGTGTTGATAATAGTGTTCAAAAGTTGAATTCTTTTAGACTTGTTATGTAAATAACCTTTTTTTATATACCGATAAGAACCCAACCGCTGATAATGAAAGACATTGGATACACCATAGGAAGGAAAACTAAATGGGTTCATAAACCACAGTAACGATATCCACAGAATTTGTTTGTTTGTTTGTTTTAATGATGTTGTACGACACTTTCAACAATTTTCTATATCATGGCGTCCAGTTTTTATTGGGGAGGATATCGGAGTACAATGATAAAACCCCGGACCATCGGTAGGAAAAGTGGCAATCCAAAAGAAAAACGAATGGATTTCAACTCCGTATTCAGCAGTTTTGCGCCAACTATTTTATGACCAGAATCGGTTAACACACGACTCTTATTCCTATGTCACACATTCACAGATAAACAGACCAAATTTCACCAATAATACGCATGCACAAAGGCATTGCTGATTTTTTTTACATGCATGCCATAGATTATGTAGACAAGATTAGCTTTTCTAAAAAGCTAACCGTCTCTTAGCTGCATTACAAATTTTATGGATTTATTAAAGTGTCTGGTTTTTTTGTAATTTATATGTAGGATAGGTAAACAATGTACATGTACCTTGTAAGGACATTGTTTACTCTAAACTATTATCCTATGGTGCTTGAGAGATTTAAATGCCTGTCGTCACTTCACACGTGCTTTTTAAAAAATAATTAAGCAAAAGTTGACTCCCTTAACAAATGTCTAAACTGAGCGGTAAAAATATGTTTTGTTAAATTTGCATCAATATCAGAACGAAAATAAAGAAACAGAACATATAATTTTTTCATAACCCAAACAGCTTTAAAAAGTAGGGAGATTTTGGTACAATGTTTACCTTTTAATTGTTCACTGACCAATCGTTGAATGACATAGAAGTAAATATGTGTAACGTAACATTACTACACTAAAATACTGATTGAAAATAAAGATATAGTCAAGAACATATAATTTTTTTCCAAAACAGCTTTATAAAGTAGGGAGATTTTGGTACAATGTTTACCTTATAATTGTTGACTGACCAATGCATTGAATGAAATAGAAGTCAATATGTGGAACGTAACATTACTACACTAAAATACTGATTACAACCCCGATTCAACCTAAGAATATATCGAAATTTCAGTACACATAGTGCAATCCTGACGTAAACCAATGAAATGACAAAAATATTTAAAGATTTAGTAAACCACCCAATCAAGTAACAGAGAGTCATTTACTCCGACGACTGATCGTCATTTGACTATGTATACCGTCTCCCAGGTAGACGGTAAAAACTGGCTAATTATCGACATAGTGATACAGATTGTCACAGTAAGTCAGAGTTTAATACAAAAATGACACGGCTGAACACGTGCCAGGTCGTCTGTACTGCGGGTGAACAACAGTTTGATTCGGTGTAAGTAAAGGTTAATGCAAATAAAAACAGTCTGATGCGAAATAGTACGAACCATCATGAGCAATCGTTACACCTGGCCTAAGAATAAATATAGACTTAATACGACCAGTACGTTTAATAGAGTTTAACTAAGATGCACTTCTGTCGTTTGGTCCGTGATCAAATTTTGAACATGTACAAAATTTGTTACGGATAGACAAGCCCTTGTACTTATGACTAAGGTTACAGCACAGAATACAGATTGCTTCCCATGATGCCGGATAGTATTCATTGCTAATCCGGTCTAGAAACTGAGAATGCGTTGCGTAACATAGGCATTTGGAAAGTGTCTGTAACACTACAATACTTAGCGCAAATTCCCTCGTAGACATTGACGCATTACAGCGAGACGTTAAGTTAAATTACATTCGTACCCACTCCATTCACCAGAAGAACAACACAGAAGGTCTAAAACTGTATATGTCCTTATTCAACATAGGTCATTGTGCATGTTTACAATCATAAATCGTTCTGTCATTACGTATTTTTGTTCTACTTTGTGTTACTGCTGAAGGATCGATTGCATGTAAGTTATTAGACGACTCTTCATCTTAAATTCATTTTTATTCCCCGAACAAACCTATACTTTTCGGTTTTCAACACTTACTTCCGATGTCAATACTTAATCTAATTATCGTCCACAGTAAGAAATTTGCATTTGTCCACTTTCATCGTGGTCAGAAGTATATCATTGATGATAATTCATCATTCGTAAGTGGTTTTCATTAGTTGTTATTGTCCATCCTACGATTGTGTTCCTCTGAAATACATAAAATACTGCATCTTACATACATAATAACCATAATTAAATAAATGGCATCAGATGGTCCCACCATTCCAAGATAAATTGTTCGTAACGCATGCTATTTTAAGCTTGGTCATAAAGCGTTTCGTAAACAAAGAATTCACAACGGAAAAATACATTATGTAGATTTAATTCGGTTTTTAGGTTTGTTTGTTTTGTCTTCTTCGTTTTAAAGTAAATAATAAAACTGCTCAAATTAAAGAAAAGAAGGAAACGCATCGTGTTGTCCAATTTTAGCTTGTTTTTAAGAATCCAATTTTTTTATAATGAAAAAAGTTCATTCGTCAACAGTTTGAATTATAGACGCATGTATTGACTAATAACGTTCTACGCGTTGTAATCAGTAAAAATAAAAGTCTGGAATCCATGAATACAATCAGTGAGAATGGAATAATACCAAAGCTACACTAGTAATGATCATACGAATCGTACATATGAAAGTTATTTCAGGTATCACATGTATTTAAGGACAACACAAAAACAAAACACTGGAACATATATATAAACTGGCAAAGCCTGTAGTTAATTTAATGCATTTTTGATATGTTCCTTATGTGTATACCTTATTGTTAGGGTGCGGTTGTGAAGCAAATTGTGTCATTAGCATGCTAACTGTGATAATCTTCTTTGGAGTGCCAGTGTATTTTTATTTACTAAATTTAAGAACATTTTCAGCCTGTTCAATGTTATAACATCAACAACAGTAGTTTCGCGGAGTTTTCAATTGATTTATTCAAAGTACATGCTGGGACCATACTTGAAGGGTTTCAAGTGCTTGAACCCCAGACCTGCACAGCAGGTCCAACGTGAATGCCCCCTCTTTCGGTTTGGGGGGAGGGGGGTAGGGGTTTCAGTTCATAATAAGAATAAAATTCTGGCCGCGGACCATATAGAGGTGACGTGTTTGGAGAATTACACACTCTACAAAAGAGGTCTTTATCGTGCATGGAGCGTAACACTCGACAAACACGTAACTCGATCTAATATTCCATGTTATGATCTGACAACCTCCAACAAATTTGCATCCCTATCTGCCACCTGGGGATGTGATGGGCAGATCTGTGGCTGAGCTCCGTGAACCCACATAGTATGGTCCCACCGGAGTGCTCTATAGGAAAAGGTTCCTATTTGCAAGGTGGCCAGGTTACAATATGGAAATCACGACAGCTGACCATTGTGAGTAACTTGTTGGTCGAATACACGATACCCCGTTTGTTGTAGATTTTTTAAAAAGAGATGGCGCTTTCTATTCCATAATTTTTTCAAAGAGGTTACAGTTTGTTAATGAAAATTGTAACATAAATCACAGAAAGCAAATTGATTTGTTTTGTTTTGCAAAAATGTTCTGGGCCTCGTTGTAAAGAGGTTAAGGTATTTAGTCAACTATTGATCCGTGCCCGCGAACATTGAGTTTGCTGGTTCGAGTCTCTCTTCGATCAGGGAATTGATAGTTTTCCCAAAGAATTTTGAGGGTTTTCTCTCGGTATAGTTTCATTATAGGATTAAACGCTTATTTTCGGTAATTCATCGATGTATGAACGAGGTCGACTCACTCACAAATAAATAAACGGCATTCATCGATGTATGAACGTGGTCGACTCACTCACAAACAAATAAACGGCCAAAGGCCGTAAAAGGCCGTTTATGATAAGTTTGTGAGTGAGTCGACCTCGTTCATAAATCGATAAATTACGGAAAATAAAGAATTAAGATAAAATTTCATTATAAGTGTGTGAGGCGTAGGAATTTACACAGCGAACTAAAGACGAAGTCGTGGTCGGTTTGAAGGGAATAACTAGCATTGACAACAAATACATTTTACGATTTTCCAAAAAGATTATTAATAATACCAAAAGAAGACTCAACAAAAAAATATTCCGTAAACTAATGTTCCTCGTTGTACCCGCGGTGTATATTAACGTCATATGTGACGTCATATCGGTTCAAACACAACGTAAACCTAGGCAGACGTTCTTTCTTAAATACGAACAGAAAAAAACAATACTTGTTCAATGGATTTATCAGTGAAAACTGATGGAGCTGTGCTGAGATATGGAGTTGGTGCCAAATCCTTGCATCTTAGTCATTTCGTTGATTTGTTGTGATCGAGAAAAAAGAAGGTAGTTTTACCGTTACGGCTATTGTGTGTATTTAAAATGATTCATTATTGAATCGTCTTCACACTCGCATTTCGTCCACATTCGAAACGGCTATTTCCCTTTATTCAGCAATGGGTACAATGAATCCAAAACGAAGTGTACTGTTAAAATATTACCTTGTATGTATTTTTATAGAAAATAAATGATTTCATAGTAATAATATACAGCTGTTTCAATTAAATAGCTTTCCGTTTAAGCGATACATCATTCAAGATATTTGAATCGCTAAAATTCGAGCGTACTGGCTTAATTTATTGTCTGAAGCGTACACGACACATGGCGGCCATATTTGTTTAATTTTAGCAAGAAAAAAGTAGTTCATCAGTCGTTCATCAAAGTATGAACGGAACTGGGAGGTACAATTTTAAGGCCTTTTGACCAATCAAAAATGACTATAAACTTAACTTAATCAGTTTAGTGCTAAAAAATGTATAAAGTTACAGTTTCTGAGGAAATTCAAATTAAATTTTGTAAAAATAAAGGCCTAACAAATTTGGGATAAGATATTTGATTATAGAATAAATAAATTTTATTGAAAGTTTAGTTTAAGGAGCAAAATAATGCAATTTACCATCTGGTAGCATATATAGCACACTGATTGTAAGATTTACTGGTTCATAAGTTTGGGTGACATATAGATTTTTTGTCCGTTCGATCGTTCGTCCGTCCCTCGTCAGGTTTACATATGCGTTAAAGCTGTTTTATGAAGATGATTTAACTTCTTCGTTAAACAGTTTGGGAAATGTACGTCATCACGACGTTTTGTACACATTTTTGCCGTAAAAAATGGCGGGCGTGTCTACGTCAAGGTAAGTTTTAATGTTTTAAAGTAAGATAAAAGATATTCTCAGTAACTTTAAACAGCATAACCGCCAGGCATTAATAAAACTATATAACACCCACAAAATGTGTAGAAAAGCTACTTGTTTCAAAACACTTCGACAATTTATTAATTTTTGACAACGTATGATTTTGTGAATTGTTGTCAAAACAAAAGTATCTACATGCAATGAGTGTGTATTTCTATATCATTGATATCTCAATCTACCGGTTAGGCTAAACAATCTTTTATACCAGAATACTGAATTAAATTAAAACATGTAAACCTTCCATGAAGTGGACATGTCCGCAATTTATTTACGTAAAATATGAGTGTAAAAAACGTTCATGTTGACGTATGTTTCCTACCCTGTGAAACATGATACACTGTTGCAAAATGATCACGTCTCACTAGATGCACAATTCTGCGCCTAATATTTCACGCTTGAGTGAAAAGGGGAAGGGCTGTTTCCAGTATGTGCAAAAGTTAAGGTTTTTACTAAATGTAGATTTGCTAATGTATCAGTTTCTTGTCTTTTTGTTCGTCTTTTTAAATTTGTCTTATGAATTATATGGCTGCACGCATGAATATAACTCACAACCATGCGTTTACATACTGAGGAAAAAATGATATCTTTAAAATACAAAACCAGTTATAGAAACCCATCAAAATGAACCAAAGGCGGAAAGCATAGGAATATACTAAACATAGTACACAAGTAATCTCGGTTGTATATATATTAATGGAAACAAACCAACAAAAGGAAACCCAATTTGTATGTATATAATATTTTTTAAGATCTCAATTAATTCAATTAGAAATCATTGCGACAGACAAAACATTGTTCCCTCTCCCGAATGATACGCTAGGAGGACGCCATCTTTGTTGACATTGGATAGCAAAAGTATTCCGCTCAGAAGAAATATCGATTTATAAATTATCTGAGATGAGGTAATTAATTGTTTGTATCCAATCAAAGCACTTAATATTCAGCATGAATAGAATTATTACTAATTGTTCGCATTTTAAAAATAATAGGGTAAATATCAATTCAATTTGAATAAACGTTAATTTTTTACTATAATGTATTGACCATTTTTTGTTCTGAAATGAAAGCTGTTAAATTAAATTTTTTTGAATCGAATGCATAATTTATTCGATGTTTTCTTACTATCAAATCGGTCTAACGTTACTTTAATAAATACAAGCGGTAGAACCAGAAATGAACTATATATCAGAAAAGTAGACAGATCATGATAAAGTAGAAGTCTTTTGACCATATTGGAACAATAAATTCTATTTTAAAGTTTTAAAAGCAATATATTTCCGTAGCGAGACAGATCAATCCGACAGAGTGATTCTAAAAAATAGCGTCCGACACAGTCAAAATAAGTACCATTATTGAACATTTATTTAATGCGAATTGAAGATGGAATGAATTTACATTCAGAAAAAGCAATTAAAAATGAAAAAAATCCCGTCACGTAACAATAACAATCAATCATGTAGTAGATTTTCGCTTTTTTATCCATACAAAAATAAAATAGAAATCTTTACATGCTGCACGTTAAAACCTAATACATTGCAATAATTTGTCTGAAAACATGTTACATAAAAAGAAAACATACTTTATTCTTGTAACTTGTATTGTGACATGTATGCTTAATTTCGCAAGTGTTCACTAATTTTCCCAACATGCATTATTTTGATACATTTAAAACAAAAGTTGTTTGGTATTGTTTAAGATATTTTAATCATATATTAAGGAATATATGAGGTTTATATATACAAGTTGCGTTTGAAATAGGCTGCCAAACAAACAGTTAACACTCGTGCCAGATTGAATGTTAGTGTAAAGTCCATGAGCAATATTTCAGCTATATTCAACATGAGAATAAATTTAGAGCAATAGCGAATGGAACAACGTGAACAAAATTTGACAACCTCTGGAAAAACCAGTAAGTATTGGATAGACGGAGTTTATTATCCGCTGCCAAGTTTTCCTGTTCCGATCTGATAAACCGTCAATGAGAGCCTACTTTATTTGCAACCTGTGTACCCCCGAGCATCACTGTAGATCAAGCATTTGGGAATGCACCTGTTATGGTCCCAGAGTAAACTATGATTTCATATCAGTTTGGTTGTGTGGTATTGAATCTGAAGGGGACAATTTGTATGTGTTGCATATTTGTATTTCAGGATCATTATCTTGCATCTGGTATATCTCTTTACGTTTTATTAAACATACAGTAGAAAATGAGATAATACAGTCAACGTTTTAAAAACATCAACTACGACTGTGGGACGTTATATTATCTTTTTATAAGTTTGATTGATGACCGTAAATCAAATAAACTTTTAGCTAAAAAATTTGAAAAACCAACAATATTTGATTAGTAAGAAAAACTATAAGCTAGGTATAACAGCTTTTTTTGTTTCTATCTTTTGCTATCACGCAGACGACTCATGTGAGCTATGCTTAAAGTAAACTTATACAACCCTAAAAATTTAAGATATATTCTGTTCTGTGTCTACGGGGTATTTTTAAATTTTATACATTTTTGAAGTCACTTTGTGTTTACAGCTTTGATATTACTATTGTTTTCATGGTAGTCAACCTAGATTATAACCTTTACCTTCTGTATTTAGATTTACCTGTAGTTTCACTTTCATTCTTAATTAATTATCCCAGGTATCTTCTTACCAGTACTTCCACTTTGTTTATTTCCTGTTGTCATTATTGTGTAACACAAAGGTGATGTGACCATCACATATTTATCCAAGGTTTTCAGAGCCATCCATATATAGAGGAACACTGTGTAAGTTGCATTTTTGTAAATAAGGTTTATTGTTAATATGTGCAGAATTATTTTTTCACTAAAATAGTGCATTATATGATTTTGTATGATATTTTGTCTTGGGTATATTTTCAAGATTAAAACTGCTTTTCACATAACAATTATATGATGCGTTTAAAAATGAGTAACCTGGAAACTGTACACATGTAAGCTATATCTTATAATTTTAGGAGCATTTATAGTTAACCTCTTCCAGAAAGTTTCATTATTATGAAGATATATTTGTTTTCGACACCTATGAAACTTAGGGTTGTATCCTTAAATTGTAATTAAATTTTATGTAGTTTTTTAATGTGTTTCCACATTCAATCCTATACGTACAAAAGTACATTGTATTTTTCTCTTTTTTGTAGCGTTTTACCACTTTACTTCATAATCACCAACTATATTTTGGGACAATTAAATAATTATATGGGCATGTGTTGTCTTTTCATTGGTTAACTATCTGCTAAGCACCGAACGGAATATATTCACTGAAGACAGTGAGTGTTAATTTCCCTATTAGACTTAACTACCCTTGGGCAGCAGTTCAATTGAGGTATATTGTCATTTATTACCAGACAAAGAGTACTATACACCAGGTAAAAATGTGTAAAATATGGTATAAGTTATTAAATATTTTTTGGTAAGTGTAACAATGTCTGCATTAGTTTATAACAATATATAAATGTAGCATAATGACTTACTAAAAACACAATATTTTACACGCAATAAATAATGTAAATGGATGCTGTAAACAAAATGTCCTTGACTTTTTCACTTTCGTAAGGAAATAATTAACAAGTTATATTCCACTGGACCCCATTGGCTAAAGTCAATAAACATATTAACAACTAAATGTAAGAAATGTAATCAGTGACTGCAGTTTTCATTGTATCTAATTGTCCATCTCGTAAATAATAACCAGTAATTTCTTCTAACATAGAGACTATGATGGTTAATAACCTGCGTAATAAAAGGTAACTTGATTTCTAATCAGAAGATTAGAAAAAAATAACGTCCTTTATCTTACGTACTCATCTAGATTGAGAAAATTTGGCTAAATTGGTTTTATGAGTTACGTTTGTTCTGTGACATTTATGTCCTTAGGATGGATGTCCTGCGTACAAATTTACATTTTTATTAATATCAATCCAGAATATTGTCGACATATTAATAGGACGTAGACAAAAAAAGAAAAAGAAACCATTTATTGAATATATATGGACCTACATGTAACATTTAAAGTTATATCATTCATTTATGCTTTAATACTATTTGATATAGGTATTTAGATATTTTGATATCTAAAACATACAACAAACAAAGTAGCAACCATAACGAGGCTCTCTTATAAAGGGGTAGTAATATTAGGTGTTAAGTTGGAAAATATCCAATCTCAGTATATCTATCGGCGACCATAAAGTTTACGTGGAGATAAAACCATTGTTACTCCGTACTCGCTATAGAAATTCGAGGGCCAGAATTATCTTACATTAGACTCTTATGTATAAGCGTGCCACAGAAATATTACTGCACAAAAATAGAAAACGTTTGAACAGTAAATTAAGTCGTCTCAATTTTGAAGTGTATTTGGCATTCGTTGTAAATATTATATATAGTTCTTAATATGAAGCAGACTTTAAACCGTTTGATGCATCTTAAACATCACGCTGACGGGATAAATCGATCAAAAAGTCACCAAAGAATGAGTTGTTAAATTATACACGATCATCTATGTAGACAAAAATGGAATTAAACGATTTGTACTCTTCTTTTTTTCTTCTTTTAAAGACCATATTTGCTTCCTACAAAACCAAATCGGGAGAAGGGGAGAACACGGTTCAATGCATTGTAACCATGTCAATATCAGAGTAGGGTTTAACAAAATCAAAATCCATTACTCCAGACGCGCGTTTCTTCTAATGAAGCACACGCATCGGCCAAGTTTAATATAAAATATCAAATATACTTAGGTAATAAAATATACGACATCAGACGCGCGTTGCGTCCAAATAAGACTCATCAGTGTCACTTGAAACTTAAAATCAAACTTATTAAGATGTTGTAGAGCTTATTAAAAAAAATTCTAGAACGTTATACCAAAATCTACATCTTGTAAATAGAAAGTATTTTTGAAATTTCAGGATAGATAATTTAGACAGACTATATCAATAAATATATCAATGATATTTTTGTCAGTACTGTAGTATGACTACCGGGTTGGTGATACCCTCTGGGACTAACAGTTCACCACTAGAGGCAACGACCCTGTTATAGCAAATTAAAGTCTTAAGTTTAAAGTTACAAATGTTATAAAACTAGACAGCCGCTACGTCTTAATAAGATGTTGTAGATGTATTTTCACAATATTACAGAGAGGTGTTTTAATAGATGTTAATTTTGGCGATATGTAGACTCAGGAAAACTACATAGTAGACTCTTCGACAAACGTGAAGATTTCAACTTTCCAATTGTCAAATTCCCGTTTATCGACAGCAACATTCCAGCAGCTTCAGCGTTTGGTGTGTACATTTCAAAACTTATACGTTAATCTAGATCCTGCGATCAGTATTCCGATTTGTTAGACCGATCACTGCTGTTGACTACTAAACTACTCAAACAAGGGTTGATGTTACCTCTCCAGAAGTTCTTAATTGATCGTTATGGGAAATCAGTCTCAAATACGATCTGACATTTTTGCCGAGTCAAAGGAAGTGATTCCTATTCCTGATTTGACTTTTCCATAGGAATGACAATGAGATACTCAACGGGTGTCTAATTAGAGGCAGGCACTGCTTACTCGTCCGGAGCACCTGAGTGCACCTATGGTTTTTATAGGGTTTGGGGTACTCTCTTTCGGTTTTGTCTTTATCCGGATTTGTAACTGTCCCTTGACTTTTGGCTTTTGTTGTTCGATCGGTTTTCTTTGCTCTTTTTCTTATTTATATAATACTTTACTGACCCTGCTAGATGGCTTGCGTATATTGACACATATATTTTTTGTAAAGGTTAAGAAATTCTAATTTACAGAGCAGGAATAAAATTAAATGGCTAAAATATTGTCTACATAACATATTTTATCGTTGCATTCATTGCGGTTTTCAATCCAGCATTTTCCCTCTGTCTATGCAATTCAGTTTTCTTATTAAAATAAAACATACGCTGAGTCGTAATTGATGCTGGAAAGGCTTACTCTTCCGTTGTATCTGGTTGTATCCCTGATTTCAAATAAAATTTTATGCTTACTGATTTACTGTTTAAAACTTAATATGGATAATGCACTTGAGGTTCGAGATCCATTTACATAAAAATATATACTGGCTATAGCTAGCGTAATTTACTGTCTTTTAAAACCCACGTTCGGACAGAGCCTCTTCTTGACGAAAATAAAAAAATATTAGCATGAAGTTCAGAAAGAAAGGAATTAATGCTGTTAATATCAGCCATATTAGTAATCGAAAAGTTCCCTTTATATTTCAAAACTCAATCTCCCCTATTTCTTAAAGGTGGAATAAAAGAAAAATTGTAATGATTGTACCTTACCGTAAACCAGTTGATAGAAATATAAACCATTATGAATGCAGTATTAGACTATGCCAGGTAGAATTACCAAAGAAAGAGAACAAGACGTAGAACTAGATGCACTTTCTATGGGTAGGGACAAAAAGGTCTTTGGTACAACGCCGAATTAAAAATCTTAGACATTGCATTAATGATCTACCTAAATCCGTTTTCAAAGGAGAGAATGTTGTGACGTGCCTCACTTTAATCCAAGACAAATATGTTGTTGTCTCTGCTTCTAACAACATTTGTTTGTATGTTAATCACATTATTATGAATGCATCGTAACAGACTTGGCATCAAGAATAACTTCGGTCTGCCAAAGAGTTGTTAGTACGATTGACTAAGATATTGCCTAAAAACAAAATACTGGGAAACTGTTTATTCGCGAAGTAATATAAATCATACGTGAACTATAAAAAAAATCTCAAGAGCATTTTGTACCTTTTAAATCAAGATCGCTTTCTATAATTCACCATTAAGTATCTTTTATACTTATTTTTTGTACTAAAGAACAAAAGGGCACGTTATGTTTCAAACGAGGAACAGAACAGGTTTAAAGTTTGCAAGAATTTCCGATCGACAACATTTTGGTAACTGACGAAGAGTGGCTTCCGTGTATATATACTTCAAAACTGAAATTAATGCACACAAACAGCTTAATTTACAGCATTTTAGCACGATTAACGATAATTGAGACCATTTTAATTTCAACATTATAAATTGTAGTCACTTGTGCAGCTTCTCCTGCATACCGAGTCTATATTTCTTAACTGATCTGGTATGCCTGTATAGTGATATTTGCAAACGTCACAAATTTCCTATAGATTACAAGACAAGAACGCCTCGTTCATGCTTTTAATACTTTGACCATTCATTTGTTGACCAATGTTTGATCTCTTGTGAAAATATTATTGCAGACAAATTTCCCAATTTTTGAATACAGTAAATAGGGATTGTGCGGCGATGATAATTAAATACACATATTACCTTTCACATACTACAGTTATGGAAGCTGGATGTATGACAGCAATAAAACCTGGTTTTACCCACTATTTCTATTAAAATGCCTGTACTAAGCCAGGAAAAGTGCTGTAGGTACATCACTTTTTTATGCTCGAAAGAAATTTTTAAATAGAATTTTCGACAAAAAAATATTTAAAACATTTAAAACAAAACAATGAAGTTTTATTACTACAACAAAAACAAAAAAAAAAAAAGAAAACAAAACAAAAACAAAACTTAAATGCATGAAATTATCAATTGCTAACATTATCTGCATATAATTTTTTATGTTCTGATAATCATAAACATATAAGAAAAAAATCACATAAAAGTATCACCTGCATAAATTTGAGACTTAGTTATATATTTGTTTCAAATTGTGCAGATAATAAGCAAATAAACAAACTATCACTGATATAAGAACCATTTGTAGTGACACCCTTATACTTATGAAAATGTCAAACGGACACTTAAAACAAGAAACATAATACAATATGTCTCTACAAAACCAAAACAAAGCCATTCAGGAAAATAATTACCGTGCTTTACTTTTAAAAAAACTGCCATGTACTCTGTGAAATCAGCATGTTTTGCTGCAAAACAAATTGCTATAATGAAACTTGATACTTATTTATTACCTAATATACACAACAACAGGAAATGCGTCTAGTCTATTCGCTATCCTTGCAGACTGTTCTGCAGTAACTTGTATTGCTTTATCTGTGTATTATAATGATTAAGTATTTACTCTAGATGATTAAGTATAATGATAATACATTTTATTTGATTATATAATACGTATTTTAACATTATGCAATGTACGAGTCTGTAGAGGATATTGGTTAACAACATTGGTTAAATCAACATAACTGTATACACGATAAACGTGTAATAACCAATAAAATATTTTTCTTGCTTACCAATGTTACTACCAATGTTAAGTTCGTATGTATTATTTGAGAACTAGCCTTTGTCCCGGCTAAACATCATTTCCGGCTTAACAGTCTTTATCATTATTTGTTTTGATGTGCAAATTCAAGAATTTACAAATATTATTTGAATAGCATTTGCTTTAATTTAATTTCAATCTTACGTGATATTTCTGGCAGTTATGATTACTACAATTACCTATTGTTTAAAATGAAGTGAAAAGTAAACATTTTACATAACTTTTTACAGTATGAGGCTCTAGTGCATTTCAAGTTCAGAAGCATCATACGGAACTTACAGGTGCGGTATTGACGTCTTTTCTTAAGCCATTAATCAATTGCTCGTTATTTTTTCAATCAAGTTTTATTCTCTTGTTTTTTGACTCGACTAATTTTATGAAATGACAGTCAGGAAACACCTAACATGTTGTACTTTACCAGATGCAATCAAAATTATCTCCGGAACATTTTCAATAATTTAATTATGCAAAGACAGTGCACTTGTTAAGGTTAACACGAACTTTAATAAAGCGATCAAAAACTTCGCATTAGAAAATGATTTTTAAAGACAATTATTTTCAGATAAAGTTATTCGAACTTAAAGTATTTTTAATATAATTTATTCAATTAATTTATGCAAAGCAGTGGAATACTTGTTATACACTGTTACATAATCATTCCTTTACACATATTGTAAAATAAGTAATGCTAAATAAGTATGTATTCTTACACTCACTTTCCAAAGTTTGACTAGAACAGGTAAACTTAGATTAATCAAAAGTATATGATTGACTACACAAACATCACAAGTCAGTTAACAAGTATAAAACACAACAAACAATCTTAAAAAATATACGAGAAAAAACGTAAAGTGCAAATGCGAGGACATAAACTACTAGCGTATAAGATATTTCGTGGCTTTAGAGGTATTCCAACCCTCTCGTTTTCCTTTAACATTATCACAATAATGATATACCAAAATGAGCACACCTATCATATAAAAAATTTATAAAACAAAAATTGCCTTTAAACATTACAGAACAAACCTTTTTTTTCAAAATACCTACACAGCATGTAAATAAAAAGACAAAACAGATAACCTGTAAACACATATAAGCAGTAAGAAAAATCTTTTGGCAAACAAAACAAGATGACATAATATAAAAGATAGGGTTTCACGATAGGAATATACCAAGCTCATACCACAGGATGTTTCAATACATCTGTATTTTTTTTTACAAAATTAATCATTAAAGATTAACTAGTCTTTTTGTGACTTCTAAGGTTATACGTGTTCTGTTAAAATCGTCGTTTTTTAATTAGTTAAGATTTTAATATGATAAGAAAGCATCAGACTACATAATATTAAATATGAACTTAATAAAAGGGAGTTTAAACAGTGCTTACTGACGTATATAATTTAAATCAGGACAACACACGTTATCTTGTCTTTATCAAATAGTTTATGTGCCTTTTAATTAGTTTACTGGTTTCAGATTCGCATTTATCATGAAATAAAATCAGAAGCATCCGTTTTGGTCTGACATGAGATTGTATTATGAGAGATAAGTTATAATTTATTGTTCTTACCAGTAATTTATTGGTTGTTTTTATTAAAAAAGTCAAGCAGTAGTAGGATTGGTTTGTAGGAGCTGTAATCAAAGCATGACAGACTGTAGTTTGAAAAATGCTAATATTTTATTTTTAGTAAAGTACATTAAGAAATGTTTATCATCGTAAAATCATTATATTGTGTAGGGTATTAAACATTTGCTCCAAGTATATTTGAACTATTGTATGATAAACCATGCCTTTAAATGCTAAAATAGCATTATATGAATGGCTACAATATCAATGATTGATATTAATAATTACTGCGCTACGAAATACGGGCATTTCAAAGTGAAACTTTTTTAACTGAACTTAGGAGCTTAAAAACGTCAACACGCAAATCTTTTTTGACCTCAACAGTTAAAATACGAAACAATTATATTACTTAAAGAACGTCCTAATAACTAGTTTTATTAACCAAATGTACAAAATATATGTGAAATTGTCTACGTAATATGGATCTAGTGAACAAACCCTGTTTTTTCCGGATAAAACGGGGCAAATACACAAAAGCTGGCCAAATACATAAAAACAGGTTCAATACAGAAAAACAGGGCCAAAACGGCAAATAACAGGCTCACCACAGAAAAATAGGGCTTCCGGTAATTTCTATATATAAAAACCATTTACAAAATAAACATTTGTTTGCGTTGCCTAAATTACAGCAGAATTTTCAAGGATAAAATTACACTTCCATACCGAGGATTGTTCATATTATTCCTTTATAATGTCCATGAGAAGTCAAATTGGATCGAGTATAGCTATATTGGTCAATGATGAAATGGTACTAAAACTAATACAACTGGTTAATGAAAGAGTCTTTAAATGTGTGTTTTCATATTCTACATGTATTATGCCTTGAATAACTGTATTAGCTATCGGCGTTATCCTCGACACAATACAGCTTTTTCTTTGACATAATACAGGTCAAATATAAAAACATCCATTTGATAACATTATAATATTTTATACTATTTAATACCGCTTAAAACCTAAAATAATTGTTAATAGATATTGTGACAGTGGGCTAATCTTTTAAACCTTTACAAGATATTTCTTTTTATTCATAGTTTATAGAAATATATAAAATGTTTTTGTAGTAAAAATAGTCTCGTTAAGTTGAATATTTTATTATTGCCTATCAAAAATCCACTATTATTAATAAATTGTGCTTTTACGATAAGCTCTGGGTCTCAAGGTGTGTATTTATATGGCCTAAAGTGTATGTGGGTTTCAGACAATATTTTGTACCTTTATATAAATGTATGTAAAAAGTTATGTCTAAAACGCTGATTGTGTATCGTATGCATTTAAGGTTAAAGACTCAAAAAGGGTGGAAGGCAACTTTATTTTTGAACTACCACCCCAATGGCTAAATATAGCAAACATATCGTCGACTGTAATTTGCAATAATGTTTCTTAAATGTATTTTTGATACACTACCTTTCAACCAATAAAATGTTGTTATCCTCATAAATAAAAAAAAAAATTTACGGTAAAATATAGGTGTAAAAAGTTATAGAGTAACCACAATTATGCTCCTTCTATACTGATAAAAGTGCATCGGCAATAAGCAGTTTCTTAACTAGTCTAATACACCTAGCTATTACTGAACCACATTTGTCGGCAACCTTTCAAATAACTTATCAAGTCGTTAGGATTTAAAAAAAAAATTGGTAAATGTTTGCTTCGTTTGAGTTCTTGCAATTTAAGATCTTTTTTTTTACTAACGATTGCTTAAAATCCTTCATTTCACTTGTTCATATTATTGATATTAACTTTGCAAACATGCTAAATTGAAAACGTCACAGATTATAACATCGACTTTAAAACTGAACGCTGACAAGGAAAGCAAAATTAATTGTGAGCATATATCGTTTGTTTTACGCAACTTTTCAGTATTAATCCAGTATATTCTAGTTGTATATCCAGTATATGTATTCTATTGTGTTTTCAAAAATAATAATTGAAAGTATTTATCTATGACAAATAAGTAGCGATGTTTAAACTAAACAAGACACAGGAAAACAATAAAACACTAGTCGGTGACTCCAAATATTGTAAAATACAAGATATGCGATGTTAATTTGCTATGCAAGACATCTTAAAATTACATTCTAATTTATTTTTAAGGACGTTAAGAATGTTTTGGTTTTATTTGTTACTGCCTATTTTATGTTACACGTAAGACAATTTTTTGTGTGTTCTATCTACACATCTGCGTTTTAGCCAGTCGTTGCATCTTCAATCTCAACTAACCATTGAATTGTGCAAATGACAAGATCTGATGTTAAAGGTCCAGTAATGTGATTTGTGGTATATTTCTGTGATTTTGTATAAATTTCAGTTTAAATTAAACATAAAATTACACATAAAATTGACCAACAGTAACAACAGTGCCGGGCAATATTGCGTCTTACGATTGATGTAAGAAACACCAAGGTTTTTAATAAATACAAAAGATGCGATGGAGAAAAATTTAAAAAAGACATACACGTTACAGTATAGTCAGTAATATGGATGCGCAACATGAATAATGAAAACAAATGACAAGAAAAAGCCTGACACGTTCTAAGAAAAGATTAATAATAGTCTTCAAATGTATAAAACAATTCAGAAAAGTAGTTACATAACAAGAACATAAGAATACCCAAAACTGTAATAAAACAAGTTGTATTTGATTGTACACTTATAAATATTTTAATGGTAGTAAATAGTAGAATTTGTTCAATCCAAGAAGCAGAGCTGAAAAAATATACTAAGCGAGGAACAACTACATGTAGGACGTATCAAGAAACGTAAAAGACAAGGATTGGTTCAGAAACATATGTGCCACAGAGGACAAACGTAATTGATGAAGAAGGAGCTAAACAACAGTAAGAAGGTCCAATTCTGATTCAAACACTAGGAGCGGCAACATTGACGGACAGAGAGTACGACGGAGCTAAAACCTTGCATCATCCTTACACTTGGATAATTTATTTTAACAAAACACAACAAGTGGCTGATAAGAAGAGACCCCTGGTTAAGGGCGCTTTTTCCGATTTTTGTTTTCGAGTATTACTCTGCTTGCGCTCTTGACCACTTTTTGTATACTTTATATATTACAAAAAGGCCAATTTATGCAGTCCAAAATATGTTTCCAATCGTTCATTCCTAATCTATTTGATTTACTGCTTGTTGATTTTTTCTCGTTCTAAAGTACAAACGTCTATCATTAAAGTGGGAAATTAAGGTTGAAGTCGAGACCACTGACTTAGATTGTGTAATGAAGTCATTGTCGAGTAAACGTTTTTCTAATTCGTATACGTAAACCAAGGTATTTTGAGCACATCAATTATTAATGTTATTATCAGTTTCAAATATATACACGTATAATTCACGGCAATAAAGTCACCATAGCCAGAACTCTAAATAACATCGTGTCTTAACAAGATAATATTGATGGTTTGTTTACATGCCAAAAAAAGACACTAACAGAATTAAAACATAGCTCCGTTTAGACAGCCACCGCGTTTAGCAAAAGAGCTTCTTATCCAGGAGCTTCTTGTTTTGAGGTGATGTTATCGTTAAAGAAGTTTTATTGTTACCTCAAATCAGTTAATTGTTATGAACCTTCTATTTCCTTAATCCAGTCAGACAGTTTTGGCTGATCAGTAGGTAGGATTTTCCTATTCTGAATACTTCTTTCGGATATTATGTTGGGAAAACTGTTGGTTGTTACTTCTACCTAGCCCTATTTTTTGGACTGGGTTCGAGTTTTCACTTTTTGATTTCTACTGGTTATGTTTTGTTTTTTGCATCGTATGTCTTGGTCTAAATTCAGCCATTGCCACTTTTCAAAAGTTTTTGGTTCTGATTGACCGGTTTTCATACTTTTTTGTTTGTAATAATAAGGACCTATTTTACCTCAGCATCATTTGATTGATATCAATGGCAGTTTTGAATTTATTCTAAAACAACGGTCTGTTTAAATGTCAACCAGTTTTATCCTTATCACAGCAGTACAGCAGTACCACTATAAATAGAAATAACCTTGCAGATGTTGACATAGAACTAGCCTATTTACTATAGACATTAGACTAATGTTATAAGACCTAAGTGTAACAACGTCATCGAATAATCTTATTAAATCTTTCTTTGGTTCCACAAATGCAAGAGACGTTACATTACGTGACTACAATATCCATGCTAGATGTAAATAGCGTTTTAGAATATGCACTCATTTCGCCCATTGATCAATTGTTTTTAATTGTCAGATTTACCATGGATGGAAAATAGACCTGAAAATCAAATTAAAACTCTTTTTATTCAATTTTCCTCTATGTCTAAGAATAATGCACATCAACGTAATGGAATAAAAAGCCAATTTGTATTAGACATGTGTTGGCTATATCATTGTTTTACAAATGCAACATGTGAGAAGAGCATTTACTTATGCTAGCAATTGAGAAGCAAAATATTACAAGAAGCAATTGCTCCTACGCGAAATATTGCATCACTGTAAACATTCGAAAATCACACAGAATAAATAACGTGTGTGATAATCTACATCTTTGCGATATAATCAATCTTAAAATGTATATCTATTGTCATATCATGACAGTAAATGTAAACAATGTCTATACAATTTAACGGATGAATACGTGTTATGTCACCAAAAATGTCAATCAATTACTTAAAATTTTTCCTCCAATAGAAGACATTGAAGACACAATGTTATATAAATTCTATTACCGAATTTCCAAAACGTACCCTAATATGGCTTTGCAGGACAACTTGCATTTATTTACATTTTTTATATTTTCAACATTAAAAAATTGAAATCAATAAAAGTCGTTTATTTATTTTATTTGACATCTTAACAATTTTTGAATTCATCTTCTTGAAACAAAAGCATAAAAAGAAGTTGCATTTATTATTTTTAAATGATGAACATTAAAATAAATCATAATTGACATACGAACACATGTGACCTCTTAATGTGAATCGTTATTATTTTGTAGTTCTCCGCTTGAGATTCCTGTCTTTTAATTTATTAGAATTGGTGTAAATCTAAATTAGGCTGAAGGGGTCATTGTCGACCTGGGTACTATATCAGCGTACCCAGGGTACTTAAAATTTGAGAAATGGTACCCAGGGTACTGTCGCTTAACATAAACGTATCCAGACCATTATTGTTGAACCAAATCCATTATGTTTCAACAGTGTTCATAAACATGCACATAATCAAAACAAACTTATAACTGTAAACTGTAACAAACCACCATTCTTCTATTTATAATTGTGGACAGTACCCTGGGTACCATTTCTCAAATTTTAAGTACCCTGGGTACGCTGATATAGTACCCAGGTCGACAATGACCCCTTCAGCCTAAATTAGGTGACGTTGCATTTTAACAGGATTGATTATGTTGAGTTTGTGGATCTAGTTGTCCATTTATATATTTAAAGATGTTGCTTTGAATAATCAAATACATGGGTAGGCCTTCAAAATATATGAATAGGTCTGATTTAATAATTTAATATATTATTTATAACGTCCAAAAATATATGGATATGGCAGGTTTCCAAATCTCCATCCGCAGACCTGTACCAAAAGTATCCTAAGTTACCCCCCTCCCCCGCGAGGCCTAATGTTGTGGAATTCCATTTTGTTCACTTTGTTTATCATTTAGTCGAAGAAAATGTTATTGTCTGATTTCTATATTAAATACAAACAAATAGTATAGCCAAAACATATCGATTACTCAATTGGTAAACCTTTATAACAGTATAAACAATAATATAATCATTTAAAGGGATGCACGACAACATCAGCTTTTTGTGAAAATCCCCAAATATATATAACATTAAAGGTAAAAAAAGTCATAATTTCTCTTATTAGTACCTCACAATTTCCATAAAATATATTATGACATCAATATATTAATGGTTTAAATACAAAGGTTTCGATTGAACGAGTGAGGTAAAATTATGAACATGAAATTTTCAACAAGGGAGCTAATTTTGTTCAAAAATGCAAACATTTACTACTTTTTAGCAGTTCTTTTCCTGTAAACAAAAATTAAACTAGGAGATCTAAATTTTTCGTTCTAGTAATACAATGTATACCCATAGCATGACTTTATATTAAAAAAAATCAGAACATTGCAACGGACAGAATTTTGTAAATAAATTAATTTAGTGCTTTTTTTCTCCTCTGTGTAGAATATATTGCAAGATTTGTAACTTCAATGCTCAATTCCACAAAAACAAGCTCTGAAACCCTTATTTTTAATTTTGAATTATGATTATTCGTACAAAAAAAAAACTATGTGGTAAGTTGCAAGAAAATTCAGTGAAATAGTTGTTTCAGTGTAAGTGTCCTGATACCCCTTGATATTTAAAGGTAAACATTATAAATCTTTTCTTATAGTCAGTTAGTTTGCAATAGAGCTCATCACACCCACTGTCTGCTATTTCTAATCTGTCTTAGGCCAGAATTAGGAAAACATGTAACAAGTAGGTATTCAACATTCTTGTCTAAAAAATTTAATTTGTCTAAACAAATATAAATTATTCATCAAATACAACAAAACTACAATATACTTCATTTCATGTGCGAGTCTAGCTGTTTTTCACGTATAAATATATTGATGATTGAGAAGTTTCACTGTACCTTTATTTCGAACGACAATGAAATAAAAGATCTAAAGTAACTATATTTCTAAATGATATTTAGGATAATATTTGCCAATAACATTGGTTAAATATATTTAGTTCGTATAAAATTCAGAAACATTACGATGTTTTTTTATGAAAACCAATCAAAGTTGTTCATCACTTCTAATAAATCATAACGTTTCCAGTTCAGTATGCTTGGTCGACAAGGATTAATTGCTCGTTATGCCGACAAGCAAAGACCGATGATTTAATTTAGTTTAACAAAATCACATTTAGCTAATAGTTGTTATCAGGTATAGTATCCTCATTACCACCTTAACCTAATCAACTCTTGCTAATGACTATTATTCAGAATATTATATCTCTTGCCTTAAACATGATCAAATTAGGTAGAGTTATAAACGTATTATACAACGTCAACATAAACATATCGAATAATATCCATTCACAACATGCTTCATTTATTTTCGATCATATCTAGCAAATTTGATGAAAAGCTAACAAACAAAATGTATTTGAAATTGACAATATTTTTGCATGCATAAAAATATCATCATAATCACGTCAGTAGATCTGTCAAAGGGAGAGTTGATCAGTGCATGCTACGCATGTTTTATTCAATGCAACCACACATTATTGTCTTTGTCTCAGGAAAAAAATATTGAAGTCTTAATGAAGGCTGCCAATATAAATGTCAGCCAGCCAAGACAACAAATCTGAGAAAGGAAATCCATCAATTATTTCCGTCAAATACCAGTTCAATCAACCTAGTTGCTTTTCAAATGGCAATTGAAATCGAATTGTGAAATCAGGATGACACGCAGAACAAAAAGTTCATAAAACAGATTGCAAGATGCGGAAACGATCAAACTTTATTTCAAATCATTGGAATCAAAATCTGCTTACATTAGCTACATATGGACAAACCGGGCTTGTAAGAGTTATGCAAATATAATATGTGGGAAAATATGTAAAAGACCTTGCACTGTCAAATCATGATGACGGGTAAACACGAATGTTTAATCCGATCATAAAAACATTCCAATTGTGTTTAGAGCTTTCGATATCAAAGTACTGACAAAAAACAATGATGTGCTAGTTTATTTGTGTGACATCTCCGCAATAAGTGTATTGAGTTTGATGCCATATTTTAATGATCTCAGAAACAATAATATATTTTGCTTATAGCGAGCACAGCTCGCAGCGGGGCAGCAAATCTGCCCGCGAAGAGCGGTGAGCTCTACGGCAATTACGTGTCACGTGATCAAATGAAATCAAGTGATCAAAATCTGCTTAATGATTTTTTTTCGTCCGGAAGTTGATATCGTCAAAAACAAAGTGAATGAAGAAGCACTTAATTTAATTTTAAAGAAAGACTTAAAAATAAATTTGACAAGGATAAAAAGTTGATGTTATATTTAAAAATAACAACAAAAATTTCATACTATTTTTTGCACTCTCTTAATCGATCTTTACAAACTGACAATCAAATTACATTTCATGAACCATTACAAAAGAAAGACGTCACGTGACCACTGGAATGTAGTTGAGGCACTTTTAGGGTATCGGAAGTAACGTCAATTATGTAAGCTCATTATATATAAATAATAAAGGACTATATTGTCTGTGCTCGCATTTTGGCAATGCCTACTCCATATTATTTAATTTCAGCACAAAGCTGTAGAATGTACTTTAACACTTAGTCTTAGTTTTGCCATAATCATTAAGTTTATTACATATAAAGGTATCTATCATCGGATCGCGATATGTTGGAAAGTAGAACTTCAAATTAATGCAACATGCATGCAATTGCTCGTTTGTATAATATTTAACCCCTGCTTTAATCTATTTTTCTGCAACATCAGTGTCCATTTAGTTGGAAGCTGGAGTAACCGAAAACTCCAAAAAAAAACCGGAAAACTGCTAATTCTTGTCAGTAAAGATTGGAGTCGTGCACACCCTGCCGCAGTAAGGATCAAAGCCACATGCTCAGTGTTGACAGTCAAGTGAACAATAGTAGACTAATTACTTCTAAACATTGGCCACTAAGGGACACTGCGTTGAATGTATTACTATTATTACACATATTGTTATTTGTATAATTGATAAAATACTTTTTACTAAATCAATGAATGTAAAAATGTTAATTATAATTAAAATAAATTGCTACGTTAATATCTAAATGCGCGTGCACTAACTACATCTACTGTTAATTGTATGCTTAAGAGCGCATTATTGTTAAAACAATACTTATCGCTGATTGATTGGGTATATTGTTTAACAATTACTTTGTGTTGTACCTAATCTGTCTAATCAATAAGGCTTTATTATATTTAAATTTTTTTTATTAACAATTTACATATAAGTTCACATGTGTAACTATATTTTAAATCGACGCAACACTGGTATGTAACGTAACTATTGCATAAGGACTACCGGTAATTTGAAGAATTAGAGTGTTGCGGCTTTCAAATGAAAAATCCAAAAGAAATTTTCACAAAAATGTAGGAACAAAACCAAAAGAATGCTGATGAGTTGTACGTATCAAACAATAAATATGTAATTAATGTAGAAATATCATCTGTATCCGTTTGTTAATAGATACATGTACATGTAAAGCGCAACAGGTGTTTCTGTGATAGAAGAGAAAAATGCCGTATTATAGCAGCAGCAAAATACAGAATGCGCAAGTATTAAAATTCCTAAGTTCATTAGTAATATTTTATACATTTGTCCTTATATTTTGTTTACCTTGTTTGTTTGTTCCCAATTGTTTTAAATGACATGACGTGCTTTGTACGCAGGTGTTTTTCATGACAATCTAGATTGACACTCACAGTTGTACATAATAGTGACAAATGACAGTAAGTGATTTTTTATCTGACTATTTGGTCCTTTTATTAGCATCGATCAACCATAAGTGCATTGCTTGGATTGTTAAAATCCCTAAATGCTATTACATAAATTCTTAAAAGAAAAAAAGACCAGTAAAGGATCGGAGTAGTAAGACACGCATTTGACAGCTGTAGTCAGCTTAGACAATTACATAATGTAAAATGGTCGTATTTGACATTCATGATGGTTTTATATCTGTAATGATAATCACGGTTTACTTACTGAAAATAACTATAAAGTATAAGATTTTCAGGCAACTGGTGATCATTCTGTGATTGCAAGGTAAAAAGTAAACAAATGTTTGACATTTTAAAACCACCAGTAGATGAAGGCAAATATTTAAATACATCGTTTTTATCATCATTCTTATGCAAATGGAATACAAAACGTTATAAGAACAGGAATTTTGTAATTTAACAAAAATAGCATGTGTGCGATGAAATCAATTTTGGAGTTTATTCCGTGACACCCACATGTTTAATATACACTAACATAATATTAACTAGTGCTGACTGTGTTGGGGATGCCCAACACAAAATGTCTCCCAAAAGAACACAGATTTGAGGTCGCCTTATGCTATTCTATATATATACCAAGTTTCGTGCAAATCGGCTAACTTTTTCAAATTTTTCCAATTTTTGGTTGCGGCCATTTTTAAAATAGCGACCGTCTTTTAATTTTTTTGACAGGTTTGAGGTCACTTTATTCTATTCTATATATATATATATGAAAATTAAGTTGAAAAATCCACTAAAGTATCTATTTATTACACTTTTGGCATAAAATAAACCATATAAATAAATCCATCAATTAATTAATCACAGTTGTATATATATATATATATATATATATATATATATATAAATTTTCGTGCAAATCGGTTAACTTTTTCAATTTTTTCCAATTTTCGGTGACGGTCATTTTGCAAATAGCGGCCATATTAAAAATTTATTGTCACCTATCAAGTCCACTTCGATTTTGTCAAAATAAGTCCAAATCCATCCAGTAGTTCCCGAGATAATTTTTCGGTACCCTAGTGTGATGGCGGCTATTTTGAAATTTTCGAATTGCTTGTGCACACCTTCAATAACCTATCTGACATGATACAAAGTTGCGTACACATCCGTTTAGGCGTTTCCGAGAAAAGAACTGGGACATGTTTATGAGGCAGAGAAAGAAGAAAAAAAATAATAATAAGAAACAGAGTACAAACAATATGTCTCTAAACTTCGTTTGGGAGACATAATAAAAACAGAGTAAAAACTGTTTTAGTAAGAAACATAGTAAAAACAATATGTCTCCAAACTTCGTTTTGGAGACATAATAAACCTCTGTCAATTCAATCAATTGGGATTTGATTGAAGAATAAGATTGACAATGATTACGATTCCTTTCAGATTAAAATATCTCATGTTATTCGTGAAATCGTTTTATATATACAAAGTAAATACATCATCGCCGGTCAACGTTCAGGGAAGAAAAGTCACTTTGAAATGTGTTAAATGCAAAAATACTAAGTCAGTTGTGTAACCACCACGATGTTGTTCTGGTTGTTAGCGGTGCCTCATTGTCTTCAAAAGCGCATACGCCCATCAATATGACGCAGAAGGAATCTGCTTTCGTCGGTCCAGTGTAATCGTCGCCAGCTTCGAGTATTCAAATGGCGGTTATATCGAGCCCACTCTAAACGTGCTTGGCGATGTCTCTGTGTCAACAGTGGACGTTTTAAAGGACGACGAGCTCGAAACCTTGCATTGTTTAAGTGCCTGTCAACTGTTCGAATGGCGACTCTGGTTGCAACATTCCAATCGTTACGAAGATAGCTTGCAGTGTCAAACGGTTGGTGTTTGGCTACACGAACGAGTGCTTTATCCTCCCTAGATGTTTTTGGTGGTCGATCTGACCTATGACGTCCCTGGATAGTTTGATTATCTCGATGACGTTTCAGTAGCCGGGATACAATACTAAAGTGAATGCCAAAGTGTTGTGCTATCTGACACAAACTCTGTCCACTATTACGCATTCCAACGATCTGCCACTTCTCAGCTTCACTTAATTTCCGTCTGCGCATGGTAAAAATGTAAAGCTGATGTCGGGAAAGACCAGGCGATGAACACTTATCGTTAAGGTAAACAAGGCTTTAAGGCGTGCTCGATTACCGTATGACAAACTGGTTTTGCTATGTAAAGATTCACCTGAGGAGTTAATGAAAGTAACTTCCTCGTGCTCTAATGATGGCTTTTTATATAAATAACATAAAGGTGTTAATCATTCAGGTTTTGTAAAATAAAAAAAATTGATTTTTTTACACACACTATTCTGGAGTGTTGAAGTTTTTATTTTGAATTTTGTTTATCGATTGCATAATCTAGTAGAGATAAATTATGCGTGGTTACATACACAACCTTGGTTTTGAATAAGATGTACTGTTGATATTTTGACCTGCACTATTATTTGTTTATGAAATGTCCAAACATGTTTTCAATTCTGCTATAAAATATTTCAAATGGCTGACATTTAGCCCAAAAAACTTTCGAAAAGTCATTAAAGATCAAAAAGCCAACAATTAGACAGTTTTTACATCAGTCAACACATTTTTGGAAAAGATTAAGGATTTTTATTTGTTTTGACAAGTCAGTAACAAACTTTATGTGACGACATATTAATAATTAATTACCCAAATAATGTTTTGACTTTGACATTAAATTTTGGGATGGAGAACTCATTAGGTTTTAGGACAGTACAGACGTAGATTTTTATTAAGAGTGATGGGTTAAATATAATGTATATATTTATACATATGTAAATGTCTGTTCAGAACATGATGTCAACTTTGTATACACTAATTAGTTACGTCACGAGCAAAGGTTGTGTTGTGACACATACACACAGAGTGACACACTCTATTCAGTTTCAATCGATGTTTTTACAACTTGTCCTAGTAATGCCCATATTTATTATCACCATAAACTCGGGTTATAAAATTTAAAATTATAACTCAACAATCCAGAATAGTGTGCTAAAAAAATCAATTATCTCCACTACATTGCACAATCAATAAATTTAAAAAAGTACATTGCTTCACTCCAAAATTCTATTGACTCCACTCCAACACTCCATGACTCCACTCCATCACTCCACTCCATAAAATAAACTATGCCCATAAAGGGAGAGCAGCATACAATTTTGTTTTTTTTATGTATAACATAAACGATACTGAAGTTTGTCGAGTTGTCAACACATTCACAGTAAAGATAAACAATACGTTATTCGTCGAAATAGGAATTACGTCTAAGAGTGTCACTTTTACACTATGAATTCTTCGCAGTTGTCTATTGTATCTGATGCTTGCATAAATATGTCAAATTTGACACATTGATGATCTCGCAGGATAACATGTAAATGCAAATACATTGTCAGCCACTATGGATGCAGACTCACTTCCTGCATTATAACTACTAACACAAAATTACATTTTACAACGTTTTGAAACTAAGGAGAATTCATTTGTATGAATTGTGTTTGCTTTACATTAAATTTTATAACGCATGTGTTTGTTGTATAAATAACTAACTGATTTTATTTGATGATTCGTTTTTTCGACCTGCTCGTCTTCTATATTTATTAAAGCTTTGTTAACTACTCTTGTACATGAATACATGTACTTAGTGATTAATTAAGCCGAACGTTAAGTTGTTATTTTAAGATTTCGTGCTGGTTCGAAGTAAACAGCATTCTTCCTTTTGCTACCGACGTAAACTTTCCATCAACTGACTCGTTGATTAGCGTTCTTTTTAAAATTTATAGCACGACTAATCTTGTCAACTTATTCTGTTTTCCTTCGGGTAATACATTAACCTTTCCAAGACCCTGTCGCTCAGGGGTACTGAAGCAGAACTAGAAATTAGACTTCATGTCTAGAACATGTTGTATCTTTAGATCGGCGAGCTTTGTGTGGAATACAGTTTTTCGTATATGTATTCTGTAGGAATCTCATTTATTGGTATTTGTGTACCTAACAGTAAAGAAAAGAACGATTTTCGGTTTATGTATTATTTTGTGAATTTTTTACCTTTGCATGGATTAAAACTTTAAAAAGTAATAATAAATAAATGATTGCCGTACATAAATAGTTAGTTACTTGATAATGTATGTATTGCTTTATAACAATAAAGGTTGAATTACTAACAAAGTTCATTGGGAAGTGGGAATTGTGGTTACGTTGAAAAAAATATACCGAAGAATTATGTGAAAATGTATCGATAAAATTTGTGAAAAAACTTATTTTTTTTTAATTTAAATTATAAAAAGGCAAAAAAGGGTAGTCACTGCCTATAAATAATTCTTTGAAAATGTATGTTTTGTGGAAATTAATATTCAGACAGTCTGAGAAAAACTTAGTGGATAGTTTTTGTGATAGTAATTGCTCTTGAAACTGTGATGGTTTGCAGGGTTCTGCCTAGAAACCTGCTTAGTGCATCACAAGTGACATGAATATACTTTTGAAGGAGGGTTACAGGTTATAAGAATTAACGCGGGTCTTTGTTGACTACCACGTTTCATGCATGATAAATTAGATATGTTGTCAATTTTGAAAAATGGCAAGCGCAAAGCACCTACAACAATTTATTTACGGATGTTGTTTATCTTGTTTTCTTAGGTGAAATACTGATCAGCAAGCGTAAATCAATCAATCTGTTATACATTCATTTACCTGATTAACAGTACTGCAACAACGACTGTAAACTATTTTTACTATGTTTATGTTTAATAAGACAACGCAAAATTGTATTTATTACAATATTAATAAGGCCCTGCCACTTAGTGATCAGTCTGTCCGTCCGTCTGTAAATAATCGTGTCAGAGCTGTAATTTACGTTTTGATAATTGGCATGTGTGTAAGCATCCAGGCAATAGGTCGCGTACCATGGTTGATGATCTTTGACCTTGAAGCACGGTCGGCTAAGCCCACAGAGATGGATACCATCTCACGTATATCTAGTGTTTCCATTATGGTCGCGTCATATTCCAAGCTCTGTTATAATGCCAGAGGATTGTTATAATAAACCCAGACTATTATTATAAACCAGGAACATACAACGGGGCCATTATGGAAACACCAAATTATGATTCCTTGTTAATCTACTTTCTATACAGTAAAACTACTTTTCATCCTGGAGTGTTTTTCATGCTTTCCAATGTAAGCAACAAAAACGAATACAGCAAATTCAGATCAATTATGTTAATCAGCCGTAAGATATGGGAGTAATATGGAACAACAAAAATGTACGCAAAGCATAAAACACACCGAAACAGATCAAACACTACATATCAAAGACGAGAAACAAAAACCGGGCTGAAAGTTGAACTTAGGCTCTCTGGAAGGATAGGCAGTTACTACTAGAAGTGTGGCACCTGCTATCCCATAATAAACAATGAAAAATTACTACTTGTCTTTGAATATTATGCATTTATGTTCCATCTATCAACAATTTTCACTACCTCAGCTTATATCATGTAACTTAATTAATTACGTACGGCCATTATTTCAACAGAAAAAGAGAACTAAACCGCTGATGCATAGTAAAGTGAACATCACGAAGCAATACAAACATATATGACTATGAACAGTTTCATACCAAGATGGGCATGAACTGCATCATTAATACAAATTGACATATAACCCGATCACATTCCTACATGTATATCAGTCTTTTTGTAGCATTGAAGGAAAACGAATATTGCCTATCAGCAGGTTAAATAAGAAAATAGCAAAGAATAAAAATTTACGACACAAACGTGCATCCTCTTACATTGTGACGTTTTATACAGTATATACAGAGTTCAATAAACCGTGAAACTGGCTTTTTTTCAATGTTTCAGTTTTGAATGAATACTTTAACGTTATATTTAGGACTTAAGCTTACAAACGAAGGTCCTAGCGTTTAGTAAATAATCAGCTTATACATTTCAGTAGCTGTGTGAATTAGAAATTTACCTTATTATATATAAGAACCATTAAACATACACAAAATAGACTATGTGCAACCAGTGGATGAAGTATTTAATTTTAAGAAAGAAGCCCTACCTAAATTATTCCTACAGCTTTACCACAGAACCGTTTAAACCAGCTACTTTTGTCAATTTATTAATAATTTTTATTATTGACATGTCACGTGGATTAAAGATTTCTATAATATAATAAACGAAAAAAACAATACCACACAGATTGCTGATATGATTTGCTAGAATAATACTTTTCTAGAAACATTTTCATCTTTCCATGAAACAATACATCAACTTTACTGAAAATCAGTAGTTTCAAGTTTCAAGTATGAAACTGCATTCAATTTTTTGTCTAAATATTCAATGGCAATAAAGTAGTTAACTTTTTTATTAAATCCAATTATATACTTTCTTAATTTTTTTAATTGTTACCTTTAACGTAGATACTTATTGTTTTTGTATAAATGAATATTTTCAGTCGCCTAGCGTAGTGGCGTTCTTATTGTCTGACTGTGTTTATCAATATTTTGGGTTATTTCATTTCTCAAATAAAACCATACATTTTCCATGAGTCATATTAAGTCTTTTCTATTTCTGTATTTTACCTTTTCCTACACATGGCAATGATTAACTCGACATGTGTCCTATATGAGGCTGGCGATGCTAAATTGCCCGGTTAATCCGAGTCAACTCATAGTTTTATTGGGTTTTCATACCTACCTTTCTGTTGTGTTTTTGTTTTTTTTTCTAGTTGTATGTGTTTGTCTAAATGCAAATTTGTTATCATCCTTTAGCTTTTGCCTTTTGTTGTTTGGTCGATTTTCTTGATATTTTTCATTTTTTTCTAGAAACAACTCATGACAAGTATGCTGTTAATCATTGTAAAACTTGATTGCCTGATGAGCAATTAGCGTCTTCCAGATGCAATTAGGTAAACATAAAACTACAGAAACTGGTGGATTAATCGACCAATAATATATTTTTGATTAACGCAAAACATTATCACTTCATCAAGATGGACAGAGTAAATATTGTGTGACATTCTAACATCTAAAAGAAGCAATAATGTAAATATTTAACTACAATAACCAATAAAATTTAAAATCGCCTGAAAACATGTTTCTTATTAAAGCAAAATATTATCATTCATGAAAGATGGTTCATATTGTGTATCATTCAAACATCTCATACATGTAATAAAACCTCAGAAACTTATTACATTTTAAAATCACATGGCTAATTGTTGCTAATTACAGTTAGTTTAAACTTACTTATGGTGGGATATCGATAGACTAAGTAAACATGTATTGTTAAAATTAATCAATTGATTACAAGCAAACGATTCTCTCACGTGAAACATTTTCCCCAAACGTTAACTATGCAGCGGAAGTTAAAATAAATTTTGCCCCTGTCGGCCGGCAAACTTTTTTTATAAGAACAAAAGTTCTTTATTTGTAACTAGCTTGATGTAGCTCAAGTAAGATTGTACCGTATTTCAATTATACAGATGTCTGCCAAAGTGAGAATACGATTGGATGTCTGCTTTACGTCCAGCTAGCAGTATTTCAGCTATATTCAGGACGGAAACAAGTTAAAAAACAATAAATCAACGGAAGATGGGTCACAGGGAATACAATTTTGACTGCCAGTGGAAAAGTATGGCGTTTTGGGTAAAAGTATGGCGTTTTGGGTAGGGGCGGAATATTTAGCCTTTTGTAACGGCTACAATGAGCCTTCTCTTTTTCGAAATCTACAAAAGGGTTCTTTATCGTGCAAGGAGCGTGGCATTCTCCAAACACGTTACCCACTACGGTCTGCGGTGAGGCTTTCCGTATTATGACCTGAGAGGGTCTCCCCTATCCGCTACCCGGGGACGCGCCGGGCTGCTTTGTTGGTCGAGCACTGGGAGAGGATACTAGAAGGAAGCAAAAGAAATGATACGGAATGGAAACGAATGTGTTTTCGTGGGATAATCTTAAACAGTAAGCCGTTTTTAGCACAAAACATAGTAAAATGACAAAAAATTATATAAATTATTTATATTTTACTATACTGTGGTTTCATTTTTATTCGTGGGGTACCAATTTTCGTCGTTTTCGTGGGTGGGGACAAACCACGAAATTAAGAATTCAACGAATAATGATCTCAAGAAATCTATAATGAGGGTAAGCTGACATGATAAACTGCTATGGGACGGTTGCTTACATGAATAATGACGACTAATGTTCAGGACGCATCGCGATATTGATGTTTTCAAAAGATAAGGACAATTTTGTGTGTTTATGACACTAAATAGAAATAAAATTGATTAAATAAACATCGTTGTTATTTTTAATTGCGTAATCCCGTCAGTAATGAACGTACTTCCTGTTGTGCCTTTTTGTTGTAAAGTGCTGATGTACACACAAATATTAAAGTAACTTTCTTAATTGAAATAAAGATCAATAAAGCAATTTATTTTTTACACCTTTTATACTGATTTCCATCTTAGAAAACCACTAATTATATCACCAATTTTATTGTCAAACAAACAAACTTAATCTGTGTCCCAGGGAATGTACGACGAATATACAATGAACTGTTTACTTAGATTGGTTTGAATAAAGTGACATATGCATGTTTATTAATTGTGTTAATTATGTTTACGGCTACAAAACAAAATCTGTTTAATCTTTATTACTTTATGTTCCTTTGAAAACAAAACAGTCATAACGCCGTTTTCAAGACAGGTAGCTAGATGTACACTATCACGTGAAATATGGTACCGCGTGATTTTATTTATAAGGCACTTTACTCAACGCACAGTCTTTTAAAATTGTGTTTACAAATGACATGAAACTGCAAAAAACGCAACCCCTTTCATAAATTTATGTTCACTGTGAGCTTTGCACCACGCCACAACAAAAAACAGACTTCGATTTGCATCGTCTTTCTTAAACCTTCCCATTTTGTTTGAATATCGCCGCTTTTCAATAAAACTACCGTAAATTTCTGACATTACGTGATCAGCATTACATTTGTCATCTCTCGAGAGCGATTATATCTTGAAAATGTACAGACTAACACAGTATAAATATCGAAAATTTGTAAGCAATTCCCTCATTTTTCATTTTTGGATTTTTTTTATCCCGCGAACCACGAATTTAAGAATCCCACGAAATGTCTTTTTTCCTCGAACCACGAAAATTGATACCCACGAAAATAAATGAAACCACAGTAGATATTACTTTATTGCAACAGCTTTAAAAACCTGGAGTAATTTTAAACATCCCGTGTATAAACATGCATAACTGACATTAGATGTTTGATGTATTTCTAAATATATTACACTTATACGACTTAAAATATTGGCATATACCATCAACTAAAAGCAAAGGTGGGTATTGTTCTTTGTATTTGTAGTTGTTTTTAAATTTTATTGTTACGGTTATGCAGATGACATGGTACAAAAGTGATTAAGTCAAGTTTTTTTATTATGTCATATCTCCTATTGACCAATGGTCAAGACCTAGAATTGCAGAACGTGCGCTCTGGTCATTTACTTATTAATTTAAGTAAATAAAATACATTTAAATGAGAATTACTCTTTAAAGAAGCCATCAAAGAAACCCTGTTAAATTTAGGTAATTAGGATGTTGCTGTGTTAAATTTATGTTATATTTCAGAATAGTTTTACTCTCATATCGCCGAGGGAAGAAATGTTTTTAATATTACAGAATACTGAGAAATAAAACCATACAAAACATTATCTAATTAAACATGCTAAAGTTACATCGAGATTGATACGAATAATGACAACCTAATATGATAACCATTAAAGAGTCAATTTTCCCCAGTGCTTTCCTTGACATGTGATACTTCAAATCCCTGACATATATGCTACACTTCATATCTGTGTAACAACAGTTACAATGTAATGTTTTAACACAATGCATAGGAAAATGAAAATAAAGGATGCAAACGAGTATAATTTTAATGATTTAATCTAACACAGTCAGCAAACATTAAGGGTGTGTAATATTCCGATATAATAATTCAACGCTTATGTTCCTTTAGTACATGCAGACGCTTTTCTTAATCATACTGAATTCCAAAATGTTTTATTCTTTGCATGTTCTGAATAAATTGAAAAGTCGCTCGGTTGTAAGCTTAAACATTAATTATTTCAGATTAAAATGAACTAAATAATAAAACGTAGCTCCTAACGACTTACAGTCGGGTAAATTATCGGCGTCAATTACAATGTAAAATGGGACATATTCTTTTACGAAGTTGGCAAATTAATTGGACAGAAAAACCGCAATACAAAAGACCCCATAACCCATGTATTTATATTTTCTACTCCTTCATTCGTAACGTTTTATAGCTAGAGCTACTGGTATCATGTATCAGATAGACTATTACGACGCACGATTCACGTATCAATTTAAATTTATAATGAAATTCATTCATCTTCGACTACAAGAAATCACAAAAATCTTATTACCAAAATGCAGTTAGGAAAAAACTTTTGATTGATCTAATCTTTTGCAGTAAACGGGGTATTTCAAATACAAGGTCCAAGGTAAGTCGGTATATCCGTGGTAATCAAGATGGTCGTATGTCTTTGTAACTTGACATGGCCAATCATAATTCACAGAGGAAACACTCCTACACCAAATTGTTAAAATTGTGAAGACCTTTACTAATTACGGTTTGCGAGTGTATTAATTCACAAAATTCGTTATACATTTAGATCAGAATAATTCCTTCAAGAAGTCGTTAACGTTTTTCAATCGAAATGCAGAATAGTTGGGAAAATTAATTTATCCTATTGATATCTAATTTAAAACGGTCACATTTTCCTTTTGATAACATGTTCAACTGTCAGCTTTAGATAAATCAGAAAATATCTAAAAATAATCATTTGGATTTTTTAAACATATTCTATTGTTACATTGCTAAACTGTGTCAAAGTTCAGTATGTGATTTGATCTTGACATATATATGTCTGTTCTGTAACCCAATTATTTAATAATAACAAGAATGATTACTATTTATACCTGAGGTTTTGACCATCACCAAATATCTACAGTTTTGCAAGAAATATAAGTGTGCGAATCAACAACTTCTTTGTCTCGTGTCAGTATCGTGGAGTCGTTTAAAGTTGGTACGGTTTTAGAGATGTTACAATTACAAGTTGCTTAGTATTTAGAAAGTAAGAACATTCAGAAACAAAAATGTGTTCTTTGTTCCTAAGTCACTGTTCTGGTTTTGTCACAATTCTTCGTAGCATACATTTCGGTTCTGAAAAAGCAAGGATCGATATTATAAAAAAGAAAGCGATAACACAGTAGAATAAAAATTTTTAGTATGTCGTTCTGCGTGGCATAAATAAGAACTGATAAATATGTTTTATGTGAGTAACCTTTCTAAATTTATCTGTTTTAAATCGTTAAATATAGTTCTTATTTGTGAGTTCAGACACGTACAGATTACTATGACATCTGGAAATAGGCATTGTAATTGAAGTTGTAATGGTTAAAAGGTCAAATAAAATGAAATCTTAAGCTGCAGATGATTGCAACTGGATTTTAATCGCCTTGAAACACATGCCTAGATTGAAATTGCTGACAGGCGACAAATAGTCTTTGTTCTTTATAATGTAACAATTTTCTTGGAATAACGAAGGCTTAAGAAATAAATTACATGTTTACAAACACATTTGCATGAAAAAAAAGTTTATAGGCTATAGAAACTTTAAATTGTGATATCCAGTGTATCATTTAGAACCACAAAAATGAATAAATAATTGAATATGCATCGCCACATTAAGGTTGACAAAGATATATTCATGTACGTTTTGAACTTGCACAAAACGTTTATCAAATTGTTTAAGCTTTGAATGTCCTAAGAATGATTCAAGTGTAAAATTCCGCTTTAAATATGATATTTAATACAATCCTAAAAAAAAAAGTTCAGTCAGTGACCATTGAATGACCGAATGTAACATGATATTTAGAATATTTATTTGCAAAAAATATACGAGTAATGTTAAGCTCAAGTCTATTTGTTTTAACATGATATGTAAACTGTTGATAGTTTTACTCCAAGGAATACATTAAGTTAATTAAAATAAAATGCACAAAGGGAAACTCAATGAGAAAAATAAACTAAAAATACATCTGCAAAACCTTTCCATATTGACATAATATTTAGATGCAGCTGTGTGTTTTCGTACCCGAACAATACAAATAGATAACGTGGAACCATTTATAAAATTCTGTTAAAATAGCAAAATTAAATGTTCATAGTTTTCATTGTAACAATTTAAGAGTAATTGGTGAATGATATTTTATTAAAATGACCGTAATTCAGTGTACAGTCACGATTATCTAATCATATTTTTACAACAAAAAATAACAGCTTTCTATTTTACTTGTGAGCATCAATTTATGTATCTGCCTAAAAAGATCGTTAATACCTATCGCAAAAAGCTACTTCAATTCATGACACCCTATTGTATCTATGTTATTGACAAATTTAATTCTCATCCGGTTTCAACTAAGTCAACTGCAGTAACGGTAATCAGATTTTCACCCAGTGAACTTATTCAGTGTGTAATCTATTTCGTTATATATCTAACCTCCTCTTGACGTACTCGAGCTAATACTACTGCAACGTGCAATGAACTTAAAGGTCTTTGTAACGGCTTTTAGTAAACCTGTCATTCAACACAAATTGAAGTTGACTACTTGAAACGAGTGTAAAAGTATATTTATAACTGTTAAATTTTAACCAAAAGAGACATGTAGTACACAGGCACTTTTAAGCTGGCATCTAAGACAGGCCACAGTGATCTATTATTTATCTGCTAAATATTTATTTGACTTGACATCAGATTATTTGTAAAACTTTTAGCAGAAAACAAGAAAAACATTCATAAAGAGCTGTTCTTAATTGTGCTTAGTTTTTAGAGTGATATTTTATCGCTATTTTAAACGTTACAGGTATATTTGCATATATCCTGATAAATGTCAGACTTTTGAAAAACCGCGACGTTGAACCTACTGTTTTTACATTAATAAATGTAATGAATCTTCCTTGAGTAAATATTGTTCCTTATATGTTCAATTATTATACACATTATTACAAATATTGTATTAATGGCAGTACGATATTTGAATATCGCGATAACAAACCGAGAAGCCGCTAGGATAGGACACATAACTGCAGACAACATTAAAGTGAACCTCCCCAACAGAGGAATGCTTTATGTATTTAGAAAGTAACATATAATTGATCAGTGTTTACACCAACTTGATTAGTAACGTAGCTATAATCGTTGTGGTTACCAAGCGCATTCTCTTGTAGTCATAATGAAGAAAATAAACTTGCGTTGCTCGTACACAATGTGGAGTCGAGACTGATAAACATTTCAGACTTACCGACAAATAAAAAATTAACATTTGTGCATTTGTCAACTTTATGTTCATCGATAGCAACATTCCTGCCGATCCAGCGTATGGTGTGCTAATTTCACAACTAATACCTTCTTTAGATCATGTTCTGATTTTCAACATCGCTCACTGTTGTAAGCTTCTAACTACTCAAACCAGGGTTAGTTGTACCCAGGATGATGTTATCATTTCATAAGTTCTATGGACGTCACAATTACTTGATTGATCATGATGGGGAAATCAATCCCTCAAATGAGATTAAACATTTTTGCTGATTCATACGTAGTTTTTTTTCCTGGATTAGACTTTTTTCTAGACATGACAAATAGAGGCAGACACTGCTTACTCGTCTGAAGCACCTGAGTTCAACCATGGTTTTTATTGAGTTCGGGTTACCCACTTTCTGTGTTTATGTTTATGTCAAGAAATGGTAGAACTGTCACTTTGAATCGTAATAAGTGAAAGCTATTACAAACAATTGACTTGCGGTAGCACTGAAGTTCAAAGCGTTTCAGTAAAAAAAAACAATGTAAAGTTTGATGTTTTGGTCATATCACAAGTTACTAACTGAATGTATAGTAATGCATCCATATAATTATACTGAATTTTTAATATTAGTTTAAGACAAGCAAGTGAGGATAACTCTGGTCAGTATAGCATGAAAAACATATATTTATTAAATATCATTTTACGGAAGTCTTAAACAATTACCCTTCTGAATCAAAATTAAAATTTAACAAAAATGTTACATTAGCTTTTAGTTTACTTAATAAAATTGTATCCCGTCTTATAACTCGTCAGGACTCAATATATCGGTATCCCGCATATCGCTCTAATTATGAATTAAACTATAAAGTTGTATGAAGAATACAAAGAAACGTAAAACTATATGTTGTTAAAAATTTGAAATAAAACAAAAAGAACTCTTTGTTTCAGTGAAATGTGTGTTTTATGTTTGATGTTTTAACGCCTTTTTTTAGCAATTTTCAGCTATGTCATGACGCCCAGTTTTTATTGGGGAGGAAGGATAAGTACCCGGAGAAATCACTAAAATATATATCCAGGATATGGATTAGAATTTGTATACAACGCATGTGATGTGAGACTCTTCACGATATTTCAGGTACAAGTAACATGTTATATTTAGGTTACAGAGCAAATTATACGAGTGTGAGTAATCGTTATCTTTATGGAAAACATTAATTTAAATTCTAAAACTATTTAAACGACATTACTACCATAACATTTTACCAAAAACAAAATTTTCAAATCATACATGGTATTAAAGGTTGGACCGCTCAATTATTTGTTCCTCAATTACTTCTCAAAATAACAGCTCAGATTTAGAACTCAGTTATTTTAAACCTATTACCGACGTTAACACAAGTTCAGAACAGTCGTTTAAATAAAGTATATTAAATTTGTATTGATCGGCTTGTAAAATAAACTGAAAAAACAAAGTTTTGACAAAATCATTTGTAGCAGAACATTAATGATTTGTGTTCGCCATGATCGAGCAAGAGAAACCGATAATTACAGATTACTCACCTTTTTTGAACGAGATCCATTTTTGTGTATCTATCTCATCGGAGAGTGTAAATCCTGAGATAAGGAAACACTTCGAGTTTAAAACAAAGTAAAAATATGATTATTGCTCTTTTTGTGACGTCACGTGGATTACATAACAACGTCTTGACAGCGGTATGAGATGAGGCCTGAGATGGTATAATACTGCACATATAAAGCGATAAACGTCATTTCAAGCAAACGCATTAAATAACCACACACGCACAAATTTGAGCGATTTACTAGTTTAGGGTCTAAATAGACCAACATATATTCAATAGATGTTAAGGATCCAATACTTTTGGCTTGCATAAGATAAATAAGTTTGTGTAACAAAAATATGAATTTAAGGCTTGCAAATGTATTTAAATTCAATTCAGACAGTAGTTTTAATTATAAGCAATACATCTTTTGCAACATTGCGATCATTCTAACCAATATCTTGTTTGTACTTTTATATGTCACATCTTTTATCAGAGGTCAAATGTGTGAATTTTTTACATGGTAAAGTTACAGTTGACGAAGTCTGATTAAAGTTGATTTGACAGCTGTTTAAATTGTGTCGGCTTCTAGTATTTAGATGTAATTAACTTTACTGTTAAGTATGCTGGAGTCTGCTTTGGCAATATAATGATAACAATACTAGGATGATTTTTACAAAACAAACTGTAAAGTTTTTTTTGTAAGTTACGCTTACTTTCGAGGTCACGTTACGTTTCGTTTGAAATCTTTGATGTATTGTTCATCATGTTCTTATGGCGCTAATCCAATTTACATTCCCATTTGACAAAATTATCAAGAAAACCAGCCTTACTTTAGCTATTTTTTTCAAGGTATATTTGAATGTTTCAGAGAATAGGAATTAATTTGGTTGACAAACGCTTAAATTTAAAAAAAGTATAACAATTCCTTGAGAATATTGCAAAACATTTGGAAAATATTTTTTCCTTGGGGTACACATTAACATTTCCTCTTGTGAATTGATCTGATTGATAGTATAATGTTTACTATACATCCAGCAAACAGTATTTATATAAACAAGTTACCGTATTATTTTGGTAGTTGAATTTTTTCTTGTCCTTAATAATAATTTCTGCAACTTTTGCTCGCATGTATCATATAGACAAAAACAAACCACACTGTCCGATCACAAACGTAATACTATTTATATACGATTGTCGTCTTTGTCCAATGTAAATGAGCAGTACACAATCGACACACTATTTTTGTTGACAGCCGTCTTTTATTTAATTAATGATACACAATTATATAATGTTACAATGTCAAACATTTAGAAATGATATTATGAAGGATCAGACTTATAGAAATGGTATTTCCTGGTATAAAATAACAATGATTATATTGCAATCTTGCAAAATCACAATTGTAGATATTTTGTGTGTATTCATGGTCATGAGTAATATTATTTATCAAAATAAATAAAAATAGCAGTTATGTAACCTTTATGACAGCTTTGGTATTGAATAATACCTTCATATTACTAATAGCAATAAAACAATAGTGGTAATAGTTTTTAATATACATCACTAACAGTCTAGCTAGGGAGGCTAAAAATTAAAGGTCGCAAAATGACAAAGGCCACGCTACGAACGTTAAAATACAAAACGCTAGATGTGATTTGTTCTACACAGCTAGTTGTATCCTTTATATTCAACTCTGTCACCAAAACGATTCTTTGTTATTTATTTTTTCGGTCGCAGTTGTTTGCTATTAGCAAAGTGATCTTTTGTTTTATTTCAGTGTGAAAAAAATGCTTGTTGAAGGATTTACATTATTAATACAAGACGAATGTTAAAACCAACAGCTGTCAGCATGTTTGATTTTCTTACTAAGCGAAGAAATACAATACATATGCCGTTTACCTTTCTCAACTAATACGTTATTCGAGGGCTTGTTGCGAATGCTGCGATTTTCTTGACCGAGCTAATCGATATACGTGGAACTGCAAACTCAGGGTTTGGTTGCTCAAAGGTTCTTAATCTACTAAATTTAATGAACTTGATGACAAATAAACGAAATTAGTACTTTTTATGAGTATCGATGTAAGTTTGTAGTAGAGTTGGTTATATGAAAACACAAAAACTAAATTGAGTAAACGATCCACACTGAAACCAGGTGTGAGTCTTAGTGCTCCGGAATGGTAAGCCACTTTGCAGCACGAGTGGCACCTTTCGTAGTTTTTAGTTTAAAATCCAGTCATTAGTCATATCTAGACACGTTTTAACCAATTACAAAGAGGGAGACAGGTTTCAACAATCGAACAAAATCAGTGGTCATTTGTAATACTCCTGTCAATTTAGTCATAATCGCGACCAAAATTGTACATACTGAGCAATACATTTTTACTTAAAAATATCGCATAGCGCTGGAGCCTGATATATAAATACAACGACCTCTAGACATGCTAAAATAGTATTCGAATATATGTATACATTTGATATATTTAACGCTCTTGTGAGAATACGATTTCAGACCAAAGTATGTTTTCATAATTTAAAAGAAATTGTGGTAGTGTTTAAAAAGCTATTATAACTACCAATCGGCAATTATTAAGTCGATTAACCGTTTACTTTTCTCACCTTTAGCTCTATTCCTGATAACGCGTTAACCGACACACCATGTAAATGTATTGGGAAAATTGAATAGAAAATTAACACGACACTTTACCTGCTAGTAGAAAAGTTTGGAGAGTGTTATGGACAAAGACATTTTCCCTTTAGAAGAGCTATACTTTTGCAATATTTACACAAAAGCTCTGAACTTGCAAAGAAGGTGGCACTCACGCTAGAATAACACCTGCACAGTTTGCTTTTTTGTGCGTAAGCAAGATAACCTCTATTAGGCGAACATTTTCATGATTCTTAACTTTCATAAATGAAGTATTCATATTTCAATTAGAATGGAAAGATTAATTAAATATTACACCTTTTCAGACGTTGACGAGGCAGGATATGGCAATTCCTTAGTATAGAAAAGTATTATATTTTTTTAGAAAGAGCTTGTATATTTATGTTGGTTATATGTAATCACAATACTCGCCTTATATAACTTAACATTACGTTAAGTATATTTGAAATTGAATCTAACTAATCCTTTTTGTGACGCCAACACTATTTATTAAACTTTACATACTTCAAACAATAGAATTAAAGATTGTTTGAAAATCCAACATGGATTCATGCGTAAACAAGTTAAATACATGCATCTTCAAATGTACAAATATCATCCAATATCTTATTCATAGAAATATATGTAGAGAAGACGGTATAATAAAAAGCCATCAAAAGAAGTTTGTAGAAGGACATAAACTTGCAATTAAAAACTTTCAGAAACAACACGATTTGATATGTCATAAGAAGCAAGTCAGTTGTTTGTCTTCAATGACATTTTTATTACGAGATTAACTAAACCATCCAGCTATTTTAAAATATTGGTTATTGTGTGTGCCGCGTACTTTTCAAAAGAGCGAAAAGTTCTCCTTAATATTCTATTTGCTTGTAGTTTACAAAATGAAGGTGATTATGATGTAACAAGTTTTTTGACGAGTGGCTTTATCAGACACATCGACTGACAAACCTACCGGTGTACATACAAAATTCTCAATTTGGAATATTCAATTACAGATACCCAGTGTTGGCCCCAGAGCACTGGGGAATAGGTCTACTGCATTTTCAGCTTGTAGTAAGAGGCCACCGTCTGTTGCGATCCTTGTTAATTTCAGGAAATGATTTTAGTACGCCAGGTGAACGGTTAAGATAACCTATTACTTCGTCTAGAGTTAGAATTGACTTCGATGACGCATTCGTGTCTTTGTGAATTCTCATTTTAGCTATTCCTTTGAAGAACATTTTGTTCAGACGATACTGATGAAATGTTATCATTAATAGACATTTTCCTTTTAGGATTTGCTAAGAAAGTAGTGGCCTTTTGGCAAAATCTTTTCATCTGTATAAAGGCGAAACGTTGATCATGTTTTGTTGGACGACTAGATCCTGGTGGTTGAAACATACCATATGGTTCCTTACTGCAGCTAGATGGGATGCCGTATTGACCAGGTTCGCTCAACCAGTTGTTCACGTCACTTTTCTGCTATCACTTCACCTGTCATTGTGATCTTGCAACTTAATGTGTTAGTTACAGAATGCTGGGGCTCATGGGTCAATCAAATAGACAGAATTCCGTTGTTCCACCGGTTAACTCCGTGCATGAGTCTTCTGTCTTTGAGAAATTCGTCTGTTTGAGTATACAACACTTGGATCACTTAATTTTTTCTGCTTGGGATCCGCAGAATCAAAGCACCTTTCCTGTTTGTACTCCTTGGGTGGTTGGGTACAAGACTTGTTAACATTCATGGCTTCTGAAAACCTCGCATTTATTCAAAATTAACCAAAAAAAATATTGAAGAACACTAGTATAGGAGACGTTAAAACGTCACTAAAATGAAATCCAGTAGTGTTGTTGAATGCAAGTCCTTAAATTTATTTTAATTTTAAAAAATCGTTGACTTTGAAACATCAGTCTCGCCGAACATAACTTAAACTCGACTCAATGGAGTATTCAATTTAAAGATTAAGACATTTCAAAATTGACAGTCATGTTACCAGAGTGAAAAGTTTGATTGTCAACAGGCATTGTGTTCAGTTAAAACTAAACATCTCTTGATTGAACATCAACACTTCAGCTGTGCCTCATTCCATCAAAATTAACCTCTACAATGTTAAAGTCAGCGCATATATTTTTAGCTCTGTGCGTGGCTGTAAATGTCCAAAGTTTTGAGTGGTAAAATCTTCAAGAAGCCTTCCCCTCCCCAAAAAAGTCAAATACAAACTCTAATATTAATTGAGATTATACAACAAAACTTCTGCGGATCCTATTTAGGTTCACAACAAGTTTGAAAGAAGAGTCGATTTAGGCACGACTGGCGCGACCCCATGGAAACGCAAACCTTAGATTCCAAACATAAACAACACAAACGTCTAATGACTAGCGGCTCTACTATTCTCGTAAACAATGCTGATCTTCGGGCGTTTACTGTAAGGATTTCTTTAGACAAAACGGTTACTTTTATGGTTGGTATTTATTTTTAATTGCAAATCAGTTGAAACACCTAACTGATCAGCAACCTGCCTCATATATATTACTTTGGGACTTCAATGAACATACGGGGCAGTAAAACAATAAACAAAAAATGTAAAATTGAATTGTGCATATTAATGATGGCTCTTATACACAAAAACAGATTGAGAGTCCTAGATGATCTTTCTTTCTGTGATCATTTTCCTATGAAACGGAAATTATAACATTCTTATACTATATAGCGATTCACTAGATATATATTTAACAAGGCTAACTGAATCTTATTTAAAGAACTTGACAGTGAGCAACTACAATCAGATATCTTTGAGGACGTTTCTGACAGAATTTAAAAAGGAGTAGATTCAGTAACTATCAAAATCGGCCCCATCTCAGATCTTGATAATATTTGTTGTGTTAATAGAGGAGGGACTATAATAACTAAAACCGGTGCAAAAAAAACAAAAAAAATCGTCCATGGTTACCATAGCAACAGATCTGCAAATTAGGTGAAATATCATCAAATTTTTAATGCATCGAGTAATATGAAATAACTTGGCATTTAAAATAGCACAACATTAAAGAATATAGTCATGGATCATTGCCACTAAGCCAGTTAAGCCTTGCTTACAAGTAATTATACCCCACGCAATGAAGTTGCAAGGGGTATACTGTTTCTGACCCGTCCGTCTGTCCGTCAGTCCGTGTTTTCTGTTGTCGCCTGGATAGCACTCTCATTTGTTAAAGGATTTTTACCAAACATTGGGAAATTGTTACTATTTGTACCTGCTAGGATAGGATTGATTCTCTGAGAAATCTGTGAAGGGGGACTATTTTTGGGGGGAGGGGGACTTTTTAAACATTCAATCATGTACATGTATAATCAATGTTGTCACCTGGAAAGCGCTTTTATTTCTTTATGGAATTTCGTGAAACTTTGGAAAATTGTTATTAATAGTAGTTGCTTGGATGGGATTGGTTTTACGGAAAATTCATTAAGGGGGACCGTATTACAATGTACCGGTTATTACTTGGTAAACTTTCATGTACATGCAAAATCAATGTTGTCACCTGGATAGTGCTTTTATTTCTTCCTATATTTCGTGAAACTTTGGGAAATTGTTACCAATACTAGTACTAGGTGCTTGATTGGGGTTGATTTTCAGGGAAATCTGTGAATGGGGTGGGGACCATTTTGTTCAGAAGGGGAGCTTAGTAAACCTTCATGTGCTTATTCAATGTTGTCCCATGATAGTGCTTTCATTTCTTGATGGATTTTCATGAAACTTTGGGAAATTGTTATTAATAGTAGTTGCGTGGATGGGAATGATTTTCAGGGAAATTAATCAATGGGGACCATATTTTCGGGAGGGGAACTTAGTAAACTTTCATGTACAAGTACCTGTATATAGAATTTTTTGCTCTGATACCACTTTCATTTCATACAGCAAGTTGTTGCCTGTGTATTTGTTCCCGATTTCAATGAAACTTTGGGAAGTTCATCTACATTAACATAAAAGTTTCTTACTGCCACAGTGATGTAAAGGAAACACATGGGGTATTGTGAGGTAGATGATTGTCATTTTAGCACTGAATCTGAATCCCACCCAGGCTCATGTTCAAGTCTAGACACATTTCCCCTTAAACTTAAATATAATGATCTTGAAAATGAACTGATCTTACCTAAACATGTAGCTACATAACCTTTTTTTCAACCAATGACAGTTTTTACATGTTTCAAAGATTGCACTTGCAGTTGCACATAGTCATAAAGGACTTTGTTAAAAGGTGATTCTCTACAGTGTTGGGAATGAAATATTGAGGAATTAGAAAAGTATACACGTTAATTGAGTTAGTCGTCACGATACCGTACCTTGTCCCTTTAGAATTAGAACTGATTATAACTGTTTCAACAGTGAACAATGGTCGTACACATTTTTATTTGTTTTGGCCAGTTTTGAGACTGTCGACAGACTACTTGTTTACTAAGACCAATATGTATGTGATTTATAGTACAATGTATACCATTATTATCTGCAAAACTGGGTTGTTGAGCCACTGTTCTCATTTGTCTTGTCGTCTGGTTGTTTACTTTGTCGTCTGGTTGTTTACTTCCGGCGGTACTTCCGGTAAATTCTGATAGTTCTCGAGTTGTCTCCCATGCGTCGTATAAAAAATTATACTCGAGATTTTTAAAATTTGATATAGAGCACAGCCGTCGACAACTTCGTTGTTTGACTAAAACATTACAACTTTTTGCGGAGATCGTTTTATTCTCATTTGACGGTTGTCGACCGCTGTGCTCATATTTAATTTTATGACGAAAGTTCGAAATATCGAACAAAATGTCATCAAATGGCCATTCTCGTCAGTGAATGACCGGTGTTCTTGTAAAACGCACGGAAGTCTGTTAACAAATAATAGTATTTTTCTACAAAGGGGTGTTACCCCTATATAAAAACACAATCAATATAATTAAATATGGAAGTCTATTTTTAAGTAAATACGAGGCCGCTCAACCTAGTTACCGAATCTACTCCTTTAACGAAATCGTTGTTTTATTGCTGATGAAAGGATTACTTACACCTTGACAAATCCAAATATTCCTAGAAATCAATAGTATAATGGAGCTACTAAAGATCACAAAAAGGCAGACAGACGCTTTACTACACACTCAACTACAAAAAAATAAGCCTTGCCGAATCTTTACAGCAAAAGCTCATATGGTTACGAAAGAAAGAAGGCGCACGTCATCGAGTAAAATTTGTTTCGAAATTACACAATTATATCCCTATGAATAAAATGTGCAATGTAGTAAGTAAAATTAAAGGTAAAAATAATATAACAAATGTCCATCCATTAAAGGATGTAAAAGTCAAATATATCAAATACATTGGCCGAAATATCTGTACAAAAAAAACTCCGCCGCTAAAAATTACAATCCCGGTGTTTTAAATAATTTATACCGATTCCTGAATGGATCATAATTACATTATGGTTGATTGTTTATGTTGACACAAATGAGCCTTCCTTGTATCAAAAGTTTGCAATATGCAACCAAGTAACTGGCTTAAAATTGCAGCCCTGCTCTCGACTTTATTTTTAACCTCTTTACAAACCGTTTTGTAAAATATTTAAATAACATTAAACTTTTTGGAATTAGCAGAAATCTTACTAGAAAAATTTTGGTTCAAGTTTAAATAATATTGCCGATAAACTCCATTAATGCAAACATACATTTATAAATGATCTTAGAATATTTCAAAAGTAAATGCTTGTCTTCATTCTACAGAAAATTCCACGACAAAACAACATTTATTACAAAACACAAACGAAAGTTTACGTTTTGTAAAATATTTAAATAACATTAAACTTTTTGGAATTAGCAGAAATCTTACTAGAAAAATTTTGGTTCAAGTTTAAATAATATTGCCGATAAACTCCATTAATGCAAACATACATTTATAAATGATCTTAGAATATTTCAAAAGTAAATGCTTGTCTTCATTCTACAGAAAATTCCACGACAAAACAACATTTATTCCAAAACGCAAACGAAAGTTATAAATCCTTTGTTATTGTTGGTAAAGAGGTAGAGCATTTCTGAATTCCAATTCATTAAAGAAATGAAAACAGTTTTGGACCAAGATGTCCATAGAGCCTTAAAAGATGCAATATTTGTGTGTTTAGTCCAATTTAATGATTTTAAACCACATGTTTGTAACAATATTTCTATTGTGTGGCAGAGAGGCCGGTATCAACACGTTCAAAACCAACTTAACAAGATACAGCAACGATTGCGCAAAGGTAATTTAATTGTTTTAGACGTCACAGAGACCAAAGTGTTTTAACCAATTGTCATTTTAGCCTTACCAGGACGACACATAATTTAAATAATTAATTTCAACCTGAATGTTTTGCAAATGAAAAAAATACTAGTCCGTTGTTTTGGTAATATTAAGAGTAAAAGATGAGGTAATTTTCCCCACGTGATCATATACCGAAACAAAATAAAAGATATACTTTGACTGACCACCATGATTAAATATTCATTAGAGTTAACCGTACATGCTATGTGTATAAAACCACTTTGAATTCTTTCAATTTCATGTTCCAGTGTTACACAAAAGTTATTCAAGATTGATAAATTCAAGGCACATTGTATTGACCCTCTATCATGCTTACATGCACATAATCGCAGCACGATTGTGTGTTAACAGTATTGTCACAAACTACTAAAGGACACTAAATAGGATAGTTTTTGGTTAAGGTTTTTTCCTCCAATAATATATGCCTTTGTGGTAAATTGATTTCTAGCAAGAAATAGTATACATTGTGCATCTCTATGGAGGACAGCATCACCCTGTTGAGGCAATGAGTTAGATCAATAATAAAAAAATTTAAAACTACTTTGATCCAGACAAGATGCACCGTTTATGAGGTCGATATATAGGGTGTTTAATGAGCACTCTCTACCAAGGCCGTAAGTTGTGTATTTGTACTAGTAGGGGTTCAATGTTACAAGAAAATAGCAAAGAAAACTAACCGAACAACAAGACCCAAAAGCCCAGAGACAGTTACAAATCCGGATATAGACAACACGATACAAAAACCAAAAACCTAAACAACACACCAACAGTAACGAAAGCGGAAGGTTTTGGAATGCCATAAAACATGATTTAACCAACCATTTTTTCCTTGAAATGTATGTTTCAAGTCAGGATCATTGCTTTATATTAAAATGTAAGTTCTCGAGTTTGCCAATTTTGTGGATTGCCTTTCTTGACAGTTGTCCTGTTGTTCGGTTTTTGTTAGTTTGTTTGTTTGAATGATGTTAACGCCACTCAGATCGTGGGGCCCCGCTGGCCGAGTGGTTAAGGTAGTTCCTCTACTATTGATCACTTGGTCTATCAACACTGAGATTGCGGGTTCTCAATGCAGGTGTACTCGACTCCAATCTTACTTGAGAAAGATTGCCAATTTTCCTACCGTAGGTTGGAGGTTTGTCTGAGTACTTCGGCATCCTTCCAAATAAAACTGAACGTCATGATATAGCTGAAAAATTGTTGAAAGTGGCGTTAAGCACAAAACAAACAAATCACTCATATCGTGTGCATTTCAGGAATTTTTAAGGACAACATGATAGACCCTGTCCTAATGTAATATTGTAATTAATCTTGAAGAGACAAAACGAGGGTTTGAAAATTATCTTAAATACAGGTTTATTAAATAGTTAACGAAATATGAAAACAGTACTATTTTTTATTTTACATTCAATATATTTATTGCCTTTGTGTCTAATACCATCGTGAAAATTCAAGTAAAATATCATTTTGCATTTTAATAGGAGAAGGTAAACAATATGATCCTGAAACTATGTTGTAAGAAACCGTTCTAAATATTCTGTTTCTGTCATACACTTATTAATTAACCATTGTTTGTAATTGAGCTACGCTAAATACATTCACACATATAAAACGAACCAAATGTATATATAATTTATTAACATGTTCATTCGTAATTAATACTGCAATCGCTTTCCCACTTATTCTGTTTAACTACGAGTAGCCTATGTTACGGTTTTTGTCTAGCATGGATTGCTTGTTGTGTATGAAATTTACTATCAATTAATCATGTAATTAAGTATCTGCGTAGTACATTGCCGTTACATTGGATGAGTAAACTGTGTCTTTGAAACATATATCAACACATGTTAAATATATATCTGTTCTTGTCCATGTACATATAATACATTAAAAGAGTTGTGTTCGCACTAAATACACTTGGGTTTTTGGCAATTCAGGACGGACAATTTTGTCCACTTCATATCTGATCATAAAAACTACGAACACATTTATCGTTTAGCAAAGCAAGTACCAAACACCTTTTGTAAGTCAGCTCTGAAAGTCTGATTCATAAACGCATAAATGATAGGATTTACAACATTATAAATGAAATAAAAATAAAACACAGTTTGTTTATAGATAACAGCCCCTAGCGCCATTAGCCAGGCTGGAAGGAATGCGATGATGAAAACAACTGCAACAACAAACAACATTATGGCAGTTTTAATGTTTGCTAAATGGTTATGATCTCTCCTCTCACGTGTTGATTTACGTTTGTGCGAATCTTCATCACCATTTTCGGAATTCAAAGAAAGTAAAGTCGTAGTGACACCATTTTGATTGACTTCCACTTTCATGGCATGCTGATTTTCGTGGCTATTCATTTGGCACGCGTCTGTTTGTATCATTATAGTTGTAAACTGCTTGCCATGTTTCTGTTTTTGACGCCTAGCTCTCCTCATGGTTACAAATTTATAAATCATAATGTAAAGAGTAAACACTAATAACAATGATATAAGGAAAAAAGATGAATATACCTTTTGGTAGTAAACAGAAAAGTTATTCATAAAAGGTCCAGTAGTCGGCCTACAACGTCCAGTATATATGGAGCTACATTTCTCAAAATGAGTGCTCATATTCCCTCCAATCCCTTTTGATTCATCCCTAATTTCACTTGGTAACTGGTAAACAGAATGTATGAGTGACGTCATAAGTCCTAGAACAGCGGTAAATGCCAACTGTAGCAACAAAATCATTTTTGCCCGGGGGACGGTCAGTAGATGTAAAAACGGATGACATATACACAAGTACCGATCCACAGCTATAGCCACCATTATAAACGCTGATAAGGGCACGTTGGAGGTTATAAGGAAATGATATATTTTGCAAAAGGGATCAAAAATCAATTCCTCTTGCTGGTAGATATAAACTACGGTATAAGGCATTATTAACAAGGAAGTTATGAAATCCGTTATTGCAAGAGCCAAAATAAAAACGTTTGATGTCAGTTTGTCTTTTTTCCGAAAATAAACATAAATCACGAGTCCATTCCCAATTGTTCCTACGACACTAAATACTGATAACATGCAAATAACGATAATGTCTTCATCGTTAAATGGAGGTGGTATAACTTTCAGTGAACATGAACTATCGTTGTTGGTGTCGTTAATTCCTGTCATCATCTTTTAAACTGTGGATAAGACACTGCTGCGAAAATAGAAATACAATTTTATTGAATTAGTCTTTATTGATTAATACCTATTGAGTAAACACAATAACAAAAGCGCATTTCTTTCAAACTTGGTTCTAACAGCTGATGCCTTGATATGCTAAAGAAATGATATACGGTTATAAATATGACAGATATATACGGCAAAACAATTCGTGGCTTTTGAATTGTTTTGCGAATACATGGATCCAGGTAACTAAATGGGTAGGTGCACTTCCTACGAAAAATGACCCATCATTAGCTTTGACAAACTTATACCAGTAGTTATTGTTATTTTATCAACGCATTAATTGTCTTGTAAGAAACAATCATTATACCATTATTTTAGATAGAACAAAGTATTTCTACTTTTGAATTTTGCAGTATTAGTAATACATGGGTTTTCATTGTCATATGTTAAACTATATATTAATATTCTTTTACTAATCCATAAAAATAATATATATTTTGAGAGGTCTAGGATGTGTTTAGAATTTAACTGTTTTGGATGATTCCCATTATCGTGAACACTGTAAAATCACCTTTTAAATTGACTTAGCCAAATTTCAGGAATAAAACATATGAGAGCCGACTAATTTTCAAAATCATTGGACAAAGTCAAGGTCAGTCACATTTTTGGTTACAAACATTTTAGGGTGTGCTTTCTTAGGGATACTATAGAGTCGACATCAATACTTAATCCATACTTGAAACATTATGAAGATGGATATTTTCTAATGTATTGTTAAGGTAATATGTTAAAATGTACCACAGTTGATTCTTAAATGTTTTTAAACTATCGGGTCGACATTTTTCAACAGATTTTAACAAACCTTGCCCCGATTTGATATTAATCATCCTGACCTTCCAAAGCAAACTATGCTACAGAAAACCTAATTAAATTGTTCCGTTTTATTGTCTCATATCTGTAGTTGCTATGTCTGATTAATCAACGGATGAAAAATGAATAAACACTATTCAATTGTACGTTATGACTAAATTGTATGGCATATTAAAATGACAAACAAGTTACATCAATCACACATTAAAGTATAGCTACGAGCACATCTATCATTCACTCCTAAATTTCACTTCCTACACTTTTTGTGTGATACTCACTGGTATCAGATAAACTTCAACCTCAATCACACACACATATACCTAAACACACATCAAATTTCTCACTAGAATCTTACGCACCACTCAAATACTATATAATGTAGGCATCATATGGACATCAACTACGTGAGACCTAGCCCGATATCTGCAAAACCCAAGGCTAAATTGTGCACACGAAATATCCTTGCAAAAGTTCAATTTTCGATGTGGCCACATGTCTACAATCTTTGTATCTACAAATTGCTTTCATTATTTCGCGGCCTTTTATTATTATATGCATGATAGTGCATAAAATATGTAAAAAAGAAGGTCTAAGCTAAAATCTAAGCGAAGGTCTGAGATGGTAATTAGAATGACAGGTTTATTCTCACTATAAATTAAGAAATGGTTTTTGTCTTTGTTAACCCACAGTAAAGTTCGAGCTGTCCAACAAGTTTCGCGTAAACAGGTGGTCATTTAAAGTGAGCATGTTCAGACGCATCATAGTATGTACATATAACACATGACCTATTATACTGCCTACTTTATAACACGCTGCGACCACGCATACCAATTTTAGCTATTATAGTGCTTTAGGAATGATGCAGAATTTCGAATTGGAATCTAAAGATTATTTAACAGTATAAAAGATAAAAGAAACATTTATCAATATAACAAGTTCTCCTGCGAATATATTGTGTTGTTATCAAAAAGAATATTGATGGATGTCAGATTATGTACCCGACATTCTAATATGACGTGCCTAAAACTATTCGAGTCCAGGTGTAAAACGAGTATATATTCCTAATCAACCTCAAAAACGAGCTACACTCTTTATGGGGATGCCAAATAAAACCTATCACATATTTTAAAGATGTTGCAATCATATTTGTGTCTTAAATGGCTGACAAATCCTTCAACTCAAAGGTTACGTTTTTTAAAAAAAGTTAATAAGTTATATAAGAATCAAAATAATTCATTTAAGCACAACTATATACTGATTTTACCACAGGTTTCCCACAGTTTAAAGATATTGGTTATAACGGACCAAACGGTGGTAAAAATGCTACATATTCGTACTCCAATGAATTAATTAAATAGATACTGTACAACTTCTCCCTGTTCACAGTAATATACTTCATAATTACTTTTGTCTTTGTTTACGATATAATCACAAACAAACTCAAGTAAGGTAAAATGAAAGAAGAGACACTTTTGGCAATATTCATTCTTCGTTTGATAAACACCTTTTATTAAATTTATCTAATTTTGACAAAACGCATCATTGCAAAAACTTCTTGTATTCTTGCAACAATAACTAGTTTGCAAGAAAACGTTTCAGTGTAATAAGAATAATTTAAATTTAAAACCATGTTGTGATTTTCTATTTCAAATTAAATGAGTTTAACGTTAAAATGAATTCAGCCATGAGTGTGATATTTCTTAATCTTTTACGACGTGTAATTTATTATTTTAGGATTAACGGTTGATGTTTAAAATTTATAATGAAACATGGCGTGCTGAAAATGCATTGCTATCGGCCAATAGGAGAAACATGCATTAGATTAAAAAAATATAAATACTTCATCTTTTTAATTTTGAATATTTCTGACATTTATTTTAGCAAAATATATTTCATTCATAACGTGTATTTAAAAAGGGCGTTTTTAATATTACGCTTAAGTAGAATTAAGCTGGCGTGTCTATTTCCCATTTCAAGGTAGAAAAAGTCACGATCCATTTCTTACTGAAGATGATTAATTTATATTACGATCAAAATTAGTTGTCGGACTGAATAAAATGGTCAAATAGATTTAAACATAGCTGCAAGTGTAGGAACAAAAAAAACAACATTAAGATTTTGTTATAGGCAATAATAATAACAAGAAATGTTTTGTGTTTATAAACTGCAAACGTTTGAATTTTTTTACACGTTACGAGATTCATTAGGTCATTGTATTAAGCATTTGAATTTTGATACAAATGATCTTTCATAGATAGCCACATTTTTCAAAGGATAGGATATGCATTTTATGTCCTTGCGCACTCGACAGCGGACGTGAAATGCATATTAAAGCCACGCGTGCACTATAGAGATAAGGGACATGTTAAGTAAATCCCTATATAATAATCTTAATGGATTATACCGTGTAAATATTAATGATTGATTGATTGTATGTATGCTTTAGGTCCAGCGAGCAGTTAATTTAAGAAGAAAGCGAGTTAACTTGCAATATATGAACGGACAAAGTGGTTGGATGGAATATAGAAAACAATATTTTGACTGCCGCCGGAAACGTATGGAGTATTGGGAAGGGGTGCCACTCTCGTAACACGTCACCTAGTACAGTCCGTCGCTTTCCGTATTATGACCTGAAAACCCATTAACTAGAGGGTCTCCCCTATCCGAAATGGGCGGCCCTGTGAGTCAAGCACTAGGAACCTATGGTCAAGTTATGTTTTTACTTTTGACAATGTAATTTTAATTTTAATTTCTTCAGCACATGACCGCCAACTCTTGTCCAAACGTCAACATATTTCATTTGACCATTATTGATTTTTTAACATATGGCATGCAGCAAATTACTTGTCAACATACATCATGTCACAAATATTGACTTGCCACATTGCAATTATTGACCTTTAAAGGAAAGGGACATTTTCTTGACACTAACTAAATTAAAATTAAAATTGTTAAGAAAGTGTTTTTATCTATAGAAAGTTATTTTTGTGATTTATTTCTTTTTTGTTTAAAACGTGCTGATGCCCTCCGTTGGATTGATTATGCACGAGCCTCGGTTCATTATTTAATGCCTTTGAAGACTACATCATTAACTAATTGAACAATACAAAATAATACTGATCCTGTTTCACAAATCTGTTAATGCTAAACATTGAAGTTTATAATTATTAACAGCGGTCCTGGTCATTATCTAATAGTATTGTATAGCCATGCTAATTTATTGCATGAAATCTAGATCTGGGGATAGTATTTTTCGAATATATCGAGTTCCAATAAAGTAACATTTGCAATACATTGAAAATAACCTTATGATTAAATCCCGAAAGTATTACAACATTGCGTCATCATTTATATCTGTGACTAATGATAACTACATGTATAAACTTGAAGAAATTACAATATGCATTATGATGATACTACATTTGTCAATTTTCAACCAGCTGTGTCGCAGTTAAAGAGGAGGAGCTCATCTTTGCAGAACACATTACGTCATTCTGTTTGTCTAGAGGGTTTCGTGTTCATTATGTTTTGTATTGCTTTAGTTGTGTTGCTTGATGTGCGTTTCTTGTTAACCATGGTTTTTTTATTTTCGTAAGCTGATTCAGTTATTTGTTAACGCATCGATATGTTATGCTTTTCCTTTAAATGAGCTACATTGAAGAAACTATATTAGTTTATTTAGACAATATAGTAAAGTCAAATGTTTCAGTGGTATTTGCAGTTTTGTATGAAGCGATTTTGTTATAAAACTAAAAATTAAAATTGAAATTGTTTAGAAAGTGTTTTTATCTATAGAACGTTACAATAGTGTAATAATTTTAAATTGTTGTGCTTTATTTCTTTATTCTTTGAAAACGTTCTGATGCCCTCCGTTGGATTGAGTCTCCACGAGCCTCAAACAACGGCTAACAACTGTAAAATGTCGTATCAAATTCTTTCGCTTTTCTGTCAACAAAAGCAATGACTCAAGTACGACAACAGCATTACATTTAATATATACCAATAAAGAATCGATAGGATGATCAAAACAATATTGTTTCAAAACTTAACAGTATACGAGCTGAAATTAAACTAAAATTAAGAAACACTTTTGGTTTAAAGTTTCCTTTACGAAACCAAAATTTAAAACAATACTGTGCCAGAATACCGTATCGTCAAACCGAGACAGCTGTGGCGCTATGATGAAAAATATCGGATGTACAAATGATAAAGAGCTTTCATTTACAGAATATAAAACGTTAAGTAACATCCTGCTAAGTCCATCAATGCCATTAAATGAAAAAAATAGAATTTACTTTTTTGCTTTTCAATTTTGAAGCAGTACATGTAAACAAGCATGATTGACATATCGAATACTGGAAGCCATGATGGTATAATGGTTAAGTTTTAGTCGTCTGCATAAACAAACACGTAAATATTATTAAAAAATGTTTACATTTAGTTCACATTTTATATTAATGTATAATGGAGCTTCGGAAGGTTAAGGCAGTCTACTAATAATCACGTGTCTGTAAACATAGAGGTGCGGTTAGAGTCTCACTATGAACTGGGTGCGCTCGATTCGCCATTTTCCTATTAAAGATCGGGTTTCTCCGAGGGCGCCATGGTATAGCTGACAAAACTGCTGAAATGGCGTTAAACTTTTGTCAAACAAACAAATAAACCATGTATACTATATTTTTTAAATTAAAATTATATCGATAAAAATATTAATAAAAATTAAAAAAAATTAGGAGTTTGAAAAATTTTGATTGCATTCTTGCAAATGACACATCGATTTCATTTATTCCATGTAGTATATTTAAATCCACGTCTCTGCTTTGCTGCAAGATTTTGTATTTAGAGCTATGGTATTTAGATAATTAATATTATGTCGATTGGTAAACAAGTAACATGTTTATAAAGACATACCTTTTCTTTCATATCATTTTATTCCATCGTCAACATTAGAGCACAGAAATGAAATATAATAATAAGACAACTGCCACTAAATATCACAGGCTTTGTTATTTACTTCAGCTGTAAGCTACCATAATTATTTTCTAAGACCGTATAAATGTGACGTTGAAGATGACAATAAGACGCAAATAATTCGAACAATTGCGATCTACAGCTGTGTCTTGTTTGTCATCCTATAATGAAACTTCAATTTATGAGGAAGTTGAGATGAAAGTGGCTACAGGGATGCGATCAATACGTTCTTCTAAGTATAGTATTGTCGATGATAATTCTACGTTCTAAAACATCTTAACATGAAAACTATCAAATTTACTCCCTTCTAGCACAACGTTAGTGGAACTACCACCCTAAGTGTATAATTATGTCCATGAATACCAGCGTGGTTTTTTCATAAAAAATTACTAATGTAATGCATATTTCAATAGCGCAGAATAAAACATTCCCACTGAAAAGCTAGCTAGTGTAAAATTTAGCAGATTACACAATTGGATATTGAATTTTTCTACAGTTTTGTGAATTTATCCGTTATATTAACTGATGATAGTAAACATTTTGATCAAGATGAGGATGATAAAAAAGTATAATGGAAGAAACCCGAACGGTCAAGAAGACTTCAACACCACACGACAGTGGCAAAATCTGGATTGCGATAACGTCACACGACATAACAAATGAAACATTCAACAGAGAAACCAACATAAACCAGCAATTTGAAAGCAACCCAAAAAGAAAAATGAGTGCACTCATGTGCTTCAGACGAGAAACACTTTCTGTCTGTTCAATTCTAGCTTTTCAAAAACATTGATATTTTTAGCAATGTTGCGTTTAGTTTCAAAAGAATACTGAAAAACAGAATACTTAGTGTTACACTGCATTTGCCCAGTAAAGAAAATAAAAACGCATAAGCATTCTGCATTATACATAAAGTAATTTAAGTCCTTGATAGTACATAGTCCTCTGGTAGCTAAAGCTTTTATAAGCATTATAACGCATATATCAGCGACTAAAATTCAAAAGTGATACGTTTTAAACGCTTCTGAATTTGATTTCTACAATTTTAAAAGATTTCTTATCTATGTAAAAAGATATTTAAATAAACGCATGACACATTAGTTTTTTCTGCAAATAAAACAATGATGAATTTTCAAGGGGAAAATTATACATTCTTCTATGACACTAACTGTTTTACAAGTTTTTATTCTAGAACTTGTTCCATGGCCTTTTTAGTTTTTATTTAGAACATTGAACTTTTTGTCTTTTTTACATTTTTGCATATAATTAAATACTATTTTACTATTTTTCTTCCTTTTAAATGTTCAATTTCTGCAAATACTATGTTTGAACAGATTTTTCTGTTGTTTACCTGCTAAGTACGACAAGACATAGGCCACAGTTTTATCCATTCTCAAATTAAGAAAAAAAAAAGATTAATAGGTTCTTTCATACGTTTTTGGGAAAGAACGGTTGATCTTTCACGAGTGATAGAAATTTTATGTCTTTTCGCGAGTGGAGCGCAGCGGAACGAGCCAAAAGACATAAAAAATTTCTATCACGAGTGAAAGTTCACACGGACTTTCTAAAAAACGTTTGAAAGGACCTATTTCTTCCGTAAACCAACAACTTTCACATCGCTATAACCTATAGACTCTCCATTGTTTTAGACTCCATTGTCTCTGACGTCCAATCTGAACGCCGGAAATAATGAACGTCATAGAAGAACGTTGTTATGCTTCCATAACAACGTTCTTGTTTCTGGCGTTTTGATTGGATGACGCAGCAAGTACAGATGTGTGCGCGTGAGCTCATCTGTACTGGGTCATCTGTACCAGAAATCGGCCATTTACGGAAGAATTCTTAATCAACTTATTGTTTTACTTTTATAACTCATGTTCGAATAGCTAAGTAGCTAAGTAGTTTAAAGAAGCTTCGCACATGTACAGATTGGACGGCTAGAAGACATGACACTGTTTTCATGGGTTGGATTCATACATGACTAAAAGTTTGTTTTGCTTGCTTCTGGAATAATTTATTATTGTAATGCAGAAAGTAATTTGAATTTTCAACATATAAACGAATATTTTTGTTGTTGATATTTTATCATGCAATATGTGTAAAGTAAGTAAAAATGCTGCACAGTGATTGCAAAAGTGCATTTTCGTAAAATGATTGAAGCCATAAATAAACTAATTCTACTACCATATTTGTGTTAAATATTTCGTTTATTGCTGATTTATATTAATAACTGCATACTGATGTTGTAGTTTAAGATGCAAATGCCTAACACTTGTAAGATTTTAGTTTCACGTTTTATATCCACATTGTGAAAAAGCTTTTCGGTCCTTACAATGACGTCACTATCGTAAATAGATTATTTTACTAAAATTTCAACAGGTAAAACTATTTTCTGATAAAACGTTCCATTGCAAACAAAAACAACGTATCATTTTATTTAGTAAAAATCTATAAACTGTAAGATTAAAACGTATATTATTTCAACTAATTTTAGCATTTGTCGCTTTGAAATATATTGAACGTTGAACAGCTAAACAAACCATGAAACATGAATCAGTTTCAGTATTTAAATGGTTTTTATTTCAATTTTGTTAATGCATTTCTGCCAAAATGCAACAAATTTAATTGATTACATCTTTTGAAATTCTGGAAATTCAATTACGTCATTGATTTGAGTGTTATTAAAGGGATAAAGTAATTCAAATCATACTTTATATGTCATGAAGATTTCTTAATTCTTTGTTATTAGTTATTACATAAATCATCAATACCATGTCTATTTTATGTCATAAATTACACAAATGAAGGCAGATATAACTTTAAAACATTACTATATCAAAAAGAAATTTCATGTTTAAGTTTATACTCCATTGAAACAATAGTCGCTTTTGTCATCCGCTGAGAACGAATAATTAAGGTCTTTCCTCTACCTAGGGAAAGACCTTACTGTATTTCTTCTGATTATTATTCTTCTTCTTTTCCTCGGTCATTGTCAAAAAAGTGTCGCGACATATCTTTTCGATACTTGGTACTATTATTCGGACATCCTCTGACTCGCTTTGTTTGACACTGCGAAATCGATCTATTTTAGTAACGATTTTATCTGCACAAAAACCCAAAACCCCTGTGTTCAGATAAACTTAGAAACCATGACAGATATCAAAAATCTAAAGTCGGGAAAATGGTGTCTGACATATGGCCATGATTTGTCTTGCAAAAAAATCCACTTCCTGTTTACGCGATTTTGATGCGAAGTTTATCAAGTTGTTTGATTTCCACAAAACTTGGTTTACAAGTAGATTTGAGGGTCCTAATTACATATCCAGTCTAAATGTTTTTTCGGTCCACTATTTGAAATTTTGTTTTCAATATAACGCAAAAGCCATAAAAAAATTGAAGCAGAAAATATATCAGAAAAATGTTTCTCTCATTTAGATCTACGTTTGATATAAAGGTCGAAAACTGTGCGACAAACCGTTTTCGAGATTATGGCCCTTGACACGTTTCGGCTAATCAGTTTTTGGCTTATACCTTTAAAGCCGTCAGAGATAATATAGTAAACATATATTTTTTGTGACCGTCATACGGGCAGCCATTTTCAAAATGGCTGACACTGTAAACAGTTTTGTAGAATAATACGTAAACCAAACAAAATTGAAGCAGACAATTCAAGGGAAAAATGTTTATCACATCGAAATGTACAAAAAATGTTTCAAGTACGAAAGCGTAAAACTTGTCGTTTATTGAGATATTGCACTTGATTCGTATTATGAAAATGGTTTTTTGTTTATAACTTTTTAAACATGAACGAGAATGAAAGATAATTAAAAGACCTACAATTTGATCCCAAGAGGTACATGATTCGGTTGAGTGGTTTCAATATGGCGAACAAAAATATCGTAAACTGCGCTATTTGTCAACAACTTTAAACCGTTACAGATTACAGTAAACATATAAGTTTTTGTGACCAATATGGCAAGCCCTTCGATTTAAGACCAAAGTCGAATAGTTATGGGCAGCCATTTTCGAAATGGCCGACACCGTAAACAATTTGACGGTCGAATATGAAGCGGACAATACAAGGGAAACTGAATCGGGATCACTAACTGAATTCAAATATCATATTGTCTGACCAAAATTGATATTTTGTCCATAGCAACCAACTGAATGTCCTTAGCAACCATACATTTTCTGACTTTGGACCTCTTGCTTTGTACACCAAAACCATAGTTACTGACCGCTAATTCATTAGCATTATATATCTAGATATAACACTAACAAAATGCAGAGGAAAACCTCACATTCGTTCTCTGAACAATTGACTTCATTTTATTATGTCTTTGTATAATTCTAAATTGGCATGGAGTAACGTCTTCTACCATGAGACAAATATTTCCATAGGGACTCCAGTTTACTCTCTATATAAAATGTGACGCAATAACGTAACTAACAAGGTCTACAGTACCCTAAAATATATCAACGGTAGCCTGAATTTTTATACAACAGAAGGATAAAAGATCGTTTGTAATAGAAAGCAAGACGTGTAAAAAATTTGTTTATCAATTTTATTGTTTAACCCGTTATAACAACACTGCGAAAGTCTATCGATTAAAAGTAAGCATGTAGTTTCCTATGTCTGAAAAAGACAGAAAGTTTGATTATGAATCGAATGTCCTTTACTCTATCAATCGCTGAGCTGTTTTAGCTTTCCCTGAAGCTGTTTATTTCTTAATTACGCTATTTCAATACCTTTCTATTTTTTTCTGGCACGTGATTGTCTCTAATTACAATATTCTGTCGACAATTTTACTGTCTAAACATATTGCTTAAAGTGAAACGTTTTGAACAAATAGTACATTGTTTCCAGGGCATTTACTAATTAATGAATATGAGTAGGGCGATGACAGGGAATTATTCCGTAAAACTATTGTTGAAAGGAATGAAATTGACAAAGAAACGTGTTTAAAAAATTGTGGTCTGATATGAATACGCTAGGTTTGTCTCCATAATTTATATTTTAGATATCAGAATGTGGCAAGGATAGACCCTTTCCAACATTTTTTAAACTGTCTGTTTAAAACATTGGTCGCCGATTTAGATATGCGATTTTATTGTCATGGTTACAGATATTTGTGGTAAGTAAAAAAGATGCCGCGTGTTTTTTGTGTGGTTATATTTGTTAATTGTCAAGTTTTGCAATTAATATTAACAGTCAATTAACACTTAAGTCATTTGATGATGGATGCCGTTTTTCAAAGAGATGAAACATATGTCATTTTCAGCAATAGTGGAGGTAAATACGTTACGGTTTTAAAATTATTGTAAAACTTCTTAATGAATATTAATTAGTACATTTCAGTTTAGTGAGGCACTTTGTTTCCTTAAGGTATTTAGTTGTAGTTTTTAGAGAAACTATTTTTATCCGCAAAATTTTCTTGCCACCATAAATAAGAAGAAACACGACGGATGATATTTAATGATTAATGCAGCAGCTGGTCTTCGTGTTTATAAATTCACTGTTGAATCAGTCTTTGAATTGCTAGTTCTTCTTTATAGAGTGATTCACTTGATGGGGTTTTTTTAGTCGTTTTGTTAATATTTGTAGTAGGCATTAAATAGTACTTCTTTAATAACAGGACGACTGAGAACATACTATTTTCAGTGATCTCCGAGCGTCGCCATGTGGCGGATAGTAGAAGATTCTTCAAAGCGAATACTTTAAAGTGGCAAATTTTCCTCGATGTGCATCATATTTTCCCGTTTATTTGTTGTGTGTTAACTTATTCTTGTCTTTAATATAGTTAATATAGTGAGATATTGCACGCTAATCGAGCATTGGATCAATTAATATGGACACAAGTACAGGGAAAACACTAAGCACTGCTCATTGTTGTGAGTACATAATGATTTAAAGTAACCAGTTTTTCCCTTACAACTACATTGATCTATGAATAAGCATAGATGATAAAGACTTGAAATCTCATACTTTTAACGCAACACATACAGTTTTTAATTTCTGTTTTTTGCCAAAGGTGTGGTTCACTGTTTTGACGTTAGGAATTTTTACTGGTCGGATCAATGGAGATTTTTATAAATATATAAAACAAAATGCAATCAGATAACATTTTGTGTTGAGACTATATATTTCAAACACGAGTATTTGAAAATGACAGTTCGTGACCAAATCCTATAGTTCAATGTAACAAATAAATATAATTTTGTCACCTAAGAATGTTAAATCTTAACATCAAAGGGTAACAGCTTTATCAATAAACTTGTAAACGAAACGTACTTGTGATATGAGATTGTCTTAGAGCTATCGACAACTTTTCAAGTAGCTTTAATGTGCGATTAGAGGCTTTGACAAAGGTTATTGCATGACGCACTGATGAAAATAATATCTTTACAGGGATAAATGTTCAAAGAATCCATCAATGTAATTCAGTGCTAATAGTTAACAGTCTTTTTTATACAACACATTTGTTCGTGTTTCCTATTTTAAAATTATTAAAACGAGATAAACCAGAATAAAAAACTTACAATGCAAATAAATGCTAAATGACCGAACAACACATACAAAATTACAAACCAACAGACAATATATGGCATAAACTTCTGGCTTAGAACAGCAACATTCAAGAACAAGATGTGGCATTGGTGATCGTTTTAATTTAATTTCGGCTTTCGTACTCGTAGTATTATTTTGTTGCATGTGAAATATGTGACTATTTTCTCCTATAATTAATAAATGATAACAGTTTTTTTAGATAGTTACGTAGTTAAGCATTGTTTATAACGTATTGCACATTCAAATGAACCTATGTTCTGTCATTCGAGTCCTACAGAAAGGATTGATTTCCTTTATAAATTGTTTAAACTGCATAATTGAAACTTTACAAGTTATCTCGATAAAATCAATTAATTATTCGCAGCGTCTGATTCATATCGTTAGGTAGCGTTTGACGCACATACCATGCTGTTGCCACTGTAGTAGGTAAAGCTAGACGATAAAGGTAATATCAACCGACGACTATAGTACTTCATTGATAGACTCAGGAAACTACATAAGAAAACTAATTACCAAGACAATTCTACTCAACATAACAGTTTTTTCATCTCTCTCCAGTCAGTTAGTGAATATATCGCGTGGGCAGTATACATCTTTGTCAATGCCAAAACTATTAGGTCAACAACTCTTACAGTTATAATGATATATAAAGCTGTTCTTAAAACTCGCATCTCACCCCGTTTTATGCCAAATAAATAATATATTTTTATATGAGTTATTACTGTAAAATTGTAGTTTTTGCTAAATCACATCCAGATAAGACTTTATGATCTACTTGCATATAAATTATATAAAAATATTCCGATTAATGCAAAGAAGTTCAAACATTCGGCCCCAATATATAAAAATTATTTACGAACTCTTTTATTAATATTAGACATGTGTTCCATATATTGCAAAAATTCATTGATAAAGTACATATTTAAATTATGAGCAACACTTGAGTGTTTTCCGCTTTTCATGGAAGTCAGATAATGAGTTTCAATGCACAATGTTCAGCCATTAAACCGCAATCCCTGTAATGTCCATGTTCTTAAAGAAATGTTGGTAAAACAGATTTAGTGCCTTTGCAATAACGTTGATTGTACTACATCTTTGGTAGATTTGAGTGGACCCAATGAAAACTTTTAATCTTCGGTTAAAAACCGTCAACCCGTGTCAAATAAGATTAGAGCTGAGTACACCCTGCCCGCAGTGATAAAAGAATGTGTTGATCTCGGTGTTGACATACCACGTGATCAATAGGAAATGAGGTCCCAATTTACTAAATAAAAATTAAATAAAAGATGACAACTAACTATAATCAACGCATGGAAATCAACAATAGTACCAAATTTTGATGGTAATAGTCTGATTATATCAACGTTAAGGAAAATGTTCAGTTCTGCTAATAAAGGAAGTCAGATCTTGACAGACATTTGACTGGTTACAGTTTTGTATAAGGTTAAGACGTGTAAGTTGTCAAGAAACCGTTGAGCACTGATAATATGTATCTTAGCTATTTTTGACAACCATATCCTGCCATTTCTTGTATTAAACATTAAGGTTAAGCAGTCATATCCAATTGAGTGACACCCCTAAATAAAACTAATCTTAACATGACAGTTTAATGTTAATGTCTTTCAAAGTTAACCAATAGAGAGGATTCACATCACGGACATATATTTCAATGTCAGTACGTATTACAAATAAGTAAATAAAGACATTCAAGAACAGCACAGAAATTTGTTGTGAATTTTCAATGCGAACTGATTTTTAGCAGTAAAGCATATACATCATATAAATAAAATAAAAGCATTACTTAAACTATAAATAATACGAAGAATACTCATTTTCTATTCGAAAAATTTCAATTTTACATGGTGTGTATCAAACAGGAGGGAAACATATCAACACAAACCCCGCAATTCAATTAATTTACAACACATTCTAATGCAGGTCTTGATATAACGTCGATTCTGATTGGATAACTTCAAAAATTTCATGATGATTTGTCACCGGCATCAATTGGTGATTTGATGGTCGGAAATATCCGTTTACTGGCTCCGCTTACGCGTCGTCAGTACACTCAATTTCCGACCATCAAATCACTTATTGATGGCGGGTAATCTTCAAATACATTACAGTTATTTCCTAAATATATAGGGTTAAAACAATAAAAACTATAGTCGTCCCCCACGTATCTTATTAAAATACTTATTCCGTACACAACTCTTCTATAGGAGATTAGCATTCTGAGTAGTATTTTTTAACTTCTTCGGTAAAAAGCTCATCAGAGCTTGTGTTGTACTGTTTTGTATGTGCCGAATTAAAATAAAGCTTTTGTATTTGTATTTGTATTGTATTTGTAACTTGTATTATTTAAAAGAAAATGTTTCAAACATGGCGGGAGAAATTAAGGACACTCATGAAACTGTATATTGTTATAAGAAAACCAAGAACTAATTTGCTGTATTTAGTTTTCTAGTCAAATTTTATTCTAGGCTGCGATTACTGTTCACGTTGCTAAAACTGCAGTTGTTGAGTGCGTCTGCAGATGACTTGTTAGTATGGAGTTTTTAATTCCTTACGCGTTAAAGACGCTTTAGCAGAAAACAAGTAGGCTCAATGCAGCTGGTACAAAGAGTTTAAATATGCGTTAAATATTAGGGTAAGGGTAGGGGCGAAAAATTAAGCCTTTTGTTTCGACTTCAACGAGCCTACTCTTATCGTCATCTACAAAATGGATCTTATCGTGTAAGGAGCGAAGCACACTCTAAACATGTTACATACTGTTATCCGCGGTTAGGCTTTCCTGACAGCCCTTACCCAACGAGGGCATCTCCTATCCGACACCTAGGAGCGCGCTGTGCAGCTATGTGGGTCGAGAACCGTGAACCCTAACAGTTCTTTTGATATATCTTATGACACTTTCAGATAATAATGTCCTTATTGTATCGAGTGATTTGTGCTAAATTCAGGATAATAATTGTTTAGCTTATTAAATGAAGGTAAATATGAATTAAAATTAAACAATACCAGTAATGGACGCAGATTAATTGCCAATCTTGGTATCGTCGAAATATCGTTTATTTTTATTAACCGTACATATAGCATCATATATGAAATATTGAAAAAATGAAAACCTCAAAACCGAATAAAGACCACTTTAAACACATATGATGAACAGTTAGCACTCATTTTCACCAAAATGACACCAGCTCAACATGCGCTATATTAACATGCGCACGAAAGTGTTGTGTCAACTTTACAAACATTTAATCAGTTTTTTTGTCAATATTCTTAGATAAGATTAATTATTTTCTTTACCACACCGTTTCTGTTTGTTTTGTAATCATGTTTGCGACTTTAATCAACCGTCTAAAGCCTCGTCGTTGTAGAAGTAATTTGATTCGCCTGTTCTTTACAAATAACCATTTATAAAATCATTGATATATGATACAAATCAAATAATAAGATAATTTATATCGATTATCGATGCACGATACTTTTATGTATCACCTGGATAAATCTAAACTTGATGCTATAAACTATATCTTTACATAAAGTTTTTTGATGTAAAAAAACGCAGAATTGGACTTATGGAGACAAATTTACCCTACATGTGTGTAACTCTGCAAAAACGCCCATCCACCACTATCAAAACCTTATTAGTTAAGCATACAGTGCGAAATGTATGGATAAACAATTTTAATTATTATAAACTAGTTCAGTTAGTTTATCGGTCAGGGAACAATTTAAAGACAAATGTCTGTCAGTTAATTACATATATAAACGACGGTGAATTTTTCTGTGTTAGGTGTTATGCCGACATGAATGTATTTAGTTTTATATTTTAGCAACTACTGTTCTTTTCCTTTTAATTAACCATGATCTTATACTTTGTGTGTTGTAACAATGCCATATAAACGTTTGTCTGATAATAAACCTTATATTTTCTCTAAACTCTTGTTAGAGTGGCTCTTCTTTTAAATATATAAATACATATATATTGTTATTGTTTATATTGTACAAGATGTAAGACTTGACAAATAAAGAATATACAGTCTGTATTGTTTTGACTATGTTAGAAAAGTGTTTAAAGCCACTTTCATAAATTTTTCACGTATAGCGTAGCGTCCAGTTTTCTTGCAGGAGAAGGCCTGAGTACCCGGTGAAAACCCCGACCATCATTAGGAAAACTGGTAATTCTTCTCATTTGAGATTAAAGTGATAGTGTCTACGATTTTGATTAAAAAAATGAAACTGTAATTTTAGTCTTATACTTCTTCTAGAAGGTTATAAAATTCAAATCTCTGGTTAAAAAGTAATATTAAAACTGTCTTTTTATGTAAAAATACAGTTTTGTAATCAAAATCAATTTTTGTCTAGTAGACAATAATTCCATCGGAAACCCGCCTACATTCACATCACCTTTGTTCGGCCGGTTTACCGCACATGCGTAGTTGCAGACTAGAATGTAAACAATGTCGCACGTGGAGCAAAATGCAAGAGGGAGAAAGATAATTTTGACCGATTCGACATGAAAGAGAAAAAGACAGGAAGTGCTAGCCGAATATCATTAAGGAAGGATAAATATTGGAAGTGAAATCAATCGTTGGAATAAAAATTAAGAGCGTTCTTCGAGTCAACAGTCATGCTGAAGTTGTCAAAATTGTTTAGTTTAGTTTAAACATATTTTATTTGTTAATAACAAAATGGATTGGACACAAGTAAATCATACTTATGAAGTCCTCTCCAAAATATAATATTTACATGTAATATTTATACGAATGAGCATGCAAATAATAATAATAATAATAATAATAATAATAATAATCATAATAATAAGCTACATAAAATGGATAAGAACAAATATGGTTGAAGAAAAGGAGAAATAACAAATACACTAAGTATCAAAATATGAAATAAATATAGCTATATAGGTGTTGATGATTACGAAGCTACGATTAACGTTCTTCGATGGTGCTTAAACTATAAGAAATCTTTTAGACCGTTTTATAAATGTATAAACATGGTTAAATACAGTTTTATTTTGGTCGATAGTTAACTCTGGCTTACCAAAAACTAGTAAGTTAAGGTCCATTGCGATATTATTAGGTAACCAAGTGAGATCATTGATTAGCAATTCCCTATAGTCCTTATACAGTGGACATTCAAAAAAGTAGTGTTGTGCATTTTCAGTTGCAGAGCCACAACGACAGGAAGAGTCTGTGGTAATATTAGCTTTGCATAGGTCATTATTTAGGAATGACGCAGAGCATCTTAATTGGGTTAAAATTATATTAAGTTTTCTTGGTCCATATGAGAAATATTCCGGGATATTTTTGTTATTAATTGATTGTTTTTTCATTTCCATTTTAAATTGTCCGAGAGACTTTGAATGTCGAATTGACGGTTCAAGACTGTTCCAATTTTTTATTATGGCAGGTATAAATGAGTCCCTAGTTAGAGACAATCTGCAGATAGGCAGAATAATATCTTCTCCATTTCTTAAAGGATATGTTGTCAAACTTTGTATATTTGGGGGTATAAGATTGCAAAGATAGTCCGGGGCGTGTTTGTTTATAATATTGTAAAACATTTGTAGTTTCCTTCTTTGTCTTCTTACAGCTAATGTCTCCCACCCAATTTCCTGATATATTAATTCTTTTTTAGTAAATATCGGCAGTCCAGTTACTATTCTTGCACATTCCAATTGTAACTGTTCCAGTCTATTAGCATTGCTAATACCACAATTATCCCAGACTTCAGTTGCATATTCAAAAATAGGTCTAATAAAAACTAAATATAATTTTTCTAATGTTTTTCTGTTTAACTGATATTTTAATTTACGTAGAACATTTAAATGTTTTGTTACACTAACTATTATAGTTTCTATGTGCTTCTGCCATTTTCCATCATCGCTAAAAGTGACACCGAGATGCTTATGTAGGTTTGTGATAGGAATATTGTTTCCATTTAACTGAAAGTTGAGATTTGATATTACCGTATTGGAAAAAATCATTATTTCCGTTTTCTCTGGATTAAAAGACATTAACCATTTTTTGGACCATTCGTCAAGTTTTTCCAGATCACGATCAATCACATGTTTAAGCTGTATTTGATCATGACTAGAGAAATTGAATGAAGTGTCATCAGCAAATAGTCTGCAGAGGGAGGTAAGTGTATCAGCTATATCGTTGATGTACACAATAAAAAGCAATGGGCCAAGTACAGAACCCTGGGGAACACCAGCCTGAATATTACAGCAAGAAGAGGATGATTGGTTTATTATCACTTTTTGATTTCTTTTAGAGAGATAACTATTAAACCAGTTCAACAAAGCACCACGAATACCATAAGCGCTGAGTTTATACAGTAAACCTCTATGCCAGACTTTATCAAAAGCTTTAGAAAAATCACAGAAAACAAAGCAATTTATTTCCTTGTTTTCTAGTGAGTTCACGATACAATTGTACATTTCTATTAGTTGATGAACTGTGGAATATTTTGGAAGGAAACCTGATTGATATTTGTATATTAAGTTATTAGCGTGGAGATGATTGTAAACATGTTTGAATATAATTCTTTCCATTACTTTTCCTACACAGCTGATCAATGAAATTGGTCTATAGTTTGAAGGTAGTGATTGGTCCCCTTTTTTGAATATAGCTAAAACATTTCCTATTTTCCAACTACAAGGAAATTTGCACTGTTCCAGGGACTTGTTGAAAATTATTTTAAGGGGAATAGCAATTCTTTCTGGGCAAATTTTTAACATTCGATGGCTTATGATATCTGGACCGGATGCTTTGTTTGGCTTAATAGTCTTGATAATATCAATGATCTCACTAAGTTCTATATGAATATCTGATAAATAGTTTTGGGATCTATCTGGAAATTCGGGAAGGTAAGTATTTTTATCCTCTAAATAGGATATAGTTGAAAAGTATTTATTCAAGAGATTGCACTTGTCTTCGTCTTCGAAAACAAATTCTCCAAACTGTTGGTCATTAATTATATTTTGTAAAGGTGGCAGTTGTTTTGTTTCATTGGAAGATTTTATTACCATTTTCATTATTTTCCAATAGGTTTTCGAATTATCTATGTTTTCTAGTATAATATTGTCTAGATTTTGCTCAAACTTTTCTTTTGCTTTTTTCTTCATATTATTTACTTTGTTTCTCTGTTGTTTATACTTCAAGATATCAGTGGCTTTCTTAGTATTTAAGGATCTTTTTCGTAGCCTATCCCGTTTCCTAAGTTCACGCCTTAGTTCACTGTTGAACCAGGGTTTATCATTTTTCCTAACAGTTATATATTTAGTCGGTATACAATCTCGCGCAATTTGCAAAAAGTTGTCAGTAAAAATTTCACACGCTTGATTAACATCTATATTATCCGGGAGAATTTTTAGCCAATCAGTTTCATCTAATTTTGCACAAAACTTATCTTTATCAGCTCTGTCATAAATCCATATTTCTCGTTTGAAAGAACTAAGTTCTCTTTTGGGACATTCGATAAATGCGATAGGCACATCATGATCGCTTACAACTCGCGGGATTTCTAAAACATCTGAATAAGTACATTTTAGAGTATCGCTTAAAAGAATTGGGTCAAGAAGGGTTCTGCTGAAATCAGTTGTTCTCGTTGGTTTTATTACTACATTATTCAAGTTGAATAAATTTATTGTCAAAATTGTTGTTGGATGGGTATGTGTGTAAAACGATTAAAATAACTGTAAATTACATATAGAATTGAGGAGATTTATAATATATATATCGTTCAGCTACTTCTATCTGGAAGTGTCTGTTTTGATAAATGCGCTTTTCACAACGCAATTCGTTCTGTTTACTGTAAAATAAATATCGGTATTTATGGGGTCTCCGAAGGGGAAAATTTCCCACAATATGAATGAAATTTTTATTTTATCGTTTTCTGCAAGTTGAAATTAAATTATTTATTATCTGTTGTAGGTAATATATGTTACTGTCAGTTACAGAAATTAGTTATCAACGAAATATTTTATCTGTTTGTAAAATGTATGTGATTACCTCGTCATCCATATTTATGTGCACTGCCAACCAACTAAATCGGCAATCATCGGAAACTAGGACCCGATGCATAATTAATTAGTTGTTATGGAAAGACTAGCGATGTTTTTTAATGTTTATTTAATATTTATATGTTTAATTTTTAACATTTTAGCGTTTTTACCGACTAATTATGACATTTTAAATCAATTTCAACAACTAAAACCGCTACTAAAAAATGGTCAAAATCGTAGACACTATCACTTTAAAGTCGAGCACGCCCTGTGAGACTTGAACTCACAACATCAGTGTTAGCAGGCACATACGACCTGAAGGTATGGCTTAACAATGGTTATCATTTTGTTTGTTCTATCTATTAATTCCGACAGATATAATATGTACCAACGGTGGATTCGATGTCAGCTAATGAATAAACTCAAAACAATATATATATATATAAATATATATATATATACGTCTACAAATTAAGCCGAACACTGTTTGAATTAGATTTTTAACACTGTCAAATGTTTGCTTTCCCTCAGCGGGATTCGAACTCACACCGTTGTGACACTGTGGCACCAATTCGCCTGCACTGTGTCCAGCGGTCTAGACCCCTCGGCCGAATCCGCTATATAAAAATATAGCTTCATTAACCGGGGTGAATCTTAAGGCCCAGTCACACTAGAGCTCACGATTACTTGCGACCACCGGCGACGCGTAAAACCGACGATCATCGGCGATTGTCTGCGACCAAACCCTCTTTGCGCAGAAAAATTTACTACCGCGATTATCGTACGACCAGTTATTGACAATCGTACGACAACTTGTCGTAAGACCATTGCACGATTACTAAATACTACTCAAGACTATCAGTGACTAATAATGTCACGTGGTCTGTGTCTTGTCACAGGAAATCTTTAACTAGTCTCTGACGATCGTACGATGGTTGCAATTTATCGTAGAGAAGTCGCTAATTGTCATTTGTAATCGTGGGTGGTCGTAAGACAAGTCACTACTAATCGCACGATGATCTTAAGACTTTGGAAAGACTACCTGCGACCGAGGGACAAGGACATCGGCGCCGACCAGTTGAAGATTATTACAGACTTTCGAACGACGATCGTGCGACAGCCTAAGACCTTATAAGATCACTAGCGACCTGTTTGATCGCAAGGAGGTTTTTGTGCAAGCTCAAAAACCTCTCTGCGACTGAAATTGGTCGTGGGACCTTAATAAGATAACCTGCGACTGTCGAAGATCACCGATGACCGTCGTAAGTCTTTTTAAAGATTCTTCGCGACCAGAGGTCACTGGTGATCGTCAACTGGTCTTAAGTGGTCGTAAGCTCTAATGTGACTGGGGCTTTAGACATAGACATAGTACATGTGTACTAGCGTGTGGCGATGGAATTTTCGTAACTAATACGTATTAATCTGACAGTAATCTAATTCAGCATTTTTTGTATATATTATATAGGATGACAAAGTTACTCGTCATACAGTCACAGTAAGTAAATTATACACAAACGTCAAAGTATTGTGACAACCATATAATATATCTCTCCAGCGGAGAAATATTAATGTCTTATTTAAAAATTTTACTACATGTCTGACACTGTTAGCCTTAACTGTTATCAAACTGATATAGAAAATTATCCTGTTTGCCGTTCAATAATAAAATAATATTTGTTATTACATGTATACTTTACTGTGGTAACCAGTGCTAAAATAAATAAGATGTTACGAGTAATAACTTATTTTTCTCGTTCAAAACTGCTCGTGAATAAAATAACTGTCTGGGAATATGAACGTGTACAAAATAACTTGTTATTTGTTCGACGTGCCAAAGCGCGCCAAATTTTTTGAGATACTCAGTGTTGACAACACAGTCCCCTTGTTCTTGTTTGTGTTTAGTTCATTTTAATAAAACAGTTATGGCCTTTAATTTACTTCAGGTAATATCCAAATTATTAAATCTCGAAAGAGTTATTTTTCCTCGGTCGAATTTTTTAAAATGATTTCTATTGGTCAAGACCAGCCAAAACTCCCGTCCGTTTATTCTTATATTGTTTGATTAAAACCAATATTGACTACCTTTTTCGATCACGTTGTTGTCATGTGGCTTTATTCTGATATTGTTATTGACTACCCTTTTTTATCATATTGCTGTCAGGTGTTTTTTTTAGTTTAGTTTTTTTTTTTTTTGGTTATAATTATGATAAACTAAAAACTACATTTTTAACTTTTAACATTGAATAGTATAGACTATAACGTAAATATGTTAATGAGACAACATAATTTCAATGCAATTGCATAATTTCATATCAAAAATATTGATTTAATTGCAAATGAAATGTCAATGAGACAACAAATAATAGACTCAAAAATTAATATTAACCTCCGCTTTTGGCGTCGGTCAATATTAATATTTGAGTCTTTTAAAACTTATATCGACCTCTACAATAGACTGAAATTGTATAGTATATGAGTACTAGAAGTACTTGTAAAACTTCAAACATTAGATTTGGTTTATATTTTTCAGTGTGTGGACTTCTTTTTCAAATCAACACACAATTATTTTCTTATAAATTTATTGATACGAAATTAAAAACTATTCGCCAGATTCCAAGTACAATTTTCAGTTTTAGTCGAGTACTATGTTTTAACGGATCTCTACGACTAGCCGTAGATGCTCAGAGCAACATTCAGTAACAGACCTTCTAATAAACAGATAACACATAGAGACATTGGTTGTAAAATTTTCCAATTCTGAATTCACAACCAAAGCGATGAATATCTCGCATCATCTTGATAAGCGTAAATCATGGGAAGACAAATTAATGGATTAAGTTAACATATTAAATGGATGACTGCATGGAAATTGTATCAGAAAATAAATTGCTTTCACCAACACGATTACTGACTGTATAAATAACGCGTCGTTATAATTATAATGGAGAGTGACAACGGTTTTGTTATTTATTTCCCAATAAGTAAGTGGATTGTATTATGGCAATTGACAACTTTGTTCAAACGAGAATACACTTAACCAAATGTAAAATATATGAATCCTGATCGCAGATCTGGGAATTGAGAGATCACTATTGAGTAGATTTTTAAACTTTGTTTTCTTAGAAAATAATGATGCCTAAGTCTGATTTTCAAGGTTGCGCAAAGTGTGATTGTTTACAAAATCTGCGTGTTATTTGTTTCATCTTAAAACATAAGTGTGACTTTTCTCATTAAAAAGGCAACGTGCCTTATACACTCAAACACGGTATGAAGAAAAAAAAATAATTAACAACGGAACATGTTGTTTTAAGAAAAAGCAAATATAACGTTCAATGTGTTGTTTTTTGTTTGTTTATTTGTGTTTTTGTGTGTGTTTTTTACGTTTTAACTCCATTCTTTGCGAATTTTAATGTATATCGTGGCGTTTACTTTTTATGTCTCAGTTCCCAGCGAAAACTCATGACTTTCAGCTGGAAAACTGGAAATCGTTGTCAATTAAGGTTGGAGTCGAACCCACCCTGCCACGGTACTTATCGAACGCGCAGCCCAGTATTTACAAGTTCGGTATCAGTATTAGATTATTAACTCGTTTAACCTCTTACTTTTAATATCGAAATTAATACACAAAATTGTAGGTTGTCTTCACAATTTATTCCGCTTGATTTCATCAGTTTTGATGCCTTGGTGAGATTCTTAACAAATGTATTCTGATTTATGAATCAAGTGATTATATAGTATTCTTGCAGATTACGCCTGATTGGACAAAGAAACGAAATCGACTCAAGCCTTAATAAATCTGAGAACTCGTTCAATTGTAAATTCGATAAATCTTGACATAATGATATGGACTGCATGCGAGTGTTTGTTAGCTCTATGTTATAAGCAACGTGTAGCAATATGGGCAACATTTTTTAATGCCGGAGTAGCTGTTGAGAACCCGAAAAATTCGTTAATGGCACGAGTAAACTGTTCATATATATTCAGGAATGTATGTTTTTATAGAACATATATTTCATAACGAAGCCTCACACATCCTTTTTAATATACTTTCTTTCTCTTCAGAACTTTAAATTAAAAATGATAACTATTCTAAAGCAATTTTAAAAACTGCTTTTAAAACAGGTCATACGAATTAGAACAGCGCACATACGAAAACGTGGAACAAAACTAAATATTGTTTATTATCACGTATAGGTCATGAAATTGCAACCAATGAACATATTTAATAATAAATAACTTTAAACACGGTCTAATAACTTATATAAAATACATACAATTTACAAATAAGCTTCAATAAATTTTTGCATTTTGTTCGTCTATTTCATGCGCACACGTTTAATATTGATAGTAAAAAACAACATATGTAGTTACTGGTACATCATATCGTATGCACTGATCGAGTAGGCCATTTTTTCTATGGAACAAGGAGACGTAACAACTTAGTGCTTGAATACAATTCATACGAGATATATTCTTGCATGTACAAAACACACCGTTTGTTTTGTAGATGATTACGTTTACCGTACGTAACACGTATTTGGCTACATATTGGATACACTATTTTTGATGACATATTAGTGGTGTGTTTACAAATCTAAGGTAAGATTTCCTTAAAGTTGAGACTATGGACAAAAACCGAAAGAAAAATAATAACATTTGAACTTGATTACAGCTAAACGAACAATACAATATCTTATATTTATAGGGTAAATCATACAATGGTCGATAACCGTTTTAATCAACTATATTTGTAGATGAGCTGACATTTCTTCAATTACCTGAAAGGCATTTTTTGTTAATTTTAATGACGGCAGGTGTTCATCTCTTAACGACTATAATGATGCTCTTCCCACTTCATCCAGAAATCTTTCGTCACGAATTGTCAAGCTTTATTATATTGGAGATGTTTCCAGTCAATTAATCTTATTCTATCTACTTCGTAATAAAGACAAATTTTTCGATATCTACACATAAGTAAACATGCAAAATGCAGTGTACAAATGATTTCTTTTTTTTTCGTTGTACAATATCAATATATCCTCTGTTTAAAACACGTTCAATCACGTTAGGGTCTAGTGGTCAAGATAGTTAGTTACGTATCTTGAATCACTTGCCTGTTCAGCACTGTGGTTGAGGGATAGTCTCAATGCGGCAGGGTGGGTTCTACTCCTAGTCTAAACTTACAAGTATTGCCGAGTATTTCCAGTTTTCCTATTAAACGTACCGGGTTTTCTTAAGGTACTGCGGCTTCCACCTCCAATCAGAACTGGACACCACGATATAAATAACTAAAAATTGCTGAAAGCGTTAACTCCAAATAAATAACGCTAAGTTTCGTTATAAAAAAGGTGCAAGTGATACTGATTACAACTGATAGTACTGTATTTAGATAGTACATTATTTACGAATAAATCACTCTTATAAATAATAAATAATAATAATAATAATAGATCAATAGGATATCACTTAAGCGATATTATGAGACTCTTTTACTGAACATAACACCAACGTCTGTTTGTAACAAGAATACTAATATTGAAGATAGGACGTGATTTGCCTTACGATGAATATTAAACATGTCGTTTTTTAGTATCTCTTTCTCTCTCAGTGTGCGTGCCTACATATAGACGCATAACAAATGTTATTTAAAGCAAAAAGTTAACACTCTATGGAAGGAATTAAAAATTACAAAGTTTAGTCCAATTAGAATATTTCATCTTTAAAAAAATGATCCCCATTTAATCGTATTTATCGATTTACGTATGAATTTTAATGAAACGGATATTTATTTACATTTTAATTTATTTGTAAACTAATACCGGGAAAAAATACTGTGAAATCATTAGTACCTGTGGGTAATCAAATTTATATGTTTATTTTGACAAAAACACTATTAAACTCAAACGAAATATTTATTTTAACATGCCTGTAAGTGTAATACTGACTAAAGCTCTTAGTCTTCGAGGTTTAGTTTAAACATATTTTATTTGCTCAAATTTGCAAATAGGATATGACACAAGTTAGACAAATTTATGAAGTCTTCTCCTATTGTGCAATATGTTGCAAAAGAACATTTATGGAGGATGCATACAGTTTAATACAATTTATATTATATGTGTAAGATAAAACCTGTACAATACATGAGATAAATGGAACGTACCAGAAAAAAAATAATAGCAAAAATATCAGTGTTCGAGGTGACATCAAAAGGCCTTATTTCAAAAACGTTCTTTGTAAAATGCAAGAGAATAGAGAATAGAGGTATTTTCTTAAATATTTTTTTCCACAAAGTGCAAACGCTGCAGGTTCACGGCTTAAAATAATAACTTATTTATTTAAAAAAAGATTTGAACAAATTTTGAAAAATTATGAGTAAATTTACATTTATCTGCTAGCTTAGTAATTTTTATATAAAATCCATTTCTTACCTGATAATTTTCTTAGAATACAATATACAATTACAGTCTCCAAGATTCTTAATAACCCAATGCCGCAAAATGTTACCTACAGCTGTGAAGACAACGGCTTTATACCTTGGAATATAGCTGATCGATAGGATAATATATTAACTCTAGCTATAAGTTAGCTATTTAATGACCGTTGAGGCACAGGCCATAGACATCCACAGATACAATTTGTAGTCTGTGCTAATTAGCCACGCTGGAAAATTAATTGATTTAATTGAAAACTTATGTTGCTCTCTTTCTATATTTGAAATTTATTGTTGTTTGATGAAAGATTTGAAATACAGACGATTTTTATGTCTAACTTGTTACATTAATTTTTATGATTCTGTAAAATAAAATCACCGTATAAATGCTTACTGACATGCAGATTTACAGTTGCTTTTGTATATGTATTGTCGATTCAGTAAAAAAACCATTACTAATGCCCTGATAAACCATTTTAAATCCAAAATGGACAGAACAAGTACAGCTGTGCACAAATAAAATAAAATTCAACATAAAATTCCCATGCCACCAAGGCCAAAGGGTTCTGGCTGAACGTGTTTTATCTAATCCACGTGTATTGGAATAAGATAAAAAATGACACGAGATTAAACGACAAAGCATTTTCAGACTTGTCGACTTCGAGGCATCTCTGTTCATTGTTTGTGAGTTTTTTAATAGACATATGGTATGCATATTGCTCGCTGCTCGTTAAATAACATATACCTACAAAGGCTTAGTATCTACTGACGTGGGCAATGAATGTACAGAGGAGGGTCGGGGGAGGGCCACTCTCCTGTTAAAAAATGTTTGAAAAATGGAACAATTTTAGGAACTACTGGTGTTTTCTTAACTAGGGTTGATGAGTTTGATAGTTCATAAATAAACAACTGATGATTGGACTTAAAATATTGAACATATTTGATTGTAAAAGGGATGCGAATTCACCCAACGCACCAAATTGACGACCGTGGCTTTGTCTTTTACTGATTAACAGCGACTTGTTTTAATGTCAATATAATTAAAAATACTTTCATTAAATTATAAATTGAATGAACACACTTATGCTTGTTGTCTTAAATGAAGGTAATAACAAAGTACCGAACACCAAGTAAACTTGTCAAAAGACATCCACAGATATATGTCAAAGAAACTAGCAAACGTAAGAACCAAAAAAAAAAAATAATAAAAATACAGCAATAGTCAAACGTTGACCAATGGATTAGAAAAGGAAAGTCTTCATTTGTATGAATTTGTTTAAATTGTTTTGGGCTGTTTAAGGGTTTATGTATTGTATTTGAAAAAAGCTTCTGTGTTGGTTCCCATGTCGTTTTGGTTTTATGTTATATTAATAGAATAAAGTATGTCATCTATTTAATCGTACCCACCTCGTTACTTGATTTTGACTTTACCAAATCGGGATATTGATACCCTTGTTCGTTTGTTGTCTTGCACATCTTTATGTTTTCATGTGTTTATTGCGTGCCTGTAATACTGTGGAAGGTAATGATCTCAGCAATTAATTCAATCTCCACGCAAAGGATTCTGGGTATCCTACGTCAACCACAGTCACCTCTGCCATTCCATTGGTTGACATTGTGAGAGATATCTCTCATGGCGGATAAGCTTCGCGTACAAACGTAATAATTTCAATGTAAAAATGTATCAAAGGTGTTTTAAAAGACTATATAAAAATAAATAAGATCTCGTGAATTATTTTACAAACATCGTTCTTTGTTTACCAACGTCACGAGCAGACGACACATGTAGTCCCGCAGTAAATGGAGGATGACGTGTGGCAGAGGTTATATCTGGGAACCAGTTATGTTCTCTGTGCCGGAGAGTTCAATTAATTCAACCTATTCATCAAAATTTCTATGTTATTTTTCAATGTTAGTAGGTTATGACCCCTTGACATCGTTGTCCGTTTCGTGCGTGTTTTTTAAATAGTTTACGTTATCTTGAGAGAATACTTTAATTATAATGTTTGTGTTGGATTATTTGCTTTTGTCATTGTACAAACCAAATAATGCACACAAACAATTCGAAACTAAATCTAGGTACGTTTCATCAACAATAACAATTTAGTTTTTCTGTACTCACATAAAATGGCGTCATTTTAAGGAAATAAAAATCTATTGCATATGAGGTGCCTGTTCTCGGCAAAATTACTTTGTTTTTAGATATAAAAAAATTGAATCAAATTTAGAATAATGTCGTTTAGATCTTTCGATTCGATTTACCTTGTAGTTCTTTTGTAGTCGTAGTGTATTTTGATAGATTATGTGCTTTTTGTCGTTTAATAGATTGTTTTGTGGTGACTTTACTGCATTGTTCTTGCCATTGAAATCACAAAATGTGGTACTGGCCGCTATAAATTGAAAACAATTATATAATTAATTTGTTGAAAATGTTAAATTATACACTTTACATACCATAAACGCACAGGTTTCAAATGTTAATAGAGATATGTACAATTATTGTTCGTCGTAAAATTGTTAATTGCATTTCCAAACATGGAAACAACATTAACGGTAATGGTTTATAGTATCTAATTTTCGCAACAATGACAAGTGCAAGCAAGTACTAACACGTGTGGTAATTTCTTGAAGTCATGGATTGTAAAATAACATCGGGTTAAAAACATGTATATATCGAATCCGTTCAAAAATATTTGTAGTTTTATGTTTATTGACCAACGTAGTAATATCACAGATAAGGAATGTTGGCCACTGAAAGGGTGTTAAACTAAAGGATTTGTGATAGTTGGGATGATATTAGGTTAATGGTCCTGAATGTTTTAATCGGTTTGTTTGTTGCATGTAACAAATATTCTAAAGTAACTTGTCGTTCTCTCTCCTCCATAAACTTGCACAGATTTTAACCATGCAGAACACTTAAAGTGTCACTCGTGGACAAAGACTTGCTTATCTTATCTGAAAAACGTATCCACCGCTGTGTTTTCTCATATATAGAACGGTATTTAAAAAGTGTCTTGAAACAAGTATGAAATTATGAAGTTATATTATTCAAGTCATGTACTACTAAACTATTATACTGACTGCCGGATAGAAAATGTTACATGTATGCAATTTATTTCAACAGTACATAACAATATCCGATTTTTGTCTGCACATTTTCTATAAGTTAATTGTAGTCGCGCAGTGGTAACGTTTAATTTTTCCCACTGTACGTCGAGTTTCATACTAAATCAATATTATATTAGTAAAGTACAATATTGGTGATTTGTTATTCTGTGATATTTTGTTTTCACTTATTCATGCAGGTATAACTGAAAACGCTTATTTTGAAAAAAACATATTTGTTTGACAAAATTTAAGTTGAACAAAGATTTAACCGGTAAAAACGATATAAAAGTGACACTCGTAAACCACAAATCTTAATGCATTAGATTTGCAAAAAAGTATCCGCTATAATATATTTCCAAACATAAAAATACATGTAGAAAGAATCTTAATGGTAAAAACTTACAATTATACCAAACGTTACTGTGTCTGTGTAACGTCTTTTTGCATGATATTATGAAAACTGTTTACCGCGTTTGCTCGAGTGTATGGTCCATTTGTAGATCCTAAATATAATTTTTTTGAAATTACAAATTGTTTTCCACAGTTAATCGGCGTTTTGAAATGTGGCGGTTTTCCACTTTGATAGAGCCATTTTCTACACAAAATTTTGAACTTGCTTTGAACAAAAGTGTACGTTAGGAACATTCCACTGTTGTCTATTTGAAATCCTTCGGGCAATGTCGTCTGCAGTTGAGGCGGAAAAGTTTGGCGGTTTGTCCTTATACCATTGTACGTCACGAAAGCAAACACACGTTTCTAAACAACATTAGACCCCTTGAGAAACACAAATGGCCAACTTTTTATGGAAAATCGATCTTTCAAAATAAAATTACAACCGCATTTCAAAACGCTGTTTAAATGTGGAAAATAATTGTTAATTTCAAAATATGTTATTTGGGATCTACAAAAGGAATATTATCTGGACCGAACGAGGTAGCTTTCATTTGTCAGGCAAATAAAAAACCGCTGCACAGACACGGTAACGTTTAGTATAGATAGATGAAAAACGTCTTTACGCATGCAATGTTCGGCTTTTTGCCGTAAAAAATTATGGATAACAGGTTTTTGTTACTATAAGCATAAAACTGCTATACGCGCAACAGTCGTCTACATGTTTACTTTTAATTAAAAAACAATACTTCGAACAGCACTAAGAAGAAATGACTATATTTGCAATGTTGTTTATAGAAATAGATTTATTCTAACATATACCGTCTTTCTATTGATTGTTTGTGACATTTAAAAACTCTGCGTCTGATAGAAAATAGTATGTCATTTTCATATTCATCGTTCGAAACTGAGAAGACATTAGCTTGATATTTGTTTCTAAATTGATTGATGCTGGCACATACAGAACAAGCATCGTTTTTATTAAAAGGATGAAGTCTGAAGGTCGGCCAGAAACTAGCCCTGGAAAACGACAACCTGTATTCATTTGATTTTTAAATAAATGTTCCGTTTGACAGTTTATACCTTGAACGTTGATCAACGTTACAAATTCTAACGCTTTTTGAACAGCTACACCACAATTGATTTTTGTACAATTTTAAGGCATAATCTAGTTTGTTTTAAACGCTCTAAAACTGGTGCAATGTAACTTGAGCACGTTTCAACAAGTAAGCGTATACAAAATTGCAAAATGAACTGAAAATACAGAATTGTGTACAATAATATTTATTGTATTGCGTCTTAAGGGTAACACACATTGCCTAGTAAAACCAGTATAATGATTGTAACGATTACATATCGAAGTGTGCATAGACTCCAAAAAAAAACAAATAGCTGTGCCTATACATGTATAAGCTGAGGATTTGAGGTATTAATATTTTACATTTACAATAATATACAAGCATCTGCTTCCACAAATACGTTTCAATGGCTGTAACGCTGAAATGGCAATAGACACCATATGTCTAGTCCAAACAAAAAGATCTTATATTTTGTTTATTTAGTGTCATTTCGTTGTCAGCAGCGTGTCCCCAGGTAGCGTATGGTTTAGGATTTATCTGTTCTCTGTATTAGGTCTTAACAAGAGTAGGTGGTTAAAAGGCGAAAGCCGCGTCGCTACACAGTGTGTAATGAATTAACGAAACAATGTCATTGTAGTTTTCACTCTGAAAATCGTCTGTATACACAGACTGGACTTTTGAGTCCCACCTCGGGAATCGAACTCGTGTCAGTTTATAATAGTTATGCTGCGTGGCCTAGCATGTAAAGACATGTGTAACCTCTAAACCAGATCTAATTGCTAAAAACTTAGTTTCACTGGCCTAGTGTTACTTTTGGTTAAACATGTCGTTTACATAAACGCTGTTTTTGTGAGACCAGGGTGCCGTTTCATAAAGCGATCGTTAGCTTAACGTGAACGTTATCCCATTTAAATTGCATGGGATAACGAGCACGTTAATTAGCGATCGCTTTATGAAACGGCAGCCTGAGCTTAAATTAGATTAAACTTTCATACAATCAGAATGAATCTGTAAGCAGTTATACAGATGCGTGCACATACATGTAGTTTTACTTTGAATTTCTATTATTGTCTTTTTATATCGGCCCAACATCTGATTGTATTTCCTCATTGGATCTTTAGAAATGAAATGCCCTAAAGATACATAGTTATCTAACGTGTATCTATTTAAATATTGGGCAAATATAAAAATATAAATAGACAGCTATGAATATATCTGAAATGCTACTCACTGGACGTTAATCAGCCAATAATTTTTATCTTACATTCGTTTACCTTTATAGTCATTTTTGATTGGTCTAAAGGTCTTAAACCAGTACTTCCCAGATCCGTTCATACTTTCACGAACGACTTTTGGGGAACTACATTTTTGTTGCTAAACGTAAACAAATATGGCGGACATGAGTCGTGTACGCTTCAGACAATTAATTATGCTAGTACACTCGAATTTTGGCGATACAAATATCTTAAGCGAAGTTATTTAGTTGAAGCAGCTGTATATAACTATTATGAAATCATTGTTTTACAGAGAAATACATACAAGAAAATATCATAACAGAATATTAATTGTTCAAATTGCTGAATGACAGGAAATATCCAAATTCGAATGTGGACGAAACGAGAGTGCGTTTCTTTGTTATTTCATTAATGAATCATTTCAAATCAAAAACCTACCTTCTTTTTTCTCAGCCACAACAAATAACCGAAATGAGCAAGATGCACGTATTTGCCACCAACTCCAATCGACAACTATTTTTCCTGTTCGTTATAGAGAGAACGTCTAGCTAGGTTTACGTTGCGTTTGAACAGATATGACGTCACATATGACGTTACATATAAACCGCGGGTACAATGAGGAACAGTAGTATATGGACTATTGTTTTTTGTTCAGTTGTTTTTAGTTATAATCTTCTCTCGGCAAATCGTAAAATGAATGTATTGTCAATGCCAGTTATTCGCTTCAAACCGACCACGTCTTGGTCTTCGATTCGTTGTGTATATTCCTACGCGTCACACACTTATAATGAAATTTTATGTGGGAAAAGAATGTAAATATATAGAAATAATTGTAAGGATTAAACGCATATATTCGGTAATTCATCGATGTATGAATGAGGGCGAGTCACTCACAAACTTCTCATATTCGGCCGTTGATTTGTTTATATGTGAGTCGAACTCGTTCATACATCGATGAATAACCGCAAAAGCGTTAAATCCTATAAAAATCATGAAAAAAAATGTAGTTCATATTTTTAAGTATCTTGATTTATTTATTGCTGTTTAATCGCTGCATACAATTATATGAATAAATATGAAATAATAGATGTCGAAATGTGCTTGCAGAGGATGTAACCATAGTAGTAGACTTAATATTTTTTAGTAGACCAACCAATGGTACTGTGAATTGTTATACTGCATCCTTTGGAAATTTAAACTTCATACCTCTCGCGTGTTCAACATAATTCATAAGTACTTTATAAGGTACACCTGTTTCTGTATTTAAACAATATTATGTGACTCTTAGGAATTGTACAAGTAGACTAAACTGATATATAGCCGTATTCTTTTTATGGTGCATTAGAAATCGTTTATAGTTCTTATTAAATGACTAAGAGTATGGTCAATATTGATAACACATAAACCATGCCTGGACTTGATCTTATAAATTAAATTGTTTTGAATGCAGTTCTATATCAGCGAGACATCAACAAACGCGGAATAAGCCAGCAACTAAGAAAACATCTAACAGATTTAAAACCAATTAGGATTCAGACTTTATTCTACATTTAAACGCCTATAGCGATTGTTACAGTACCTACAACTAGTCACATGTTATACAAACCTGATGTAAAGCTCTATAAGATACAACATTCATCTATAAATAAATATCTATAAGCTCTCGCATTTTGTAATTTCCCTCAGATCGTCCAAAATATTATACTTGCAATATTCATTTTGCGACAGTTAGTTCTACTCAATTCATAACCATCAGATAGAAAACATTAATTTACAAACCAGATTTATGTTGTATGTTGTATATATGTTCACTTTAAATAACACAACTCGTTTTTTGAAAGAAGATCTTTATTTGTTGTACTACTGGCCAAATATGTTTTGATTTATAATTGAACTAGCATCACTACAAAAATTTCTAACGAATGGTAATACTAGTAGTTTTGGCATGAACAATTTTGTTTCTGTGTCTTTTTTCTGATGTAACTGTGTGTCTAGTGCTCGACCCGCAGAGCTGTCACGATATACGCTCATTAGTTGAAAGTTGTCAGGTCATAAGCCCTGGCAGCGTACTGCAGTGGTTAACGCGTGTGGCCTATTGTAGATTAAAAAAAATAATGGCATATTGCAACCCCAACACAAGAGTAAATTCTTTGTCCCTACCCAATACGCCATAATCATTTTTCAGGGGGCCTCGATGGCCGAGTTGTCAAGGTAGTTCGTCGACTATTGACAACGTGGTCTGACAAGTATTGCCAGTTTTCCCACCGCAGGTCGGGGGTTTTCTCCGGATACACCGGCTTCCTCCCCCAATAAAAACTGGACGCCATGATATTGCTGAAAAATTGCTGAAAGTGGCGTTAAACACCAACAAACAAACAAACATAATCATTTTTCAGTGGTAGATACAATTTTGTTGCCGTAGTTCATCTTTTTTTCAGTTCATTTAGTTTTTAAATGTGTTGAATAGAGATGAATTAAAGGATTTACCACAAATTTAATTAATCACCACTCAGTTTGATTGTACTTTTGATTAACTGTTTTTTAATGTATTATAAAAGTTTAAGTCTAACATATACATGTTTTACATTGCCATCATGTTTCATAAATGGCATGTTTTTTCTTTAACTCTTTTTAGATATTTCAAGTTGTAATTTGTGAAATCGGAATATATTTGTTATACACTAGAATGTACTGATAATTTAATTATTCGTGCACTGAAGACTCTCAATGTAATACTAAAATAAGATAATGCTTCTGAAGGATTTAAATAAAGGAATGAAGGTTATTACAAAATACCTAACACCAAGGACAAAAAGACAATCCACACATCAATAAAAAAAAAAGAAAGAAACGGACAAACCGTCAACGCGTCAACTTAAATCCAACAGTTAACCACTTAAAGCAAAGGACCCGACTTGTAACAGGCATTACAAAATGGTAGGTTTAACCTTATTTTGAGGCATGCCAAATATTCCGCTTCCATACATATAATAATTGAGTTTTTAGTGTTGAGAAAATAGGGTTGGTATTACACACCCCTAGTGAATGGAATACAGTTTCTTGAACAATTAGTTTGGGGCTTCACGGGTGCCCGATAATTTTGAAAGTAGGAATCAATTGTAACAAGACATATCATGATATTGGCCACCAGTAGTGAGCTTGCTTAAAGTCGAACTACCTTTAATAAAAAAATGTAGTTAAACAGTGCTGTACGATATCACAGCTGTAAAAATAGTTACTTTTATTTACACTTCGTGTAAATTTTATTCCGCCAGTTAACTACAAGTTTATCTGTTCTCCTTTTGAACATGTAGCTTGTGCTTTTAAAAACCACACATTTGCTGTCTATCGGATTTGTCTTTTATTAAAGCAAAATAACTCACGTTCTAAATGTTTTCAAGTTTCTCTCAGCAATCTCGACAATGCGAAACTTTTTTAAAATGAAACAGATCATAAAGCTTTTTAAACCTGTTGCCCAACGGAAAACAACAAAAATCAATTAAAATCAATTAGCATCTCATGTACGGTGTCATTAACTGGTCGATTAAGTATCTCACAGAAATTGTTATCGTTAGAAGTTGGAAGTAGCTCTGCTGGATACCAATTAATGTTACGACTGTTTCTTTTTTATGCTTAATTTATAGAAATCCAGATTGCTGTTTAATTATAATCCTTTAATATATATAATGAAATGTGAAATTTTACATCTGATCCGGCGATAATCCACTGATGTGCTATATTAAAAGTTTTTTTAATGTTAAAAGTAACGGAAACCAGCTACAACAAATAAAAAAAGAATCAGCGCGCCATAAAACAATTCGAAAAACACGAAATATCCATTTATTTTCATTAATTAGTTGCATACAACGGTAAAGTTTGTAAAAAAACGGAACAGTAGAGATTACATACGATATAGTTGCAATCACACTAGTCTCGTGTTTTATAACTAATTAAAAATTAAAAAGCCTTTCTGATATGAATATATATATATATATATATATATATCCCAATATGTTTGATGCGCTTTTAAATATCCACGATGATCTTGAGATTTGTATACAGACATTTATCTGTGATTGTTAACAGTTACATTCAATAAAACTACATATGACAGCGAACGAATTTTGATCCTTCTCGTTTAATTTCTTTTGTATCTGATACCAACAAAATATAAGAAGAAGACGGGGTATTGTGGGCATAATACAGTCCATATAAGTGTTACATTTATAAAGCAATTCAAACTCAACTACTATTGTCAAATTGTCTACTGGTAAACCTTCTCTTATCAGAAGATTGACCGGTATAAGAGTTTATGATTGCTAATGCAACAATGTAATTTTGAAAAAAAGTGAAACGACTTCCTCTTAAATAGGATGTCAGTATAATATAACACTCGATATGTTTAAACTCACGACCTTTCTAATATTAACGTGATTGTTCTAAGGAAAAGAAGCGTAGAACTTTACAGAAGCCATTTGTTTTATTGAAAAGAAGCGTAAAACAAAACACAAACAATGAATAGTAATTATTGTCTATATTCCTATCTACGAGTTGTTCGAATTGATTTATGAGGTTTTTATTTGTTTTTGTTTTTGTTTTATGAAAGCCATTCTATTAACCAAGAATATTGAAATACACAATTAATATTCGTAACAACCTAGAAGGTGACCAAATACAAAATACGTTGTTATGTATTTTAACAACATAGAAATCGTACTGTTGGACGCTGATCCAGAAATCTGTTTTACCAATATAAAGTCAAGAACGTAAATGTAATCACAAAAGTGCAATTCTATTTTATTATTTAGGATTTGAAGTAAATTTTCTCTAAACATGTTAAATAAAAACAATTCGTCTGTATTTCAATAATAATTCATCATATTTTGCTTTTAACAACCTTTACAACGAAAGGAATTATAACCCGATCTGTCAATAAAATTCTTAAAGACATATTTCGTTAAAACGACACACAAAAGCAACATTAAGGAATACACTATTTAGTCCTAAATTAAATTTTAATGTATAAGATCAAATGTACTGGTTCTTATATGTATGTAGGTCATAATTCATGATATTTTATAAAAATGCAATGTCAATATTTAGGCAAGAAAAGTTTTAAATTATTTCCTCTTAAATATTATTTTTGAATAATATACCAATTTTGTTGTAAACTCTTGACCTTTTGAATAATTTGCTTTAACCTTTTAGGGAAACTACCACAATAATATCAAAATGGGAAAAGTAATTTGATAAAATTAATGATGTTGAATTTCCGCGGATGCTTCTGTTTGCGATGAATGTAAAACTACTGCAGGCATATTGCAAATGCAATTTACTCCAAATGTCTGACTACAGCGTCCAACTGAACTAAACAGATATGCAATGAGGACTCTTGATTTTTTGTTCGGTTGGGCAAATTTATTTATATTTTGCTTCTGGATGTATAAAATAGAAAACGTTATGTCTGGAAAATTCGATTTTTTCACTAATGACTTTCTAGATTATTATAAAATACAGTAACAGATATAAATAGCACTGGAAAACATTGTATATAAATTTTAAAAGGGGTTAATGATATGTTTTTACTTGAATTTAGTCCTTTTCAACGGTTTGACATTACCTTCTTACAGTGATGAACGGCAGCCTGCTATATTGCTCCTAAAAGGTTGCTATCAATGAATGTTTGTCGTGGAGTCTAAATTGTAGTTTTTAATGTAAATTTGGTAAGTTGGTATCGAAGAAAGAGGTCTAACTAAGTGTATTGATTGTGGATTGCATTTTTATATTGCAAGGAATAAATGCAAACTAGCATCAAATTAAGCTATGTTCAGGTACTAAACAATATAAATATAGCGATAATAATGTAAAATTAAGTGTCTAGGTTTTTTGTCTTTTCTTTCTTTGTCAGCAGGCTTAAAAGCAACTAAGTTTTTAAAAGGTACAAAAATAGGTCATCAAGGAAAGGAACGCAATTAATACACATTTAAATACCATCAGTTTGTTTTAAAACTTCCAATAATTAGCAATTAGTAGCAAAACCAAATACCAATGGATAAGTATATGCATTTTACTTAGAAAGTAAATGTAGTGCTTAATGTAAAGCCAAAGAAAGTTGGGTGATGTATAGATTTTCGATCTTTACGTGGATTCGTTCGTTTCTCCGTACGTCAGCCCCACCTTATGTTTACATTGCGTTGAAGCTTAATTACACGATAAAATTTCATCACCGTCAAAATTCAGCATAGCTGTATTGCACGGTTGAAAATGGGGTGAAAACAAATATGTGTCAAGTGGGACATAGATGTTACAATAAACTGATTTAAAACAAGATACGAAATATACCGCTTATGACATCCGTCAGTTTAGCAATACAACTGTATTATTAACGAAGAGAATTTAATGTTGTGGCTATGTCTATGTCCGCCGTGCCTTTTACTTGTGTTTTAATAATACTTTGAGAGGGGTTTTAATAAAATAGTATAACAATATCCCATATTTGTTTTGTTTATACCTGTTAACTACGCTAATTTAAATTAAAAAAGTAATAATACTTTAAGAATTATCTTAATATAACTTCATTATACTCTATTTTTGTTGTTCATTTGAGATTATTTGCTATCTTTTGTCTATTAAAACAGTAGAGTAGAACGAGCAACATGCAGATAAATTTAATAAAACTAGACGTATGAGAGTTTGTAGGCACTGAAAATCTAGCTTTACAGCGGCTATATCAGGTTTAATTTTTTAATGATCAGAAAGTTCGCTGTCAAGCTATGTCATGAAAAAAACAAACTAGGAGATATTCACAGCCATCACGAACTTCTTTCAGAACATAGTATACAAGGTTGATATTTCATTGCTTCCAATGTTAATTACATATGATAGTATTATATTACATAAAACAACATTTTTCAAAGTTTTCATGACTAGCAATACTTACTATAACACGTTATAACAAAAATGAATACATGTATATGCAGATGCCCAAAGAATTGTAAGATTCTTCTACTATTGCAGAATCAGTACTATATAATTGAATAACCATAGAGATTTTTACACAAATGTGTAACGTTTTTACACGAAAAATACTTTTTTGCCAATAAATAAATGATTGATTTGAAGATATCGAATTAATGTCAAGTGTTATACTTATTTTAGCTCATAACGCTTCTTAAATGAGTGACAGCAATGATAAATGTCTTAATACATTCCGTTTGACCTTTCTACAATTCTTCAATCTGTATTGCCAATAAACATAGCACTGCAAAGTTTTACTTTATAAAGATACAAAAACAATTGTTTTTAATTACGAATTATTAGAACATTTTTTCAAGTGGCATGAAAAAAAACAGTAGTTCATTTCTATTGACTTTTTTTTTCTTCCGTCAGTAGTGTGTGTCTTTTAACAACATTGGGTCATAGGGGTTTTACATCTTAGCAAAGAGTGTATTTGACTGTTGAAACAAAACACACTGCTGAAATTAGCGCGATGCAAAGATTTGGTATTAATTTTGCAAACTTACGTAACAAGTGTTATAGAAACAACATATATGCATATCAATATGAAAATGCTACAGGCTTGTCAACATGGCAGGTCTACTAAACTATGTGTGCTGCTGGATTTTGTTAGTTTTGTGCATTTAAGTGTCCTTTAACCTGGTTTGCTAATTAACAAATAAATCATCTCCCACACTATTTTAATCAAACAAGTATAATTATAATAAAATACAGATATAAAGTTTTGTCCTTGTTATCTAGTAGTACAGTTTTAATTTCAATTATATTTACAACATCTTTGAAAACATTGGCGCTGGCCGTACTACTCGGTAGCTTATTTAGTATAATAATAAATCATGTTCATGTGATTGCTTAAATTTAATATGCAAATATTAAATGGAAGGATGCATACAGTAAGCAATAACTGCAATACATTTACCAGTCAACAGATATATAACATATCATGTTTATTCACTATGTCAAAGCAAACAAAAGATATTTGTTTTGCTGTGCGTAATTTACAAATTCATTTACTTTCAAAATACAGGGAACCGACCTACTATCAACTCCCCAATTTAAATGAACCATATAATTTGTTCTAACTGTAAATAAATCTTCCACAGACAAAATGTTAAACATATGTATATATAATGTTAGATGTACAAAGTATAAATGGTTTTGATATATAAAAGCATATCTTTCTAACATTACGATTTTATACCGTTGTGTGTCCTTTATTAAAAAACCGCTAATAGTAACCAATTTACATGTTCAATTCTGATGATAGTAGATGATTGTATACACATTTAGATTTCATAAGCAGAATTAACCCATTTCCTGGTGACAAGAAACTATATTATATTAATGTCACAATACAAATAAAACCTTTCAGTTTTCATTTACTTGGTTTTCAGATAAAAAGTGTATGTCAAATAATGTCAAGGACAAATTGCTATATAAGTCGCAATCAATGCTATTGTTACATTTATGTGTGCTTCCTTTATAGTTGCAGTGTTTAATAGTTATGCGCGTGACTTTACATAAATTTCTTTTTCGGACAGCTAACGGTTTTTACTATTTAAAAGCATGTATTTTACAATGTCCCTAATTTAAGACTGGTGATCCCTATGTTTGTGACTTAATTGCATGACAGAATTTTGACAAATGAATTCTTTGGTATTGTTGACCTGAATTTGGAGAAATGCTAATGTCCTAATTTAATTATTTTATTTTCTGAGACCCATAACAAGACTGATAAAACGAATATTTTGTTTCATAATAATACAATTTCTTATATGAATTTGACACATTCATTTTCCATTCTGTTATATGCACTATTTAATATAATATAGTATTTGTTATCGTAGCTCTGCCTTTTAAAAGGTTTCTAGTCTTATTTACTGGAATCATGCCATATGGTTTGCCAAATGGTTGCCAAACATAGTTACACAGTAATTGTTAAGAAGTGAAAAACAAGTCGACAAATAACGTAATACGAATTTGATACGAAAAATGTCATTAAAACATATTTTACAGTTAGAATGTCATTGTATAAGAATTAGATGACAAACAATCATAATTTAATTGTCACATTGCGTAAGAAATAAATCGCCATAAGTAGGTGATTTAGACACTATGATGAAATTAATATGGGTAAATTGTAAAAACGGAAAAGTCAACTGTGGATAAAGGAATAAATAGTTCAATTTAAATTATCAATTTTTCTCATTGCATTGCTTATCTTTTTCAAGATTAGCAATTAGAGAGATAAACAAAACTGCAAACGTACAATTTTAATTAATTTAGACCTAATGTACTTTTGAAGCACTAAGATATGAGCTTCACAAAAAAGCCATAAGCACTGGTTTATTATCTTTAGGGGTTTTAAGTCTAATAGTACTTGCTTGAAGTTGACAACCGCATGCATATTATGCCAAGTACGCAATATAAAATAATGTATTAAGTACAGCAATAGTAGTACTGGCTATCACGCTTGTAAACACCCCAATTGCTGCATTGTTAGTTCTGTTTTGTGCTGTGTCATTTAGCAAAACCATTTCGACAGTTTGATATGTTAGAACTATAAGAAGAAACCATATAAATATACCCTCTGCGGATTAACTATATATTTTAATCAAATAAAGCTCATGTTTTGTCACGATGTGTTTTTTGAATACGTCTTTAATGGGTACATATTGTGAGAAAATAATTAACTTAGCAATAATATTTGTAAATTACTGTCTTTGTGTCACGATAAAAAATTAATATAATTCATGTAACAACTTTAATTTCATCTCTGTGCAAAAACAACACGTTATTCAACACATTTGAAAGTGACATTCTCGTTTAACTTTGAAAAAAAAAATCTTACTGATACTCAGTAAAATTCTTATTTCAAATAATGATAAAAATGTATGACAAAAACGATTTGCAGTAGTTTAAAAGGATCAAAAGTCATATTGGTGCATCTGAAAATTGTGAAAACATTTTTAAATGACGTTGATTGTAATAAAACTGCTTTAATCTGGTAAAGCGGGAGGTTTGTCAAGACATAGATCAATGTTTATTCCAGCATTTCGTTTGAAATGCCTATACAAAGTCAGAACCGTTGCTATATGTTTTTGTTGTTTCTTTTCAAATATACTTGTTTCTTGTTATCGGTGTTTCGACATTAAGATTTGATTAAATTGAGTTTTGATTTGCTTATGATTACATTAAATAGTTCTTATCCAGAATTATACAATATTTAAACCTTTAAAGCAACATATCTTTAACGACAGTTATATCAGGCGATGTGTCATGATGAAAATAACAAGAAAATCAAGCTTACCTGGTTCTGTCATTCATTGGAAACCTGCTTCAATTCCTACCATTTCTGAAACAACAGTCTTTTTAACAAAACAGGCAAAAAATTCAGAACAGCAGACAATGAAATTATTAACCTTACTTCAAAAGTATTACAGATGGAAGTATATTAGGTTATACATGATTATATGTACCAATATTAAAACAAGGAGAAGTGAATATCAGAAATCAATAAATTTACCTAACGGTCTTAATATACATTATTTTCGTCAGCTATGATTAATGAGGTGTTTTGGATTTGTGTAGAACAAAATCGTCATAAAGAGATATCAATTTGAAATCTATTGCATTAAAATCTTGACTGATTTAAAGCGTTATGGTATCCATTATGTATTCTAAACATTCTAAAAATGACGAAATTACAAGCTAGAATAAAATAAAAAATATTTCAAATCTTCAACGAGGATACTGCTCAAACTATCAAAAAATCGATTTCCATAAATACATATATAAAATACGAAGAATTTTTGAATCATTTTGTCACTTGCAGCTGTAAATTTTTACAGTCAAAACTTCACCATTGCAACATAAAATAAGTTCATTGTGTTAGGGCTGGGATTGTAATTATACCTTTACTTTGCATCAAAACATTTCTTTACCGATAATACAACCTTATGCACTGTAAAGCGATAAATTTTTAACTAAAGCAATAGTTATAAGTAATTACATTTTTTGTATCTTAAATGCTGATTAAAATCAAACCTCTGCCTTAATCCAGATAATAGGTACCTCAATTACTGTTCTTTACGCTATTACACCTATAAAAGAAGACGCCAAAGTGTCTATATATGCACTTGTCATACATTTTAATAAAACTACTATTTACTATTGAGATGTCGATTTTAGAAATTCACAAATCACTTAGCCCACATGTATATATTGAAATAGGAGCAATATTCTCAAAAACGCATGTTGCGTGAACTATTTAAATATAAACCAAATTCCGTATTGTAGTGATGTATACACATGCTACATTACCTGTACGTGACGTGTTGCATGGCAACAATATGGGAATATGTGCATTATAGTTACTTTTCATGAAAATGTCTCAGCAATTGCCTAATTATTCGTCCAGTACCATTTAAAATTAATTATAATCGAGTTTTTAACATGTTCTAATTTAAAAACAAGAAAAAAATAAATATTTAATTTATATTTATATAGATCAGTTGTTAACTTTAATTACATGTCTGTGGTGTGTATTTACTGAAATAAAAAAGTATAAATTACGTGACATGCTCAAAATAATAATATTTTGTTATGTTTGAGGGGTATGCATGTACTATATATATTAAAATAATAAAATATTCAGTAAAATAATAATAATAAATATTGGGTTCAATGCATCATTTTTTACGTAGTTATCGTGTAGCGGATTTGACAACAAAGAGTTGAACAAGACCTTAAAAAACATGATTATTGATTAGTTATAAATAAAAAAAAAACACGAGTGCTCAAGGCACGACTGATATGAATTCTATATAATTACAGTTTTTAAACAGGAAAGCAAATAGACAAAATCTGGGATGTTTATGTCTATCTTAAGATAATTGGTTTATTTTCTTTCATAGTCGACACTGAGCCAACTCTAATGTAGGATGATTTTTGATTCACATTTGTATATCTGTTGTTATGTACACAAATGTTTTTTGCGCAAATAAATATAAAGGAAGAAATGTATCTTCACTTTTGATTTGACTATTATTCAACTGACAATTTTAGTAAGCAAATGCAATCGAGGTAAGTAAAATGTTACACAGACATGTGTAATCAAGCTGTCCTTATGTTCAGAGTCTCCATCAAATTGTTGCTTGTTTTACTCTTAAAGATGTTCTGTATATATACCTCTATTCATGGATATGACCATTTACAATAATTCGCATGCATGCCTGAAACCGTGCCTAAGGGGTTTAGTGCAGGACCCAAAGAGTTGCCCAGCGCGTCCCCGAATCTTTTTCGTAGTTAGTGATGGGTAGTTAAGGTTTCAATAATTAACGCCTGACTACGAACCATGCTTAAGCATGATCGCTGGTCCTATTTTTGCATGCTTTGCGCACCGTAAAATTTATTGATGTCGTTATCGGTAAAACGTCACAAAATTTACAATACACTAAAGAAATCCACGAAATACAAAATATTTATCATGATTTAAATATTAGTATATAAAGAAATCGGGGTTTTAAACAAATAACTTGATTTTCAAAGAAAATACGACATTTACGATAAATATCAACCAACTTCCGGTATAAACACGAGATGTCGTCAGACAGGAATTTTGATACGATATTAACAGTTTTAGTCTTATTCCCATGGCTAGACGTCAGATAGGGTTTAAGCCTGGAAAGCGGAAAAATATCTGTCAAAAGCGCTAGTTAGTTGAAGGAAAGTCGCTTTGCTGCAAAAGATTCTTATGCCAACTTATCACACCTGATTTATCCGCTGTGCTCAAAAAGGAAATTTACTTAACCCTAGTTTTAGATGAGTGGATCTTAGATGTACGCAGGGTTGGTGAATTGATTGAACTTGCCGACTGACGATCAGCCTGCGAGAAATGCGAACTTCCCCTTTCTCAGCAAAACTGTACTAAATTCTAAAAAGTGTAACACTTTAGCTGTTACAATAAAGCCTACATGTACTTTGAAAATACTTTGTGTAAACAGCAAATGCCAACATGTCAACATCATATCAACAGAGAGCCAACATGATGATGGCCATGACTGAGGTAAAAATTGAAATACATATTGATGTATTATCTAAAACATTATAAATTTTGCTAACCATCTCCATGGTGTCATGGGGAAAGTGAAAAGTTTATATCATCAGTGACTGTTCACAGTCTTGTTTTAGTTGGATAAACATGATAAAGAATACTCATGTGTATGTAGGAAAACGACCACAATGGTTCAAATATGTTGAGTGGTCTCATCAATAAGTTCTTTTGGTAGCACTAATTTTATGAATTTTTTAAGTCAATATAATTTTTTGACAAACTTTAAGATCATGGTTATTAAATAAGAATTTTTTCTCAGGAACTGGCACCATGTACTGGTCATTTGTATTTTCGAATGTGTTGACCACTTTGTTTTAATTTGTGTTTTTCACATAAAACATAGTTTAACCCACCATTTCTATTGAAATGCCTATATAGATTAATAAAATTGCCTGTCATTTCATATGTTATACTGATACCAATGTTCTTTATATATATATATTTTCAGTCATGATCAGAAAACTACAAGTTGTAAAGCTAGAGAGGGTACCTGTTATGAAAAAGGCATAGACTTGACAGAAGTACATGTGAATGATGAATTATATGTAGCTGAAATATCTGCACTAAGATTAACTACATGTATTATTGAGCCACCAATACCATCAATAATGTAACACCGATATAAATGTAAGGGGCATAACTCAAGCTTCTTGGTAGTTTATTTTGTGAAAATGCTAAAAGTAATTATAATTTGTGGACATTAACATGGCTATTTGTTGTCATTATTTGAACATATAAAATTACAAAATCTATGCAACTTAGAGTTCAAGATTTTATGCCAAAATCACGAATGTAAAAGGAGCATATAATATATCTCTTTGTGTGGTAATTGGTAAATATTTAGTTTCAATGCTCGAACTTGAGTAACAGTTGGACCATTTTATTGAAATAGGTGCATATGGTCTTTATTTAATAGTGATAAAGGGCAAAAATTTGTTCAGTGTTATAACTTGAGTAATAGTTGATTGATTTAAAGGAAATTCAAATGTAATGTCCATTTAATGCTAGATTGTTGAGTAACTGGGGAAATCCTGACTTTTGGTAAGAAAACTGGCAATCCTTGTCAATTGAAGACGAGCACACCCTACCGGCAGTGAGACTCAAACATTTGAAAGTGTATCCAATATAAATTTTGTATCCACTATGTTCCCGCCCCCCCCCCCTTTCCCAACATACATGGTTCATTATATTGCTGTAATATTGCGCTCTGCTAAATACTAGTATTTAGGAATGTGAATTAGATGGGTTATCAATAAAACCTGTGTAATTGTAAGGCAAAAACAGCTCTATCCTCCTTGTAAAATTGTATAAGAATCTGAACATTGATGTACTAGTAAAAATTCTTGTACCTGAAATGTCTTTTTTGCTGGGTACATGCATTTGTCCTTTTTTTACCCTTTAGCACTTCACATGCTCTGCGTGCTAATCAGGCTCTAGACCGCCCCTAGTTTTAGCAAAAACATGTTATATGATATATATTAGCTAGTTTATTTAAATAAATACATTTACAGATATTTTAAGAGCAACACTTGAAATAATGGGAAAAATATATGAAAAATGATCATTTTCCCTGTACTTTTTCCATAAAATTACAGTTGTTTGGACCTGTAGAAAAATTTAGTACGCGAACCTACATTTGTGTCTTCATGTATACAAACATTAAGGTAAGATAAATATTTTGTTAAAATTTTGGGACTTTGTATTTATAAAAAAGGGTTGAATTTTAAAAAAATATCCATGGGTGATACATTTTCCCGTACTTTTTCAAAAAAATTACAGTTGTGTTTACCTGTCGAAAAATTTAGCACACGAACCTAGACTTTTTTTTTCATGTATACAAACATAAAACATGGAACTTTGTATTTATAAGAAAGAGTTTAATTTAAAAAAAACACAATGGGTGATACATTTTCCCGTACTTTTTTCAGTACTGTATTTAACTGGTCAAAACTGATGTTAAGATGTACAATATTATACTTTTCATTTTAAAAAGCAAACTATATATTATCTAATTTTTATTAATGAGATTATAATAATCTAACAACCAAAAAAGATGTTTTTATTTTTTATGATATGAACTCCATTTCCAGATTTTGTGATCATTGATGATTTCACAATACCGAAAACCGAGCACACGAACCTATGAATTGTTTTGTATATTTTTAAATATATATCTGTACTACATACAAAAATGCTTGAAAAAAAGCATCCTATTTATAATGAGTAATAGCAGCAAAATTCTTTAAGTGCAAAAATCTTTTTCTAATATTTATAAAGAATAAGTTGCCAAAAGGCTACATTTCTCGTTTCTACCCAGTACTATATTTTTTTCAAAGTCAGGTTTGTTATCTTAACAGCTTTGCATATATTTCAACAATTTACGTAAAGAAAAACATTGCGAATACAAGAACATACAGCTGATTATTACAATGTTAAACTATTATTACATCTTACACTTACTGCATTCTCATACCATAGTTGTAAAATACAATACACATGTTTAAGCTGGTTGTTATCCTTTTTGAAGTATCCCTTTCTGCAATAGGCCAGTCGACTATACTGACTAGTGTTTGATGCACATGTATATCATCATACATTTTATGCATAATAATATAGGGCATCGGCAGCCGACTAGTTAAGGTAATTCGTCTATAATTGATCACTTGGTCTGTCAAGGCTGAGGTTGTTGGTTCGAGTCTCACTGCGGGCAGGTGCGATCGATTTCCAATCTTAATTGAAAACGATTGCCAGTTTTCCTACGAAGTTTGGGGTTTTCTCCATGTATTCCGGCTTCCTCCCCCAATAAAAAAGTTGCCGCCATAATTTAGCTGACAAAATCTCGAAAGTTGCCTTAAAAAGCATTCAAACAAACAATATATTATATATAGTAATACAAATAATGACTACAGGAATACAATTAAAATTACGCAATATCATATGAAGTTACAAGGACATTAGGAACTAATTTTTCTTTTAAAGTTATTGAAACATTTATTATTCTACGACTCTTTGATTTAAGGGGGAGTACTAATAGAGGCAAGTCTTAACAGTTTATATACATTGTTATTGTTGATTCGTGTTTAGATGTTCCTTAGAGTTATTAACCCATGTATGTGTAGTTTTCTAATAATATATATTGATGGTTCCTGTGTCAATGTTTATGGTATTCTTTTATAATCCTTTATTTTACCCTCTCGTTAACATATAGTTCCCTTTGTTTAGTTATTACCAGTAGTCTTTTATTTTCTGTATATTTCTGTTTATGACTTGTTCAATATTTTTATGTATTCATAAACCCTACTCCTATATATTGCCCATGAGACAGATCCTACTGTGAGTACTTACAATAACCACCACTCTACAAGATCTGTAATCCCATATTTCTATATATGCCAATTGATAGAATGAGGATTTGGACAAAACATCCTTCATGGTATACCATATATATTTGGACAACATACTACCAGAACATATAAATAGACGCTTGACAGACATGAACTACATACCTATATTTCAGTAAGTTTTTTGCTGCTGACAACATGAATTAATTAAAATTCGTTATTATCTATAAATGGTTAAATTTGGCCCTTGGGAGTCAAATACCCAGCGACGGGAACTTTAGCTCCAGGCCCTGTTGACGCTTGGTATAGATAGAAATGGACATTTAATATGAGCAATTTTAAACTTAAACAAATATGTTTTCGTTGTAGGGAAGAAAATATTTCATGATATACAGACGCTTTATTGTAATTTATCAAAAACACATTTGCTTAGGCATGCTTTATAATGTATACGTAGACTGGTCAGAAGAACATGTTAAATTGATATACAAGTAGACCGGTACACTTGTTGAAAGTTGTTTTCTTTTATCAATAATATAATATATATTTTTGAATTTGTTTCGCTAATAGGTTATTGTATTATACGCCTATATTGGAGCGACTATTAGGAAAATTTTCGGTTAAAACCTGTAAAAACAAAACAACAAGTTGTTATACTTTGATAGTTTGTGTTTTTGCAGACTTAAAGTGTCTTTCAGATGCACTTTTCTTTATTATTAATTGATTTTCTGTTGAGCTATCGTGATAAAGCAAATGAAATTCTACACTAAAATGATTATTCTTTTTTTAAGTCTTTGTCATCTTTGCTACTTGCATTTTTATAAGTACTTTTAATTTCGAGAATAGTAAATAGACTTCATATATTCCCTTATGACACATTTTTCACTTTACAATGAACAATCTCCAATTCAAAAGATAGTTTTTTTTTCCAACATCAAACACTTATTTAATAATTATAATAAATGTTTTGATATTATCATTTGCTGCCACATAACTATAGAATTATTTCAGCCTTACATAACCATAATGATGTAGTGAAAACGACGTTTAATTTAATATATAACACTGCAGGGCACATATATCGACTTATCAAAGGAAACTGTCAAATATAAATTTTGCATAACTATACACTATTTAACTGATAAGGTTTCAATCTATAGTATACCCCAAAGCCTTCGGACAGGTAATTATTTCGGAAATATTAGACATACCTAAAAACATCCGTTTATTAGGGAAACAATTAACTTCGCGTTTTCCCTTGATAATGATGCGCTGCCAGAAACATCTGGTTGTGTTATTTTTTAATTAAATTCACTTCGTTATGTAAAATATATTTAATTTTCCTTGTCAGATGTATCAAGTTTTCTATTGTGTCATGATAAGTGCAACGTTAAACCGACCGAACAACATCAGAGCCAAAAGTTAAGGGACAGTTGCAAATCCGGATATAGACAAACGCAACACAAAAACCAAAACACAAAAAAAACAGAAAGAGAGTAACCCGAACCTTATAAAAACCATGGGTGCACTCAGTTGCTCAGGACGAGTCGCGTTACTTATTGTCATGTCTAGGGAAAAGTCAAATCCAGGAATAGGAATCACTACCTATGATTCAGCAAAAATGTCAGATCGTATGGTCATGGTGACGACCATAGAACTACTGTTGAGATAACATCAACCTAGGTGCACCAAACCCTTCTTTGAGTAGTTTAGGAGTCAACAGCAGAGATCGGTCTAGAAAATCGGAATACCGATCGCAGGATCTAGAATAACGTATAAGTTGTGAAAGGTACACACCATACGCTGGAGCTGCTGGAATGTTGCAGTCGATGAACGGGAAGTTGACAATCGGAAAGTTGAAGTCATCATGTTTGTCGTAGAGTCTAGTTTGTAGTTTTCCTGAGTCTATTTCTAGAAGTAGGTCTAAGTAAGAGGCTGACCTTAGTGTATTGGTGGTGTCTTTAATTTCAAGCTTAAAGTTCATCATTTGACAAAGTAACGATGATTTCGCTTTGATCTACAGTCATCTTTTTACTATTTTGTTTACCTAAGGGAAATAAACCTAACATGTCCCAAAAAGGTGATTGCAATCATAGGTCTGAAACGGGACAACAATTTGGATCACAATAGTAACAATTTAAGTTATGCAACCCGAATAAATGTAAGGCACCTTTCTAAGAGTAAGATGACTTTGCCATTTTGCGCACTGATTTAAGGCAAACTACTGTACAATATTGCTTACTTGGATGAAGAATTACTTACCAATAAAAAGTATCTTAAATGACATTTATTTGCAACCACTAGGTTGATGACAGGGCATCACCGTCCAAGTAGTCACAATTTGGATTTGACGGGAAATTAGAATTTTTTAGTGATATAGTCATCGTCTAAATACTGCCCTGCAATTTCAAAATGATTTATATAAGGTTTTGATATTTGAAAAATCTTTAACATCTTTATTAATCGGATTGTAAATAGTTTTTGTATTGTGCACCACTGACGAGTCTTATTAAATAAGACGCGCTTCTGGCGTAGTAATTTTTATAATCTTTATGTCATGGATGACCTTTTATTGTATTAGAAAATATCTTGTTTACTTATCCGATCATATAATTGGTTATTTTGACTGATCCGATTTGTATCCATATTAATATTTTATCTTATTTATCAATGTAATAAATAGGGATAATGATAATTATCACAGTATCATTACAGACATTAATCTTTTACTATACCATGAGCTGAATTTTAATCTCTTATTTTACGTTATATGGCACTTTGTTAAGAAAGTTTCGATTTTCTGTAGATTGTTTCCTTGGGAATATGTCTATATATTTCATCCTTCATATTTATGTAAATGATTGTAAACTTAATGTTGAGTGTTGCTGTCTTTAATTTCTGTTGACTCTGGAATAAATGTAGGTAATATAAACAATAGTACTGGGTTGTTATGCCACCACAAGTCGCCCAACCTCAAAAAAATTATTATTTCATAGAAATCAGTGTATTAAAATATGCGTAGAAAAAAGTCGTTGCAATTGGACAAATTGTCGACATTTGTGGAAGTGTGGTTATATATGGCTCCATTTACCAAATGACGGATTTCGCATACACATTTTCCCCTCCAAATTCTCAAGATAGTCAACTGTATCAGTGTACCAATTTCCATTGAAATCACTAAAGCAATTCCAGAGATTTGAAATATACTTTATTTGTAACGGCGGCCATTACGAAAACTTCAATATTGATTGCACAAAGTCAGGTCCGGTCCAGTTTACCTACAGAAGTTGATCAGCCATTGCATTTCTAAGAAAACAAGCGGACAGGATTTAGTTGTAAAAATAAGAAAAACGAACTAGTGCTGATTGTGATAAAAAGTCCCTTACCGTCTACAAACATAGTCAAGCATTCTTAGTTTGTGCATTAAAATCTGCCTAAATATCAAATTTTATTTTTAATTGGCCGAAATTGATGTCTGAGGGGAGTATGGTTAAATGGTTCCTTTTTAAAACACAGTCTTCATTCCCGTCAATTGTTTTCGATCAAAATGCTCATAATAGTCAACTATATCAGAATTATACATTGTATCATTGAAATTACTCTAGCCATCCATGTTATATGAGAAATGTATTGTTATTTTCAAAGGCGGCATTAAAACAATCTAAAACTTTTGTGCACAACAAGATATGGCATTCTAATTTTGTGCAAAGTTTCATGAGAATCCCTCGACTCGTTCGAAAACAATGCCGGACAAAATCTGTGACCAAAAAAAAAGAAATAATGAATTGGGCAAGAACAAGTCTCCGGTACTCCTGGTAGGGGACTTAGAGAATATGTATTAAAATAATACTTAGTTCTGATTTTGATCGCAATCAAGTCACAAAAAGTCTTATCTCGTTTTCAAATGTAGCCGATAACATGTCATTCTTAGTTTGTGCATTAAAATTTACCTACATTACAAATGTCGTTTAAATAGGACAAAGTTCACAAAATGTCGACATTCGCGTCAATTTGTTCGGTAAAAATGCACAGGATTTTCAACGGTATTAGTGTATTAATTTTTATTGAAGTTTTTCAACGGCTGCCATTTCGGTTGAATTTATAAAACCGATGTGCACATCTACACATGGTATTCTATAATTTTGCAAAGTTTTATGGCGATCCCTAGACTTATTCTACAAAAACGTCATGAACGTATTGGACAAACTTTCTGAATGAAAAAAAGAAATAATAAACTGGGCAAAAACATTAAGTCGTCCGCTACTTCGTGATAAGGGACTTAATTAAAATAAAAAAATACTTGGCCACTTTGTGGCCGTTGACTTAATTATGACAAGAAACTAGACAAAAATATAGTCGCCCAATGTTTGTTTTGGGCGACTTAATTCTAATTTTACGCTAAAGCAGAACCATAGCATATTTTTTGCTTGTGCTATCATAACAAAATCAAGGTCATCGTTTCTAAAAGTAGCATACACATATGGGATAAATATTTAAAAGCAGTATTTTAGTTATTTGAGAACAATTTACTTTGTATTAAGTTATATTTATAATGTGTTTCATATTTTTACTAAAAACTGATATCACTTAATAGATTTGCTTCGTTCATATTAGCTTTTAGTATTGTGTTCTAATATCTTACGTTTATAAAATGGATTTTAAGCAACATAATAAGAAGAATAATTGGAAGTTTGATCAGCATATTCATGTTACATTTCCTTATAGAATTATTTTATTAAATAAACTTAATCGATTCCTGCAATTATTGTAATTTGGGATATGTAATAATGACACTTTATTACGTTTTATTAGCTTCTCATGAAATTTAGTGTCACATTTCACCTTCTCGACGTACGTGTACAATTACAATTATAATTTAAGATGCTTAATAATCGATGCTTTAACGCATCAACAAAACATTATGTTCCAGTGCCATTCAGTTATATTTCTCCTTGGAGTTTTCTTTAGACTTGCCAAACCCTATTCATTTCGTATTTGGGTCATAGATTCTAATGCACTATGAAAACGAAAAGATTTTAACGTTATATCCTACACTGTTAAGAAACATCACGCGCATTTAAATATACAAAGCAATTGATGTGTTATGTTTGTTGACGAAATGTTTTGTCAGATAGATAATAAATCCCATAGATTCAACAGCACTGCTCAGAATGGCATCGATATTTGGAATGTAAGTGTCAATTTGACTAAAGCATAATCTGGGTCGTTTTTTGTCAATTTGACAAAAGTATAGATTTATAGTGGAAAAATGCAGAGATCGGAAAATTATTCTGTCGTATTATATCAATCATAAGTACTGGTTTCTTGTCCAAAGACAGAGATTATGTTTACAGAGGCAAAAGTTGAACTAGATATTTTGACTACATTAAGTTAACCTTATGTTCGGCTAGGACAGCACACAACACAATGATCCAAAATCTACGCGTTGTTCCTATTTTAATGTAATGTAACATTTACTAAAGTATTAAAATAGACGGGTTTTGTAGTTGTCGTATTGCTACCAAAATGTATTTAAAAAAAAATTAATATTGTGTTGATGCCATAACATAAGATGCTGCAGAAAACATACACATCGTTGCGTTTAACTTGCGATAAAACAATAATAGTTCTCTTTTCTTAAATGAATCCAAATCGTTATGACTTTAGCCTAATGACATCTCATTAATCACGATTTACTTATATACATTTATGATTTTACTCCGATGACTAACAGCCAAATGTGTGTATGCATATATATATATATATATGGGACTTGACGAAAAATTATTACATGAATCTGGGAAAGACCTTTCTAATTGTTCTTGAACAATGAGCCCTACCTTTTCTTTACTTTTTATTACTTCCGCCAGCATTTGGAATATACCATGTTGTTTCAAACAACCATTTTGTATGCCCCACGACGATACGTCGCCGAGGGGATTTTAATTCACTCTTGTCCGTCCGTCCTGCCGTCCGTTCGGATAGCTTGCCCCGCTAACTCCTATCTTTTCTTTCATCCTTAAAACTACAGTGTTTATATATGACAGATGGGGTCATCAGTTTATTTAGTATTTGATTTAGAGTCATTTCTGACGAAGTAGGTTCTGTCATGGCTAATTATCATGTATTTATATCGTCTCGTTCCGTTTTTCTTTAAAAAGCAGCGTTGAAGAAGATCTTTAAGACTGGTTTTAAGCTTCATATGAGGGATGGTCGTGTAGAGTGTCGAAAAATCAAATGTTATGCTGTTACATTGGAACGCGATCCAGATGTCACGATGTTTTTCAGCTCTTATGAATTTTTTAATATCCAGATTTTATTTATGCCACTCCTGGAGTAGAAATTGTCACTGTATCTTTTAAGTTCAGTTTTTATTGTTGTCACAATAGTGATCAGGAGTTGCGATAGTATTTTGGGGGTACACTTAGACAATGCTATGAAACCAATCTGTTTTGATTTTGGGAAAGTTTTAATTTCCAGTACAAGAATGGGAGATTACAATCTTCGACTTTGATTTTTAGACCAAACAAATGCCAACACTGATTTGTAATTTTTATGAATCTCCTCTTTTGAAATGGCAGCGAATGTGTATTGCCAATTGAACACTCCATGCGAGCAAGACTAATGGACTTTGACTTCTATTCAATCTTCTTAAAATGTCTGCCTGTTGCAACACACTGCTAATGTTGCAATAATAATAAAAAATGTAAACTAATTATTAAGATCATAGTACACCTTGTGTATTTTATATCACCAAATACGGTTTGACATATTTATGATATGATAGCCTGATTTAAGTTTAGTTAACATCAGATTAATTTTTCTCCAAAACAGTTACAATTTGGATAAATTCTCCAATGGTGTAATAATAATTTACAGGGAAGAATAAAATGCAATAACTTTTTCTAACGATAAATAACTTGTTTTTCTTAAGGTGTTTGAAACAAAAGAAATCATACTATGAATTTGATGCTACATTTTTTTACATTTGCAGTAATTTGCTCCATTTTGAGAGTCATATAGGCATTTCATTTTCTTTACTAGTTGTTTGTGATTTGTACGTGCTTTGTATCTCTATATCTTGTGTATCATTTGGTTCATGTGTATGCTAGAAGTAATTTCAACTTTATACAGTCGTTTTGTTTAATATGTTGCATCCATGAGGTTGGTATTGCAGCCATAACTTGAAGATATTCTGCAATCCAATAGGATCTGGGGTAAGTAACACTTGTGAGTTGTCATTATATTTTGTTATTATATTAATTATAATATTTTTATAAGCATAATTTTATTTGCCTTTCTTTTATTTTAAGAGATATTGCTTGATAATCTTTATGGGAGATAACTGGAAGTTTGATATCAGGTTTAAGTATCAAGAACAAAATTAATACGGGTTGCTTCATTTATATTTCATTTCCTTTTCCATGTGAATTGTCTTTTTGCTGGATTTAATTCTCTCCAAATATCAATTAGATTATATGATTAAATTATTAATTTAAGAATTATATACATGTTTTTAATTTTTTTATTACCTGTTGCATATTTAGTTTCCGCATTTGTTTGTTTGTTTGTTTCAATGATGTTTAACTTAACGTTCAGCAAATGTTATATCATGGCGTCCAGTTTTTAATAGGGGAGGAAGCCTGTAACTGAAGAGAACCCCCGACCTTCGGTAGGAAAACTGGCAATCGTTGTCAATAAGGATTGGAGTTGAGTACACCCTGCCCGCAGTGAACCCTCAACCTCAGTGTTGACAGAACACGTGATTGATAGTAGATGAACTACCATAGCTACTCAGCCACCGAGGCCCCTCCGCATTTGTTAACGTAACATTCACATCCCCACCGTTGATGATAAGACCGAAACTGTTTTTTTCTATACTTTTACTTTTTTAAAAAGATGTTCTATTTCGTGGTATATTTAGAGCATATACCTTGACAAAATTATGTATATTTTTAGCAATTTCCACATTTATTAGCTAAAAGATTCCTTCATCGTCATTAAAATTGTCTATAATTTTATGTGTAATGTCATTTTAATGATTATTGATAAACCTTGTGATTGTGAGCAGCCATAACTATGATATAATTGACCCATTGCCTATATTTGTTATTAATAACCACAGGACGACTCTTTTACGTAAAAAGTATATTGCACTTTCGATATTTTATCCAAATATATATTCTTTGTCGTTTTCCTTTTGCACTTAACCCTTGATAATTTAAAGAACAAAGATGAATATAACTGGTCATGAATAGTTTTAAATTTTATGCCATGTTATTTTTAAATCAGTTCTTTGGGCCTTAATCAAAGTACTTATATTGACACATGTGATAATATAAACGCATTTCACGAAGCACTTGAGAAACTAAACGGCGCATGTACACAGGAAAATAAATTGTAGCAAAAGCATTATGCTAACAGTATTCATTTGATAGCATAATTTAATAATCAACATGTTAAGCTCAAGATAGCACGAGTACAATTAAAAATAAACTGTTATAGTTTGCGAAGTATACTTGTGTTTACCATATATTATTTGTTCCGTACAATTTCACGTGCTTAAAATTATATGGTATTTACACACAAGTATGCTAATAAACACGTGCCTTCGTAAACAGAATAAATGTTATATGTTTTACCACACCAACCAATTATTTCAATGTTATATTTTTATAATATTTCTTTTTTTCAGGTGTGGATCCTGGGTGGATGTTCAAAGACACAGTTATGAGGATATTTTAAAGATTGAGAAACAGTTGTAACTTTTGTGTTTGTGCAAACAGTTTTTTATTATATATTTTATCATTATTACGTATACATATTAAATATGTTGATTCTTTATTTCTACTTGTGTAATCTATAGGAGCGTTAATAAAGAACACAGAATCTTAACTTCCAAAAGCGAGATTTCGTTACATCAACGTTCATTCAACCAGCAGAAAATGGAAGAAAAACAGTGAGTATTCGTTGCAATGAGGACAGAATAATAAAATATTTGGAAGATAAATAAGTTGCTAAAACAAAGAGATAAAAGTAGAAAAATTAAATGTATTATAAATGCCTAAAACACGTCAGACTATATATTAAATGTTGACGCAGGTAGTGGTAAAACACTCAAGAATTAATAAAAATGTTTGCACGACATTATAAATTTTGTACAAATTGTCAGCTAATTTTCGTTCTAAAGAAAAGCGTCTTCTGACAAGAAGAAACAAAAGGAGATTCGTTAATAAACAGATATCAATAGTAAACATAGATGTAGAGAACATCATATTTGTAATAGCATATCTATACTATAAAAAGAGTAAAATAAGAAGCGAAATGTAATTGCACGAGTTATTTACTAAAAAAAGACATATTTAGACTGTCATAAATGCAACATAGAATAGAATAGAATAGAATATTTTATTAGACCAAATCAGGGCGCACAAAGAGCAAATGACATTACAATTATAATTTGGCATAAATATATAACTATTACAAGTGAACATATCATTCACAAAATTGACAAACAATAACAATTACACATTTTAGTATTAAAATAGTAATTTCACCAGTGACCTATATTTGTATACGTAGTGTGGCAAAAGTTATATTTTATACAGGTATAAATTAAAGATGATATGATACATTGTATGTGCTAGTGCCCTATCAGACAAGCAGAGGACCGGGCGAGTCAAAGTAAATTAATAAAATAAAGTATCTAACTTTTATTATACGATCTTTTTTATATCCAATTAACACTGACCTCCTTGTGTCTGGAGCACATTATCAAAAATGAAGTCGGTAAGATGCAGCAGACACCAAGGGTACATGCTTAAAGGTCAAGGTTGTTATCGGAAATATTAGTTTTTGGAAGTGTTAGATATTAAAATAAACAGTAGATGTCTGAAAACTAGATTAATAAAAAAAATGAATTAAGTTATTATCATTATATATGGCCAAAAAATTATAATGTAAGACCTCCTCGTACCCAATGCACAATGACGTAATGCGATTGCCATTATGCAAAGGGGACCAAGGGTAGATACTTAAAGGTCAAATTGGTCTGTTGTAGGTGTTGAACCTCCTCGAACCCAATTCATCATAGCAATTATTTTATAACCGATTTAATGCAGAATATACCAAGGGTAGATACAATAAGGTTCATTTTTTAATATATGTATACATTGCATTTTTTGGTCCATACAGCAATAGGTAAATAATGTTGACAGATGACGTCAAGTGAGAACTATGAATTGTTTATTACATTTTAAACTTCATTTGAGGAAATAAAGCGTGAAAGACACAGAGGAACATGTGAATTTTCACAGCACAATAACCATTTGAGTTTATCTGTATTTTTTAGGTAATGAAAGTTTGGACAAGACTTTGTGATTAATTTGTACAATTGCTTTCTATCTTCAAGGAAGGAAGGGCAGTTAAAAAGAAAATGAATTTCGTCTTCCACCTGTCCCAATGTACACTTTAAACAAAATCTTTCAGTACTGGGTATACTTTTGTATCTTCCTTGTTCAATCATTAGTTTGTGTAAAGATACACGTAGTTGAGTAATTTTCTTTCTATCTACAATTTTGTCCAGCAATACAAGATATTTTTCAAGCCCAAAGTTTGTTTTGATTAGAGTATAGGTCCTTAATTTATCTACAGAACATGTAATCAAATCATTATGCCATTAATCAATATAGTGAGAAGAAACCAATTGATTTAGTTTTTGTCGTGAAAATGTAGTCAATCAGGGATGATAAACCATTATCTGTTTTCAGAGTATTTAGTATTTGATTTATTGAACTATACCAAGAAGGCAACTTTTTCCAAAATAATTGTTTTGAGGATAAAAAAGCATCATTTAATAATGGAAATGATGTGCCAAGATTTTCAAGTCTATGCCAGTATTTTAGCATGGTTTTAATTATGACAAAGTGAAAAGGAAATCTACCAAGTTCTGAAAACACTGCTAGGTTGCTAGTTTTTGTGTGAGTTCCCAGAATGAATTTGCAAAAAACTTACATGCATTTTTTCACAATATGTATTAGAAAAACATTCTATCAAAAGAAATAACACCATTTCTGAAACGGGCAGTTGTTGTATTAAACTGACCCCAGATTTCACAACCGTAGAGAAGTATTGGCTTAAATGTATGATCAAAGACATGTAAACTAGTTTTAACACTTGGATTATGAGGTAGAAAATCTTTACTTAGTTTAAAATAGCCTTTAAGTGCCCTTTGATACAATTCTTCTTGTGCATATGAGAAAGTGCCTGATGCACTAAATAGCGACCTAGATATTTATATTTACTAACACATTCTATGGTACAATCTGTAATAAATGATCATCATGTGGACCCATGCCAATGCTTAATAAATTTATTTGCTTTGGATTTAATACATATCCAGAACCTTACGTTAATGCCATGTTGAAATATTGAGAAAAATGAAAATAAATGCCAGTAATGAGAGAGTAATTGTATAAATACATGTATTACTTTCTTTTAAAACGTTGCAGAGACATGGACAGAAGTTGTCCTTACAACACAAATATGATCCGAGAATATACAAATGCAATAACACCAATGACGCTAATTAATTTCTAATATTTCAGATAGTGTATGTTTGTTCGTGACATCTTATTTGTTCCTAATAATACAAAGATGTGAAAACACGTTTCAGGGGTATAAGCCTATAATCAGAAGTTGTGGATTAAATATGGATGCAACTGCTGGCATACGTAAAGAAAAATAAAGTACACAAAAGATGGGACCACAACAAAACAAGCAGACACCTAGCACAAACTAAAATAGAGCAACACGAGCCTCACTAAAACCAGGGGCAAGCCCATGTGTTCTGAACGAGTAAGCAACTTTTGTTCCATGTGTAGCACGAGTCAGATTACACCTTATATTATCCGGTAATTCTTAAAGGTACTCATAGGCATATATCATACATAAGGGAACGTTTCAGATAAATTAATCCTATTTACGTATCTCGAAAGCTAGTAAATGCGTTCTTACTCCTTGGAAATGTAAATTTCTGCAGATTGTATATCATACTATAAATACCAATACATAACTTTAACGATATTTGTTTTCTTTTAGATGAGACAATTGGAACACAGTGTGCTTATAACGTAACCATATTTGTCATTATCTAAAAGCCTCGTTAACCTCGAGTAAGCATTGAATGAAACTATAGGTACTTCTAAATGGCCTTAATAGATAAAACCTTTATATCTATGGCAGGATTAGGATCCTTTTAACATTATACAGAAATGACTTCAAATATTTTTCTGAATAAAATCATTATAGCAAATGTGCAGGTCTACGGTGCACGAAAAACAGATTTTTTTCTTCTTAGGAATCATGTAAACATGAACAGTTTTACACTACGGTCAAAGGACCCAATCATTTTAGTGATCTCTTCGTTATAAGTAATTAAAATGCAGTCATCGTTAAAAAGCAAGATCATAAAAAATGACATGTTTCTATCTCCTAAAATCGTCATTGTCATGGCCAGCAAGAAGGTCCGATTTTTATCCAGTTGCGAAATCTAAGACAAGATTGGTGTTCGTGTGCAAACAAATTACACATAAAAACGTTTATATCATAGTTGCTTGAAAGAAAGGCCTACAAAAATGTTTATAAGTATAATTGAATAATATCAACAACTGCTTATATTCTGATTAAATACCATGTGTTATTATTATCCATTATTTAATTTCGGTTGAATAAGTGATAAGCTAAATATCTAACATATAAACATGCACTTGGTAAAAATAAAAAAATGTTTTTTACAATAGCTGTGCAAAAATGGTCTTTGACTCACTCTTGACTAAAAGCGATGACCTATAATTAAAGTTATTTGTTCATGACCTAAATTTTCTATTCCATCCTTATTGTATTAAAATGAGCTTAATTTCTTCTGTATACATCGTCGTGTTACCAGTCACAATAATGTTGATATAAAAAAATTGTTAATGCAGCCTGGTAATTTTATAAGAAATATTGTGTTATTTATTTATCTGTTATAATAATTCACGTTCCTTTCTTATTTAGATTCACTGTTAAATCTCTCTAAGAAGGGTTATATCTTACAGCTCCATGTCAAATATTTGTTTAATTTTATGTTTAAATATTTGTTCTTATCATTGATTAAAAACGTCGTTTTAAAAATTTTAAAATAATATATAACAAAAGCTTTAAATTTACTAAAATATATTTTTTAAATAATTGATAATATTAATGTTAGCTATTAAATTCAGATTTTATTTCAGGTAATAGACTAGACTAATTAGTAGTACTTTGTGTGACATGAACGTTCCTGGCAAAGTTTGATCACTCCCGCTGTTTTAAAAATCAACAGGAGATTAAGCATATATTTTAAAATAGCTTAGAAAAAATGGAAGTCACTTGTAGTTTTCTTCCGAAATGTCATTGACCTCACAAACGTATTACATACGTCATCATTAAATGTTTTTGTCTCATATTTAACTACCAGAAAACAATTTTAATATCCGCACTATATTGCTATTGTGTTGGCATAAATATAAAGATAAAAGCTTATTTGTTGACGCTATACAAAGTTTAATCTCGCAAAGCATAACAAAGACAATGATAATGTCTTCAATAGCTTGGGAAGCCAATGTTGTGCTTCCATTGTCTTCAAATTAAAACCACTTCTCTTTAGATTAGTACCGGTATTGTGTAACCTTTTTGTCTTAATAATTACGGCTGTCTCTATCTTATCTTATTGTCTGGAAGTTAATGCGACAAAAGTGATGTATATGTTTTTAATTTACAGTATTAGGTATCCAATTTCTGGACAATTGTATTCATTTTTATTCATACAAATCAAAATCAAAATTTCCTTACTATATATATTGTTGACAGTGCGTTGGTACTGACTTTATCACCGGTACATATCAAAGTGAAAATGTACAAATTACCAATAAAATATAAACTCGTCACAAAACACCTAAACAGTGCATTTTTTATCTACCTGTTTTAAAGCTCGAACATAAGTTTGATATTACCGGTCAATGCGAATATGTTGTTTAAATATATTGTGGAGCAATATTCTATATTATATGACATATGTCATATTACCGACATTTAGAAGACCTTGTCTAGTAATCAAATATTAAATGCACAGACAACTGCAAAAAATGATGATGAAATCTTTCTAGCATAACCTGTCAGCACAAACGACTCGAAAACATATATTTTCAGTGGTGAATTTCAGAAGTAGTTGAAAAATTCCCTACCATCAAAGAGAAATTTAATTTTAATTATGAAAGAACAATTGTAGATTGTTATCTGTATTGAAATTTACACAGTATAGCTGATGGCAATGTGCAGCATTTAGAAAACGATCGCATATCATTGATACGTTAATCTTGCAGATTGACAAGATTTGTGCAATTTTAAAAGTAGCAGAGTAGAAAGTCAAAATCCGACAAATGTGAAGACATGTAATTTTCTATCGATCAATTTAAATGAACACGTTTACAGATAGATCATGTTAGAAAGATAACATTACTTTCTTTACACAGAAAAATAAAATAAAGTTCAATAACATTTGCAAGGAATGATATTCGGTTAAAATGTTACATTATTGAAAGTCTGCTATTTGTACGTTTTGAGAGATTTGTCTGCTCTTATGGTCATTTATTCTATTTTTTTTAATTTGACAAGGAAGTACTGAACTAATTTTAAATACTCAAGTCGGATATTATATAGCTGACTGTACACATGTGAATCTTTTACTGATACAATTTTAACCATGATAGAAAATAACACAATATGGGTAATTCTTTTAACATCATTAAAAATTATTCCAACAATTTTTTTGTCTGGCATAAAGTTAGAACTATTGGAAGGAAACTTATAATGGTTACTATAAAACAGAGAGAAAGAGGGAGAATTTCGATTTTGCTGAAAAGACTTCTATTGTTTTAACTACCAGAAAACAATTTTAATCTCCGCACTATATTGCTATTGTGTTGGCATAAATATAAAGATAAAAGCTTATTTGTTGACGCTATACAAAGTTTAATCTCGCAAAGCATAACAAAGACAATGATAATGTCTTCAATAGCTTGGGAAGCCAATGTTGTGCTTCCATTGTCTGCAAATTAAAACCACTTCTCTTTAGATTAGTACCGGTATTGTGTAACTTTTTTGTCTTAATAATTACGGCTGTCTCTATCTTATCTTATTGTCTGGAAGTTAATGCGACAAAAGTGATGTATATGTTTTTAATTTACAGTATTAGGTATCCAATTTCTGGACAATTGTATTCATTTTTATTCATACAAATCAAAATCAAAATTTCCTTACTATATATATTGTTGACAGTGCGTTGGTACTGACTTTATCACCGGTACATATCAAAGTGAAAATGTACAAATTACCAATAAAATATAAACTCGTCACAAAACACCTAAACAGTGCATTTTTTATCTACCTGTTTTAAAGCTCGAACATAAGTTTGATATTACCGGTCAATGCGAATATGTTGTTTAAATATATTGTGGAGCAATATTCTATATTATATGACATATGTCATATTACCGACATTTAGAAGACCTTGTCTAGTAATCAAATATTAAATGCACAGACAACTGCAAAAAATGATGATGAAATCTTTCTAGCATAACCTGTCAGCACAAACGACTCGAAAACATATATTTTCAGTGGTGAATTTCAGAAGTAGTTGAAAAATTCCCTACCATCAAAGAGAAATTTAATTTTAATTATGAAAGAACAATTGTAGATTGTTATCTGTATTGAAATTTACACAGTATAGCTGATGGCAATGTGCAGCATTTAGAAAACGATCGCATATCATTGATACGTTAATCTTGCAGATTGACAAGATTTGTGCAATTTTAAAAGTAGCAGAGTAGAAAGTCAAAATCCGACAAATGTGAAGACATGTAATTTTCTATCGATCAATTTAAATGAACACGTTTACAGATAGATCATGTTAGAAAGATAACATTACTTTCTTTACACAGAAAAATAAAATAAAGTTCAATAACATTTGCAAGGAATGATATTCGGTTAAAATGTTACATTATTGAAAGTCTGCTATTTGTACGTTTTGAGAGATTTGTCTGCTCTTATGGTCATTTATTCTATTTTTTTTAATTTGACAAGGAAGTACTGAACTAATTTTAAATACTCAAGTCGGATATTATATAGCTGACTGTACACATGTGAATCTTTTACTGATACAATTTTAACCATGATAGAAAATAACACAATATGGGTAATTCTTTTAACATCATTAAAAATTATTCCAACAATTTTTTTGTCTGGCATAAAGTTAGAACTATTGGAAGGAAACTTATAATGGTTACTATAAAACAGAGAGAAAGAGGGAGAATTTCGATTTTGCTGAAAAGACTTCTATTGTTTTAACTACCAGAAAACAATTTTAATCTCCGCACTATATTGCTATTGTGTTGGCATAAATATAAAGATAAAAGCTTATTTGTTGACGCTATACAAAGTTTAATCTCGCAAAGCATAACAAAGACAATGATAATGTCTTCAATAGCTTGGGAAGCCAATGTTGTGCTTCCATTGTCTGCAAATTAAAACCACTTCTCTTTAGATTAGTACCGGTATTGTGTAACTTTTTTGTCTTAATAATTACGGCTGTCTCTATCTTATCTTATTGTCTGGAAGTTAATGCGACAAAAGTGATGTATATGTTTTTAATTTACAGTATTAGGTATCCAATTTCTGGACAATTGTATTCATTTTTATTCATACAAATCAAAATCAAAATTTCCTTACTATATATATTGTTGACAGTGCGTTGGTACTGACTTTATCACCGGTACATATCAAAGTGAAAATGTACAAATTACCAATAAAATATAAACTCGTCACAAAACACCTAAACAGTGCATTTTTTATCTACCTGTTTTAAAGCTCGAACATAAGTTTGATATTACCGGTCAATGCGAATATGTTGTTTAAATATATTGTGGAGCAATATTCTATATTATATGACATATGTCATATTACCGACATTTAGAAGACCTTGTCTAGTAATCAAATATTAAATGCACAGACAACTGCAAAAAATGATGATGAAATCTTTCTAGCATAACCTGTCAGCACAAACGACTCGAAAACATATATTTTCAGTGGTGAATTTCAGAAGTAGTTGAAAAATTCCCTACCATCAAAGAGAAATTTAATTTTAATTATGAAAGAACAATTGTAGATTGTTATCTGTATTGAAATTTACACAGTATAGCTGATGGCAATGTGCAGCATTTAGAAAACGATCGCATATCATTGATACGTTAATCTTGCAGATTGACAAGATTTGTGCAATTTTAAAAGTAGCAGAGTAGAAAGTCAAAATCCGACAAATGTGAAGACATGTAATTTTCTATCGATCAATTTAAATGAACACGTTTACAGATAGATCATGTTAGAAAGATAACATTACTTTCTTTACACAGAAAAATAAAATAAAGTTCAATAACATTTGCAAGGAATGATATTCGGTTAAAATGTTACATTATTGAAAGTCTGCTATTTGTACGTTTTGAGAGATTTGTCTGCTCTTATGGTCATTTATTCTATTTTTTTTAATTTGACAAGGAAGTACTGAACTAATTTTAAATACTCAAGTCGGATATTATATAGCTGACTGTACACATGTGAATCTTTTACTGATACAATTTTAACCATGATAGAAAATAACACAATATGGGTAATTCTTTTAACATCATTAAAAATTATTCCAACAATTTTTTTGTCTGGCATAAAGTTAGAACTATTGGAAGGAAACTTATAATGGTTACTATAAAACAGAGAGAAAGAGGTAGAATTCCGATTTTGCTGAAAAGACTTCAATTTAACTGTCGTTAAAATGTGTTTAAACAGAAAGGGATTTTGGTTGTTGTACTGGTAATTTTAAATCTTTTCGGTGGTAGACAAATGTGTCTTTCTGTTGGCCTATTCATTTTCTCATTGATTTCTTGTTTATTCACTTGCTTTTTTGTAAATTTATATCTTGTCACTTAAATATTCATTGAATTAATTTATTTTTGTTTTACAAACTAACGAACAATTAGTTCTTCTTCTGCTTTTATTTGGATTGACGAAGTTATCCTCTATCTATTCTGATCATAAGTTTTGAAAAATGTTACACTAAAATAAGGTAAATTATTTTCAGGTTTTTAAATTGGAAAACAACAGGAATGTTTTAGGACTGTCACGAATGTTTTTGGATTGCCAAAAACAAAAAGAATGACACAAACCACATATTTTCTAACATTAATAAACCTGACACTTCAATGGGGTTTAATGACTCTGAAAACGACACACGCTGTTTGTGAGATGATTATTCTAGTGAAATATAATGGAAACGTTACCTCCATGGCAAGATTATAACCTTAGAAATAAAGTAGAAAATCGTCAACGAATGAATACGTGTACATCAGTACAAACTAAAATAAATTCATAGATTTATTATATTTCAATATTCAAAGAGACAATTAATAGCTGTAATCAAATGTGTATTAATTAAAAAAATTAACCAACCCAAATATACAAATGGTAAAGACATTTTCAATTCTTCTTCTTAGTTTAGTGCATAAAGTAAATAAAAAAGAAAACAAATAAATGGTGAAAACTTATTGCTGTAAAGGTTTTTCTTTAAATTCTTTTAAACACATGCAAGGCGATAATTGATCAAAAGACAAATTCATGTAATTGTTGACACAACGACTCAAAACCGACGATGTTAGTGCAAACATAGGTGCTGATCTAAACAATTGTGTTAACTTTTTGGAATAAATGAACCTATGTAAATACAAAATTGTGGCAATTTGCATCAGAGTTAAGCAATGTTGACAATTTAACATCTATCAGATAATTCAGTCATTTGATGTACATGAAGATTGTGTTATTGTCTGGTATACAAAATTGTATACAGTAAATAACCAATATATAAGTTATTCTAACAAAGTAATTTGGTGTATGTTGTCTGAATACATTTAAGAAATATTTATTAAATCATATTCTGTTATTTCGAGTGACATAAACGTTCTTATCAACTATGACGTCACTTGCAGCTATCATTGTCTAGCATCTATAAGGCATGAACACGATCAATGACCTATAAATGCTAAATAACATTTAAATCTGGCGACTTCGATAGCCAAGATAGATAACACATGGAGATCGCTATGGGTAAGAATATATCTGTTGTTAAACGGGGTGTATGTTGCCGAAAATAATTATTCTGAAATTACTCTGTTTTATCAAAGTAGGCATTTTGGTATAGAACTTGAATCATATATCAACACAAGGGACATAACAGACAACGCGTGTCGGAAAGGTATTGTTTGCTTCGGAAAGGAGTTCGTACTAATTAAACTTTATATAAGAGTTGTTTTACTAGGTGTATTCAACCTCTGTGAATTATGGTACAAATAACGCTCTTATTTGTCTTCATTAAAATATTATTACACTTTGTATTCAAATATATACTGAATTACGAGTTCCGACATGTAGGAGAGAGTTTGTTTTACCTATAGTTATTGCAATTGATACACAAATCTTTACTTGCTGCAAAACTTTGCCCTTTGGATTACACATATATTACAAAAAAGATATTTTTGTTTCGGCATTTTGCTATCTGCAAGACCCAGCCATGAAAGAGTACGGATGTTTTCCTGATATTATATTCATACTAAAAACATACGAGTTCCTACGTTACATTTATTAATTCATATTAGACTTAAGTGGAAATCCATTGTTAGAACTGCAGTTTACCAATTTCACTCACAACAGTGGGTCAATAGGATGTCTTCTGATACAGATTTCAGACACTTTAGTTTCATTCATATTTCGCTCTCTAGCCCAATGTTTTTGCGATTTTGTCACTTATTCTGAAGAAATAAGACACTCAGACTTTATTATTAAGTTGATCACTAGTATACCGGATACATCTGCAGAGTTCTGTCAATTCAGCGATAAATATTTCATTGATGTCTATGTACATGCCTGTTTGATTAATTTTGATCTAGTACGTGAATTTTGGTAGGCTGAATACTAAAGAAATGAGAACTTCAATTATATAGCGAGTTGAGCTAGTTGAGTAAGTATATTCCAAATTATATTTGGGTGCCTGCCGAGATACCGACATGCTCGACGAATTTTAGCCACATTGTCTAGTTTGGTTTTAACATGTGTTTATTTGTTTTCTTTATATTGTGTACATATTACTGATTTATTGATCTTTTTTTAATAAATATGTTTATAAACATTCTATTAATTGGGAAATAAAGATATGAATGAATAAATGCTGTACCAAATTTGGACAAGGCTTGTTAAAACTTGAGAATAGAGAAGTATATATTACCAAATAGCAAACCAGATATTTTATCCATGACTAAAAATTAAAAATATCAATACTGTAAGTTACTCTACAAAATGAAAAGTTAAAAGTTATTATATTTGTTTATAGGTTAAACCTTGAATATTTTTTTTTCAACAGAGCATGGTTATTTGAGACCTATATTTTGTAGACACGTCCTTTATTCTTTATCACCATTAATGTATCCTTGTCATTTAAGCTTTTGATAAAATGATTATGTTACAAGCTTTATTGGAAGTCATTACAATCATCATAGTCATAGGATTATTGGAGCCATTTCATTAAAAAAAATAAGAAAACACGTTTAATTGTATTTGTATAAGTTAGTAACACTTAGGTTATACTGATAGAGGTAACAGTACGAAGACAGGAAATTAATCTAATTTATTCAACATTAAACAGGGTGTAGTGCAAGCGTACGATTTGTAATTGAAAATGTTCAATTGATAGAAAAGGTGAACTAAAAAAAATGCATGAAAAAATAAAACTAAAGGCCACAGGAATCATATTTCTTTATTTCTTACATAAATGTAAAACCTTATAATTGCCAGTTCTCAAATTCGTGTTATGTTAGCAGTACAAATCGTTGTTGGTTGCAAATGACACACAAACACATTTTGGTATGTTTATGACTACGGTATGGTTAGAATACATGTTACGCTATGTAGAAAAGATGAGTGACATATTTGGAGTGCCTTTCTGTTTGAATGACAAAGATGTCTATATACAAAGCTTAAACTTAAAGTTAATGTACCTACCGATGGCAGATAAAACCGATGGACTAACATAATAACAGTCAATATACAATATTCGTACATTGTCAGAAAATATAAAATTTATTTGTACGAGCCTTAGAAACGGGTAGAGATGCGAGGCTCTGTCGAGCATTTCTCACCTGTTTCGCGGCGAGTACAAATAAACTTTATATTTTCTGACACTTTACGAAATTTTTTTTTATCCCGCAGCCCTAAAATACATTTTATAATACTGAAAAACGTTCACTTTTAGTCGACTTTCTCAGTTAAAATTTTCGGCGCGTATTCTAGTGATACTGACGTGACAAACATCGTAAACCAGAACAGAATACTAAATGTCGTAAGAAGTGAGATCAAGGGTACCATGAGTTTTATTCGGCACTGCCGAATAAAGCCAAAAATTTATAGGCTACCTTTATTGGACAGTAAATATACTGATTGCAGGAAATCGGATTTCCAACGTGTTTACTCTTTACTCGTCCGGAGCAACTGAGTGTACCCATTGTTTTTATTTAATTCGGTTACTCTCTATCGGATAGTAAAATTAGATAACAGGGGACTTCGTTGGTCGGTTGGATAAGGTAGTCTACTAATGATTACGTGATGATGCAGATTGAGTTTAACTGCGTGCAGGATGTGCTCGATTCCAATTTTATTGAACAAAGATTGTCAGTTTCAGTACCGAAGGTTGAGGTTTTTCTCTGGCTACACAAGCTTACTCCCCAATAAAATTTGTACATATAGAAAATTCTACGTATTTTCATATATTTAAATAAAGATAAGTTTTTGTTTCATTTAGATTAACATTTCTTTGCATTGGCTTTAACCTTCCTTTGTAGTACACTAGTGGTTGTCCACGTCATCAGTACCAAATGAAGACCGTAAAAGATGAATATTGAGAGAAAATTAATCTAGTTTCTTCTCAGCTAACTTTTGGGAACTGCGAAGACTCCCATAGGCTAGATTGACCTATACAGTTACATCATTTGTCAAATAGGGTTGCGTTTTCCTAATTGAATGTCTTGTTTTAATACGGAAGGTGTGGCCTCAGTCATTATATGATAGTAGATGACATGTTTAAAATCAAATACTAACCATTTAAGGGATGACTAGGAAAGTAGTCTCATAGTAGCCGCTAGAAAAAAAGGGAATATTTTCCTTACCTAACTTACCTATACTTCTACAGTGCCAGTAACACTTTGTCCTGCATCACTCAATCCCATTTTCGAAATAAATGTTGTTTGTTGACTTGATCTCTTCCTGACTATACATGAAATACTGCTCGTATGGCATTCAGCAACCTATCAATAAATTAATCAAACAGACATAACTTTAATAAATAAATATCGGAAATAGCATCTGTCTGTATTATAAACATCGCATAAAAACACCCTTGAAATATTTATATTCAGTGCGTGTCGATGAGGTAGTTCTGTTAAGCAATTTGCATACATTCTCTGGACAAAGAAAATTGTGTTTTATCATTGCTTACAAATCACTTACCACCTCATACTATACAATTGTTATATTAAGAGCTGAAAATTACCATAAATTTGTATTCATAGTAAATTCTGAACAACATACTTTATAAATTTTGAATCAGGTTTAAAACTATGTAAACGACTTTACTTTTTCCAGACTGGGACAATTTGTGGTCTATCTGTGTCAATGAATAATTATGTTCTTTTCAACAACTATATTATTCAATAAAATGTCCACATACCGAGAAAAATGCTTCAAATTACATTATACATAGAATATTAATGTTATTTATCTTCTTTGTCTCTTTTTAGAATCATTTGCAAGTTTATTCGATTCAGGGCAATGCACATCATCGAAGATATATAGACAGAATAAGAATACAAAAACCAATACATTAGACATATTGGTTTTTGAATGAAAGGCCATGAGTTGTTAACTTGCTTGTGTAATAAAATTAATCAGTTTAAATGTGTGTAATTCCGTTCAATGACAATTGGGTTTCTATTCATGAAGAAATAAAGTGACATCTGGATCGGTAACCGAGACGCAAAGTCAGCTATATTAGACAAGTAGAAGACAATGCAATTATATTAATATATTTACCATTGAGATCTAAGCAAAATAGCTTTTGCGTCATCTAAATAAGATACAAGTCATTACAGGACTGAACGTTAACTTTATATTCTAACCCTTGCAACATGGTAGAAAAGAACTGAGATTTGATTTACAAAAATAGGCTCAATATCGTATTGTCTATCTTGTTGCAAACAAACATTTTATTAGAGGTAAATAGTATTCTGTTTAAAATATATCTGTTTGTTTACATACTATTTAAAATGTTCTCACGTGTCAAATTCAACTGATTACCCTAAATGGTGCATTTAAAGCGGAAATTCAAGAAGTATTACGTCAAGCCAGAAATAATGTTGTCTTATACAAATGGGACATATCAAATATTACTATTTAAAATCTCCTTTTCTACCGCCACGACAAATTTGGTACAGATGGTCTTTAGAAATTACTCCACCAACCTTATCCAACAGACCTAACAATTCAACCACGATAAATGTAACTACTTACATGTAATATGTAATATATAAACGAAAATGCATTATCTTGCGCATGTATAGCTAGAGTTTTGGATAAAATAAAGTGTTATTTTAAATTATCTCATTTATACTTAGTGAAAGGTTTTTTTTTCTTAAAATATATAGGGATTCATTTATTGAAGTTTTCACAGCTAGATCACAGACATAGAATCTTAATATATATAACACAATAACTAAAGCTATGCACTAAAACTTAAAGTTAAGTATTTAAACGAAATGGTATCAAATTAAAGCTAAAGAACGAAAATCAAACACGTTTGGGTTAGTATGCAGGCCTCCTAAAAGTCACGTGAGCATTTTTATTTGTTGCCATTCCAGGATTCAATTTAGATTTTTAAAATTTACTTAAATTTTACTTGTGCCCTGATGTTCTCTGCAAAATCATTTCATATAACTGCTGCACTATATCTAAATGTCTGTTTACAATATTTCGTAGTTTTTACTCTGGGTATATCTACAATATTTGAGTATCTAAAGTTGTACGAAATGTTTTAATAATAAACCGTACTTAATCCTGTAAACAATGTGGGGATAATAAGTGTGCAAATAGTGAGCATTACAACGGAGTCTTTTTATGGGACTTGCAAATTATTGATAGTCAATTAACTTCAAGTAGATTAACAAAGTCATTACAGCTGATACTTGTAGCATTAAAATTAAAAGCTAATTTGAGTCTTTGTCCAAGTGCTGAGACTTTCTTATGGTTGGCCTGCATACAAATTTTAACCAGTTTATCAGAATTGCACTTTCGTATTTCAAAGTATTTAGAATATCATAATTTGAACGAGCAGCCGATAAAGTTGTTTCATCTGCATCATTATAAACAGTGCTATTTTTAATAAAGTAAAACAAAAATCATTTGTACAAACATTAGATAGGGATGGTCCATAAACAGATCCCTTGGAACTATTGATTTTTGCTAACTCACTAACAACACCCTCTAATTTTATCTGCTGCTTCCTATTTGATAGAAAACTTTCTTAAAGTTCAGCGGAGTTTTTAGTTAACCCATAATCTGCCAGTATACCCAGTTTTAATATATTGTTGGAGACAGCGGAAAGCCCAGACAAGCCCAGAGTTGACAAGATTTGTAATATGTGAGGGCAATACGAGTATACTTGCAGACGTTTAGGGAAGATATTACCAACTCCAGAAGCTTTTTCACATTAAATTTTGAAATGACTTTGAGCTGGAAATATTACTGTTAACTAAAAAATTCATTTGCTTATATCAGGTCTGTTTTCTTTTTCTCATTCTAATACTATGATGCATTTACGATTTGAATAAAATTCCCTTCCAATATCTTGGGCAACCTTTAAAAAACATTTTTGCACAAGTCACATACTTACTCGGGGGCCTCGGTGGCCGAGTGGTCAAGGTAGTTCGTCTACTATTGATTCAATCTTAATTGACAAGGATTGCCAGTTTTCCTACCGCAGGTCGGGGGTTTTCTCCGGGTACTCCGGCTTCCTCCCCCAATAAAAACTGGGCGCCATGATAAAGCTGAAAAATTGCTGAAAGTAGCGTTAAACACCATCAAACAAACAAAACAACTTACTCGGTTTTCTTAACAATTTCGTCATCAAATTTTAGAATTATCTTTTGTTGACCAATTAATATTTTTTGGATAAACAAAAGGCTTTGATTGTCAGCCAATATTCCTTAGATTTTTTAGAGTTATGTCCATGAGCACATCTTTCTAAGAAAATACAGTCTAATTTTTTTAGTTTAGAAACAATGTACATCTTGTAAAAAATTGTGAACCCTCACATTATGGTCCAAGTCGTTTATAGATGAGGTTCTATCAATCAATAAAGGTAAGCTAAGTGAAGTTTTACCTCCGATATATCTGTCCATTTCAAATGAAGCAGCCAAGAATATACAGAATAACTTGATTAGGTAACATGATATATTCTATCGTTTTTAAAATTCAAATAGTTCTATGATGTTATTTCTGCTTTTGCCGTTAAAGTTGCAATGTATTTTAATTTAATTATGAGGAATATTTAAAATTTCTTACATGATTTGAACCTGCTTACCCCATTGAAGCTTCGCGCTTATTAGACGTGAACATAACTAAAATTAGTTATATTTTGGCCCTTTTTCGTGAATGTGACAGCAGTCAAAAGTTAAAAGCTAAAATCGATTAAAAAATTGATGATTTTAACTTTCCTGTCGTGACACAATCTGATTAAGTCTGGTTATGATCAGTTGAATTTTTACATCATATACTCCTCACTTTATCGTTCTGACAACGGCAAAACAAGGATAAATAATTATTAATAGATTTAACGCGGTTTTCCTTTTCAACAAAGCTATCATGTCAGAAATTACAGTTTAAGGATAGTGTACACGACCGTTCACCTGCTTGTTCTTTTGTCATTTAAAGATTTTCTTTGAATCTTCATTTTAACGTCATTAAAATCAGCTAATATTCAAGAAAAAACATAATTTGACAACTAATAGCTCTTTTGTCGAGTAAAGTCTCTTCATTGCATAGTGTTACTTGTTTATTGAACTTCACAGAATCAAATCCATAAAATAGTCGTAGTTTATTTGTTTTATTTTAAATCATGTTTTGCTGTTTCGGTTTGTTATCTTTGATTGCAGTTTTTTTTCATCACAATTGTGTTGTAGACGTGATAGCTAAAATATAAAATTGTTGTACGGTAATTGTTCATGTTACTATCTTTTATAAACTATCTTTAATAGACAGTTGACAGCTGAGGAGCTAAAACCATTAAATCTTTTTTGGTAGTTAATTATTTTCTGCTTTGTAATAGTTTTTATAATTTGTTTTTTAGTAATGAGTCGTTTTGCATGTTGACATTTTAGAAAATTACCATAAAATGTACTTTAGCCTTCTTGTCTTTAAGGTTGAATGACATTGTAGCTTTATAGATTTTATTCCTGTCGGCAGTTAAACGATTGATACCTTTGACAACTTTTTATCTAATGCCTGTCAAGTGAACAATTTTAAAATTGTCATAAATGCGTTTGAAGGCTTAGAATTATGTTTGTCCCCTAAATGTGTAAGATGTAGAAAGATGAAAATCTATAAAAGACATTTCACAGTTGAAGAATTGAAACTTTTAAACTGTTGGGCAGATAAAAGTGTCAATTTAAAAAAGGAATGGATAAATACTTAAACTACGTGTATATTATTAATTCTGCACATCAGACTCATAAATTGGAATTATAGACCGTGGTCTTACTTGAACATTTTCACATTTGCAATAATTTACAGCTTTGATTCGAGTAAACATGTGGTAAATTAAATTATCTGGCATATTTATTGGTTCATTTTTGTTTTACAAACCTATGGGTTTTCCGTGCATATTAAACTTTTGAAGCGTTTGTGATACTTGTCTGTTATGTTTTTATTCATAACTGCTGAAATAACAATTATTCAAAAGCTGCAAAACCATAGCTTTCTAACAATTATGAATTCTAAATAAATGATCAACGCTCACCTTTTGGACAAAATGTGGACACCAAATGTTTCTTTTGGGTGAGGGTCGGTGTGAGGTCAAGAACGAAAGGAGAGAAACCGGTCAACTATCATAAAATATTTGTCAACATCATTTGTGAGACAGATACAAGGTACAGTCGAGAACCTGGTTGTCATAAACTTAGTCGACTCGATACCTAGGTTATGTCGATATAATTTCTCAGTCACGGCAGTTTTCCCATATCAACAATTAATATCTTCCTCGGATGTGTCGATCTCGGTTGTTTCGATATTTCGCTTAACTCGATGGATTTGTGTAGGCCGGACATTATTAATAAATGTCATATTAACCTCGTTGTCTCGAAGTTAATTTTGCTCTATATATCGATGTCAAAACTAAAAATTTCATTTGTATAGTTAATTAATTCGCCTATGTTTATTGTAAACACCTGTCAAACAGTAAACACGATAATTGATTGCCTATTACAATTTGAATTGGCAGTTTAATAAAACGAATTGACAATCCAAACGCAGTACGTGCATTATTAAGTATAATTGATGATTCGCTCATTACTGTCCGAATTATTTTGTCATGTTCAACTAAAAACGATAATTATTGAATATTTATTTTGATCTGAATAATGATGTATGTGGTCGAGTTTCGTTTCTTTAAAAAACATTCTGTTAGTTTTACTCATTGGTGAGTCGTTGTCCATTACGTAAAAAATCAATCTGTATTGTTTAATTAGTTCTTTCGAACTGTAAGGATAAGTGTTTTCTGGAATTTTTTTCCATGATTTCGTAATAAAGTTGATAAATTAGATTACACTATTTATTAATTACTGTCGATTTATTTTAATGAATATATAGAAATACATCATATATCGCGCGCTACAAATACAAACGATGCCGAAGTTCAAAACCAATATACATAAAGTAATTACCCTTATATTTTATTTAAATCACATAATGAAAATAACGTCACACCCTGAACTCAGTTGACTCGAACTTCGGATTGCTCGATATACTTTTAACGATCCCACAATCTTCGACTTATCGAGGTTTGACTTTATAATCAACCAGTTTTAATTGCTAAACCTAAGAATTGACGCAAGAACGACCTCTAAACGTTTGCTATAAATAGTTTATTTATCAACTTTTTTATGAGGAACAATCCTCTCTTAAAAAAATATTTAGATAATATGACAGATTTCTGAAAATAAATATAGTTTCTGTCGTCGATCTTAAAAATGGAACATTATTTAAGCATGGAGATTCAATGTCGTTAACAAACAACGAATACGTAAACGTTTTATAAAACCTCTAGACTATTATTATATAGGAACCCATTTGGACAGGTATGACACACCAGATTGCGACTGGGAACAAGCCCGCTAAACGACCCCCTCTTCTGATCAAAATCTGGTTGACTCTTCTTATTGCACATTCAGGCAAGTTGAGGCCTATTATTATTTCTGTTTAAACTGTAGAAAATATTCAAAACAAATCACTGAACACAGTCCAGCCTAAAGCAAAAGATTTGTTAAATGTCTAGAACAAATTGAAAATTGCATACATTTCATCTATTTCTACCAATGATTTAATTCATTTGCTATTAATTTTTTGCTTTCAGACCTAAGAGTTACTCTAACCCTAACCTAAAACACATACAGCAATACTAAAAATAGTGTGATAACTGGCAATCTAAATGCTTACTAATTTATACCAAATAATTATCGATTAATTGATACTCTTTATTTGATTTTGAAACATTTTTGGTTAACATAAAAGAATAAGAGTTTTTTTTTAAATTCCATATTTGTAGCCAAGCTTAATATTGTAATCGTTCCTGCAGTAATGGGTATCAGTGGACATGTAAGCGATCATGATGCAACTTTTAGCAACTAAAAATACCAAAACCTATTCCATAGATTAATTACACCTAAAGTGTGGTTATAAAACATGCAGATTTGCTAAACTTATAAATAATATTTCCGAATGAATGAGACACGTTTTTTTAATGAAAACAACTTCAGAGACCATTATGAATCGTTTTGAAAGGCAATATCTCGGTTTAGAAACTACCAGAACTAACGCATCATTACCAAATTTGTTTGGGTTCCAGGATGTCAAAGGCATCCTTCAAATCTCAAAATACTCCATCCAACAACAAAAGCGTCGGAAAGATTGAAAAAATGACACCAACAACAAAACAAACAAAAGGGCCTCGGTGGCCGAGTGGTCAAGGTAGTTCGTCTACTATTGACCACGTGGTCTGTCAACACTGAGATTGCGGGTTCGATTCTCACTGCAGGCAGGGTGTACTCGACTCGAATCTTAATTGACAAGGATTGCCAGTTTTCCTACCGCAGGTCGGGGGTTTTCTCCGGGTACTCCGGCTTCCTCCCCCAATAAAAACTGGACGCCATGATATAGTTGAAAAATTGCTGAAAGTGGCGTTAAACACCATCAAACAAACAAACAAAACAAACAAATAAAAAATGTCCAAATGGTGTTAGTTGTATGAAGTTTTAATATTTAAGTAAAGGTTTATCTCTTGAAACATCATATGTAAATATAGGTAGGATTACATATTTCAGGATTTGACTTTTTCCCAGATATTACAATGAGTAACTCTACGCGCGTCTAATAGAGGCAGGCACTGCTTACTCGTCCGAATCACCTGAGTGCACCCATGGTTTTTATTGGGTTAGGGTTACTGTCTTTCTGTTTTTGTGTTTTTTTTTTCTTGGTTTTGTGTTGAGCTGTACATGTTTGTCTATATCCGAATTTGTAATTGTCCTTTCACTTTCGGCTCGTGTTGTTCGTCAGTTTTCTTTTTCCTACAAACGTCGATAAAAAGATATTTACGTAATTCCGTTATACATTACCTAACTAATTTATACCACCATGTGTAAAATTTGGAACAATTTACACAGAACTGTTTGGAATTCTTCAACCATTGATCTCTTTGAAGAAAGAGTTTAGGGTGTGTGCTACAAGAACATGTGGTATAAAGGGGAATGTAACATATAGTTCTTTATATATTACAGTCTCTATAATCAATAGACTGAATATATGTGTGAATCACCCTGTGACTTTGTTGTAATTTAACAAGTGTCCAAGGTACCAAAACCAACGAGTAAATTTATTCTAAGAAATAAATGCAAGTGATATTAAATAAATTATTTATGATAATCAAAATGACCTTGACTCAGTATTACTTTTGAGGCTAGAACAAAGCGTTTCTAAGAAGCAAATTAGTCCATACATAACATAAATGTGTTACCTTGTGTATTGTCCACACACTTAATGCGTTTTTTTTTCTTTTTTCATACCCCATTTATATTATACTTATTATTTAATCCACGTTATCTTTTACACCTTATATAACTCCAAATCCCTTTTTGTTAGTTAAAACTATTTTATTGCATAAACGTAATACGATTACTATATTTACAAGTTTAACAAAATTCGGTAAGCCCGCTCCGTGTAGCATTTATACATACATTTCATGAAGATAGGCAAAAACAACTCAAAGATTTTAATGGAGTTTATGTTGCTCAATTGTATTATTTTGTGTGTGTCTGTTTTGTTGCTGCCCAGAATGGTATGTAACTATAGTTCTGCCTCTTCTTGGCTTAGTATGTCCTGGCCACACCTCGGTATTTTTGTTCTTATTTGATCATCATCTGTAAGAAGAGATGCTTAAATGGTTACTTATTACATTATTTCATATGTTAAAATCGACTGATAATTTTAACATCGTAGGCTTCATTGAAAGGTTAACCGGTAATACACACCAGTATATTTTGTGAAATAAGACGATAGAATCCTTTGCCTACGCGTACATAAGTCAGTTCATAAATGGAATATTAGTAATAATTAGGTCGTTTGAAGAAAACTGATAGAAACAAGATACTACAGAGATGTTATTTTAGACCAGCCATGATCTAATAACTTAAGTTCAAATATAGTTCAAGATATTGTAGTCAGATTTATGTGACAAAATATCATATTATTTATTCAGACTCAACAAAACTGTCATCGTTATGTTTGTTTTTTACGGAAAGGCAGAATGCACCTGTTAAAAAGTAATTCAGTCCGTTGAATGTTTTTCATAAGATATAAAATATGAGAAAACTGGGTAAAAATTGATTAAAAATGTAAGAAGCATTTTTATCATTCGTGTTACCATTCTGGTTGTGGGAGAGGCATTAAACATCTTGTCTATGTGGCCTAGCACCACTGCATGTCTCTTGATATGGGTCTGTCCACTCAAGCCAAATACTTGATAGACTAGAAGTTCAGGAAGCAACGCACCGATTGTAAAAACAATTATATATGTGGTTGTTGGTTTTCACATTCACAAAAATTTATAGCCGTAAATTACGTGTCAAATCGCTCTTAAACATACGAATGCTCCTGAGAACTCTTACACCATAGCCGCATTCGAAACCATTTTCCACGACATTTCTTACTTAACTTTTTACAAAACGTACAAAACGTTCAAAATCGGTCCGACCGCTCATGGACATATTTTTAAAAAATATTGTTTCAGAAGGGGGTTTATAGTTACCCATAGCTTATTTTTTTATATGAAATCAAAAATTTCAGTTGTAAATTTATTTTTTTTTTGTATTGATGAATACAGCTGGAAATTAAAATTGGTAAATATAAATAATCCATCAGATAAATCTGATCGTTCCCTATCCGCCTACTAAAGGAATGGATGGATGAGGAAAGTTAACTGATTTATGACAGAGATTGCGTAGAGAACGATGCTGCAGTTATCAGTGATATAGAAAAACTCAATTTTATACATTAATCTGTTTGATATATTAAATAATATCTATAATTTCCTATATAATAATTTATTTACCAACCGAGTGTCATTATGACAAATATGTGCAGTATTTATGTCCATACAAGGGCTCCCTCACTTAGGTGTTCGCATATATCATAATCACATGTTACATGGTCCAACACGTGATTGTTGGACATATTCCAATAATCTGGTCAACAAAAATGTTGCGGTTAATTATGTAAGTTATATTCTAACATGTTACATGGTCCAACACGTGATTGTTGAAAATATAATATTTCGATAATCTGGTAAACAAAAGTGTTGTGGTTAATAATAAGAGTTTCATTATCACATGTCACATGGTCCAACACGTGATTTTTATTTCGATAATCTGGTAAACAAAAATGTTGTGGTTAATAAATGAGTGTTAAAACGATTGATATGTGAAAGTCAAGTTACTACATATTATATACATGGCAACACAGGAGTTTCGGTAAAACGATCACGCTGAACGACGATGGTTTAACAGAATGTTGTAGAATCGTTACACACGTTATTGTTGGACATATTCCAATAATCTGGTCAACAAAAATGTTACGGTTAATAATGTGAGTTATATTCTAACATGTTACATGGTCCAACACGTGATTGTTGAAAATATAATATTTCGATAATCTGGTAAACAAAAGTGTTGTGGTTAATAATAAGAGTTTCATTATCACATGTCACATGGTCCAACACGTGATTTTTATTTCGATAATCTGGTAAACAAAAATGTTGTGGTTAATAAATGAGAGTCAAAACGATTGATATGTGAAAGTCAAGTTACTACATATTATATACATGGCAACACAGGAGTTTCGGTAAAACGATCACGCTGAACGACGATGGTTTAACAGAATGTTGTAGAATCGTTCGTGCAGTAATTATGAGGAGCATCGTTGTATTCCTTTTTTCCGAGCTATATTTTGTTGCCATTTAATTTTAATGTCTTATTTATATTCATATAGGGTTTGATGCCAATATGAATGTAAATGTTGTCTTGTTGTTTTAATTAAGTATTTCACACTGTACAATTGCGTACGGGATTATTCATATACATATACATGTGTTGTCATGACAAAATGAACGTTTTGAACTTACTGTTGTAGCAGTGTGCATTGTACGCTAAGCACTTGGACTATTTTATTGCTTTTTTATTTAATCTATTTACATTGTTCCCATAGTTCAAGCATAAGGGCACATTTAATTATTACCCTTAGTCGTCAGACTAAGATACTGTCAGAGGAAGAAAACAGTAGTACAATCACTTATTATTCTTCAATCAAGTTTTTTGCGACTGTATTGTTGCCGTTTTGGTTTTAGGTTCAAAAACTATATATTGTTGACAAATCACAAACATTTAAGTTATATTCACGGTTATATACTTGTAGTGCATCTTAATTATTGTTGTCTCTTAAATGTCAAATTACAAGAGCTGAATTCAAGGAAACAAGCAATTAGTTTAGGTAAGGTTACAACTGTATTGTAGTATATATTTTCATATAAGGGAGAATTCAGTCAAACTTGCAGGTACTGATCAGTCCAATCCAATCTGATGACTTGGCAGGAGCCAATTTTCAAGAGAAAAATGAAAAAGGTCAATAAAGTCTACAAATCGAATCAACAAACCAAAACAAAAATAAGAGAGACACATACAACTTGACAGACGCAGAACAAAAACAGTAAGAAAAAAGATTTTTAAACTACAAATGATATTATTTCGAACCAATCGGGAACTTTCTATAAATGCAGTTTGGTGGAACAAGGACAAGACGAACTTGAGTTTCTTTATCAGTTTACTGTTAACAAATTCTGCAAAAGGTTAGTGATTGTTTCACTTTACAGCTACGAATTGTTAAGCATTTTTATTATAATTAATTCTTACTAAACGCAGCTGCACACCGAAAATCATTAAAAAGGTCCATATTGAAGAAAAAGCTGGAACAAAATACATAATAGAAATGGTTTATACGATCAAATGTATTATAAAGATGAACATTTGAACTAACTTTCTGCAAATTTTCAACAAAACCAAATGAAAAATAAAGAAAATATGTGTATGGACGCAAAAGCATTAAAAGACCAGAAAAAATCACATACGTTACTTACGTGAAGGCTTATTTAACAAATTTCTTCAATAAATACAAATAAATCAACCTTGACAGTATAAAATATTACTCTAAATCTAAATGAAACGTTGTTGAAAGAAAAATTCATATGAAAGCAGTACAATAAAACTATACAAGAAAATATATTACCCCACCCCAAAGAAAAAAAAAGGTTCCCGAAATCTATTGAAAACAAGTCTTTATCATTTTAGAAAAATTCATACACTACACTTTAACATTTTTCCTCGAATATAAAATAAGACTTAAATTAAATGAAATAATTTAATCGGAAAATAGATTTTTTTTGTTTGAATATTGTTTAAAGCCACTTTCAGCAATTTTTCTACAAAAGTCATATATTTTTAAAGCCAAAAATTTGGATTCATAAGAAACGTAAGCATCAATATTCAGCTTGTCACATGAGAGGATTTTTAAAGGATTTTTATATTTATGAATCATTATTTGCTTTACAAGACAACATTGAAGAACGCATTTCGAACTAGAGTAATGTCATTTGCTAAGATAACTATCTATAAACATCTAAACGTTAAGTAAATTATCTCTGTCTAATAGTTTGGTGCAAAGTCACTATTACGTTTTGTTATGTTGTCTTTTTCCAAATCGTTTAACATATAAAGCTATGCTGATTTTCCAGAAGGCTCCAGTGGTAGCACCTTGCACAAAATCAACGATTTATCTACCCAAAGACTATCCTCTTGTGTTGGCCACTTGAACAGTTCCTTCGCTTCTGTCATAAGTTGACCCCATAGTCCTTTTCTTCAGCATCGATGTCCACGATCTTGCCATACACCGTTTTTCTTTTCATAAACTGCTGGCACCAAATCTTCAAGATTTACGTCACTCCTCATTTCTACGTTTTTTGTTTCTGTTGTCGGACACCTCCATTTCTTGGTCTTCGACAACAATATTCTCATATCTCTGATTCTTGTTTATTTATGATGCCATTTCCTAAATGAGAGTAGGGTTCTACAACTGCAGAGGTATTTCACGTAAATTTCTGGGCTTTTCAGCACTTACAATACACCACTTTTGTCTGGCACACTAACTTGACAATAACAGGACTTTTTTATCATCAAAATATTTGGGTCATTGGTTGCCTCTACAGTGTGAAGTTTAATAGTTCCTTGCAAAGCATTAGCCTTTATGTTGCTAAGCTTCGCGATTTAAGTTTTGTTTGTTCAATTCCTACTCGATCAATTTAACGCCTGCTAGATTTTACAGAACATGTTTAGAACTCGATGCCCTGCCTGCTGCTCATCAGCCATCCGTTTGTGGATCCTCCCAAACAATCACAGGGGCCGTGGCCCGCCTCGAAGTAATTCCATCTACATCAGAGGATATACACTTTAGAATGACTTGAAATGGGGAGCCTGTCCAATAGTGAATAACCCCTTAAGTTGCTATTGATATTCCTTAGGGCCGTGCATTACTGTTCCTAATGAGTGTGAAATGTCGTCGCTGACAAAAACAAAGCTTTGGTGAGTAAGTTCGCCGTAAAAGGGTCACAACGGGATGAATGGCAAACCCTGTTTTTCCAATAGGCTGTTTTGATTTCGTCTAATGATCTGCAGAAACATTTTTCGGAAAATTCCATATGTACTAGAAGTTTGTCGTCTGGTAACGTCTCCTTAAATTGCTTAATATGTTTATACTGTTCTCTGACGCTTTGTACGTGATCCAGAAAAAATCTTCTTTGTGTTTTCATTTCTTCTCGAAATTTATGAACTTCACATTCTATTTCGACTATTTTCATCTTGGTCTTCCCATTTTCAATTTCAACTCTTTACCAAGTTCTATACAGAACTTTTTCTGAAAGTTTGAAAGAAGCTCATCCATATTATTTATGTGTAAGTTTTCTGTATTTTCGCTGATTTTCACTCCATGTTTACTAAATCATGCCGAGAAATAACCTCAAGCTTTTTATTCCAAGCTATCCCGATGTGGTCATCATTATTAATTAACATACTTAAGGCTTATCTGTAGCAAGACTATACGTGTTGGTTACGCCACAGGGGCAATTTTCTATCTGTCATTTACCCCGATGTAATTGTTTTATGAGTTGTGAAAGTTTAACAAAAGGAAAGGCCTAGTTACAATTTTTTTTCCTAAAGTGAACTCTGGAATAGTAAATAATTGTATAAATTGTGATTCTTTTGTGTCTATCAATGAATATAGTTTCCTTATGACTTTGTTATGACTTCTCTACATTCTCTTGTGGACAAATAACAACTTACATTTCTAAATGGCATCTAGTGGAATGTTTGTTGGGTTATCTCCCCTTGAACACAATTTTTAAAATAAATTTATAGTAAATCCCAACACCCCCAATGAAAAAACTGAATTTTGGTTTTTGGTCTTCTAATGAAGATACTGCTCTTATTTAGTTGATTAGATACCATTAACATGTAAATAGTGTATTATTTTAATATAAGCTTATCGATACCAAACATGTTCTAATGCAGGCAGGGTTTGGCACTTTTAGTACTTCTAATGTATATTGTCAGTAATTTGGGCCATTTATCCATGACCTTAAATTTTGAATATAAAATTTTAACTTTGACTTAATTTGCACATAACATGTCCAGATAAAACATTTTTTAACAATCGGATGTCCCTCGATCCATTATATAATTCACAGGAAAGTTGATAGAGCAGAATGCATAAATTATCTTAATGCAAAGCATTCAAAAGACTTGGGGATGACAGAAAAGCGGATTTTCATACTGAATCAGTCATGATCAGTTTTAGACTTAACGTTGAGATAAATACGGGAATTTAAGGATATAAAAAGAATTTCTTTTTCACAAAATATTTTTGTCCACAAGAACATACATACAATTTTTGTTACAAAAAAAAAATAAGAAAAAATGGGAGAAATTTTTTTTTTAATCAAGACAATTAATATAAGTTTAGTCCTTATATTATTTTGCAAGTCTATTTTCAATTATGGTGTCCCCGGGACTTTAGGTTCAAAACTAATGTGATTTGCTTTGTCTTCGATCGGTGATACACTCAAGATCCCTCTGTCAATAAAACTAATTGTTATGAGCCAACAGAACAAATCCTTATCTATGGTATTCAAAGGGAAACTAATTTCTGTATTATAACTGTACATTACAAAATATGCTGTTGACAATTATTTAAGCTTATTGGAACAAATATGCTATTTTGTTGTTAAATACATCACTTTAGTCGAGTAACTTTATTAATAAATTTTAAATGTTTGAGAACCCTGATATTGTGAATGGGTAAACAAATGGCAGCTTCACTCAATCTAATTAAAATTAATTTTAATTAGATTGGTTATATGTGCACAATATTTTTTTCTGACTTATTAAATGACATATAGTATTCATGAATACAAAATAGACGAAGTGAAAGCATAAATAGATCTTAATTCATAGATAATTTGTATAATTTTATAATAAGTTTATTTCATAACAGCTCGAACCAGTTTAATTTAATGGGCTTTTACGAATGCCATTAGGGGGAAATTGTTATTTCTATTCAAAATCATTATTTTTCATATATAATGAATAATTCCTTTGTCTTAACTCATAAATATATATTATCCAATATTCTACCGAGTCTGGGGTTTTCTTCAGGTACTATGGCTTCCTTTCTAAAAGTCTGACATCATATTGTTTATTTGTATGCTTTCAACCCTTAGGGGTTTAATTATGCATTATTGAATAAAGTAAAGTAAAGTAAAGATATTACATGTATATAGTTGAAAAATGTGCGTTACAAATTTACATATTTTCAACCAAAAACAGAACGTGCGCAGATGGTGAATACAGCAAATCCTATCGTTGGAGGGTTTTTAGGTTAGGAAAGCCTTACCGCAAACAATAATGGATCAAGTGTTTGTGAAGTGCCTCTTTTGCACTATAACAACACAACTTAATACATTCGAAAAAGAGTAAACCCATTTTAGCGTAACAAATTTACATATTTTCAACCAAAAAAGAACGTGCGCAGCTGGTGAATATAGCAAATCCTATCGTTGGAGGGTTGTTAGGTTAGGAAAGCCTTACCGCAAACAATAATGGATCAAGTGTTTGTGAAGTGCCTCTTTTGCACTATAACAACACATCTTAATACATTCGAAAAAGAGTAAACCCATTTTAGCCACTACAAAAGGTTTAAACTCGTAATCCCCACAATACTTCATAACTGTTCTGATGGCAGTCACAATTGTATTCCCGTTAGTACACACATGAATAAGATAGTTAGTCGTCTACTATTGATCAAGTGCATGTCAACACCAAGGTTCCATTCGAGTCTCATACTCCAGTCTTAATTGATAGGGGTTGCCAGTTTTCCTTCCAGAAGTCGAGAATTTTCTCCTGGTACTCCGGCTTCCGCTTCCAATTAAAATGGACGCTATGCTATAGCTAAAACTTGCTGAAAGATGTCGTTAAAAATCATTAAAACAAACAAACAACTCATTTTAACGCAAATGATTTATCTTATTGACGACACGATCATACTCCTACTTGGTGATGATTACTGCAAACCAATTATCATTTAACTACTGCATACAAATTTTATCCATTTATTTTAATACCAGAGTGAAGCTAGCCGGCAATTCTAGCCGTCAATACCGCTAGCCGTCAATAACGCTATCCGTCAATAATTCAGCCCGCGAAAATATTCATTTAGGCGAGTTCGAGTAAAGTATGAAAAGTAATTAAATTTTAACTTGAGTTATCTCTCTTTTACACCTGACTCTCAAACCGGACTTGACGGTGACTATTTCCTTTCCTATTTAGTTACATTTTTACATTTTTAGAATAGTAGTGCCAATTGTCACAATAAAAAATATATGCAGCGCTGAAACATAAAAATTAATTAAGTTTATTATTAATTTTTTATTGAGTAAAGGATTATGTTAGTGCTTCATCGCACGCTTTTACATTAAAAATGGCTGGTGTATTTCTATCACACTATTCCGTATTTTCTTTTCTTTCTTTTCTTTTTCTTTTTACATTTATATCTTAACCAAACGATTTTTGTATAGTTTAAACAACGGAAATCATACGAACTTAAATTTATTAGCTTCAGACATGTAACAATTCCACTATTATAAATAAGAGTGTACAAGAGAGAAGAAAACGTCGTTAATTCCGTTTACTTCTGTTACAGTACGTTTCATAGGATAATTCTACAGTTCTACATTTAAGGATTTTCGAAAATAATACTAATTTAAAGATTGAACAGTGGTCTTTAACACATCTGGTAAATAGTTGGACCACAATTTGGTTTTTGAGTTATCAGTAACCGACTTTAGTATTAAAAAAAAAGACCGATATGAAAAAATCGCGTCACTATATACATTGAATACTTAAACAAACTTCCGGTGTTCGAGTATTCTGTGTCTAAATTAAGTGATGACATTTATTCCACATCTAGGACTTTACACCTTTTCCAATCGCCGTAGCCTAAGAGTCAATTAATAGTCAGGAAGGTCCATAATCTATATCGTGAATACTTGGGCCAACTTTTGGTTTTCTAGTTATTCCAATCTGAATTAAGTGAAAATGACCGAAGTAATTTCTCTTATCCTGCTGGAACGTCGCACCCGAGTCAATGGTCATGGATTTTGGGTTAATAAGACGATAGTATAGTAGATCATTAACCTATATCATGAATACCTGGGTAAACTTGCTGTGTTCGAGATATCAGGTCTGAATTACGTGAGGAATGACGCGTATGTTGACATTTCTCCCTGTGCTAAGACTTCACATCCCTTTCAATCGCCATGGTTCGACTGTAAATTTAGAGGGAACTTTAGTAGGTAATTAACCTATATCATGAATACCTTGGCGAACTCCAGGTGTTCGAGATATCGGGGTCTGAATTACTAGTACGTTAAAAATGACTTGTATGTTGACATTTATTCCCGTGCTAGGACTTCACACACCTTTTAATCGCCATGGGTCTACTGTAAATTGAGAGAAGACATTAGTAGGTCATTAACCTATATAGTGAATAGTTGGGCCAACTTTCGGTGTTCGAGATATCGGAGTCTGAATTACTAGTACGTTAAAAATGACTTGTATGTTGACATTTATTCCCGTGCTAGGACTTCACACACCTTTTAATCGCCATGGGTCTACTGTAAATTGAGAGAAGACATTAGTAGGTCATTAACCTATATAATGAATACTTGGGCCAACTTCCAATGTTCGAGATATCGGAGTCTAAATTGCGTGAAAAAATGACTCATATGTTGACATTTATTCCCGTGCTAGGTCTTCACACCCCTTTCAATCGCCATGGGTCTACTGTAAATTAAGAGAAGATTTTAGAAGGTCATTAACCTATACCATGAATACTTGGGCCAACTTCCGGTGTTCGAGATATCCGGGTCTGAATTAAGTGAAAAATGACTTGTATGTTGACATTTATTCCCTTGCTAGGTCTTCACACCTCTTTCAATCGCCATGGATCTACTGTAAAATTAGAGGGGACTTTAGTAGGTCTTTAACCTATATCATCAATACTTGGGCCAACTTCCAGTGTTCGAGATATCGGAGTCTGAATTACGTGAAAAATTACTCGTATGATGATATTTATTCCCGTGCTAGGATTTCACACCCCTTTCAATCCCCATGGGTTTACTGTAAATTGATAGAGGACTCTAGTAGGTCATTAACATATATAGTGAATAGTTGGGCCAACTTCCAATGTTCGAGATATCGGAGTCTGAATTGCGTGTAAAAATGACTCATATGTTGACATTTATTCCCGTGCTAGGTCTTCACACCCCTTTCAATCGCCATGGGTCTACTGTAAATTAAGAGAAGACTTTAGTAGGTCTTAAACCTATATCATGAGTACTTGGGCCAACTTCCGGTGTTCGAGATATCCGGGTCTGAATTAAGTGAAAAATGACTTGTGTGTTGACATTTATTCCCGTGCTAATTCTTCACACCTATTTCAATCGCCATGGGTCTACTGAATAATGAGAGGAGACTTTAGTAGGTCATTAACCTATATCATGAATACTTGGGCCAACTTCCAGTTTTCGAGATATCGGAGTCTGAATTACGTGAAAAATAACTCGTATGATGATATTTATTCCCGTGCTAGGATTTCACACCCCTTTCAATCCCCATGGGTTTACTGTAAATTGATAGAGGACTCTAGTAGGTCATTAACAAATATAGTGATTAGTTGGGCCAACTTCCGGTGTTCGAGATATCGGAGTCTGAATTACGTGAAAAATGACTTGTATGTTGACATTTATTCCCGTGCCAGGTCTTCACACCCCTTTCAATCGCCATGGGTCTACTGTAAATTGAGAGAAGACTTTAGTAGGTCATTAACCTATATCATGAATACTGGGGCCAACTTCCAATGTTCTAGAGATCGGGGTCTGAATTACGTCAAAAATGACTAGTATGTTGACATTTATTCCCGTGCTGAGACTTCACACCCCTTTCAATTGCCCTGGGTCTACTGTGAAATGAGGAGGGTCCTTAGTAGGTCATTAACCTATACCATGAATACTTGGGCAAACTTCTGGTGTTCGATATATGTGGGTCTGAATTACGTGAAAAATAACTCGTATGTTGATATTTATTCCGTGCTAGGATTTCACACCACTTTCAATCGCCATGGGTCTACTGTAAATTAAGAGAAGACTTTAGTAGGTCTTAAACCTATATCATGAGTACTTGGGCCAACTTCCGGTGTTTGAGATATCCGGGTCTGAATTAAGTGAAAAATGACTTGTATGTTGACATTTATTCCCGTGCTAAGTCTTCACACCTATTTCAATCGCCATGGGTCTACTGAATAATGAGAGGGGACTTTAGTAGGTCATTAACCTATATCATGAATACTTGGGCCAACTTCCAGTTTTCGAGATATCGGAGTCAGAATTACGTGAAAAATAACTCGTATGATGATATTTATTCCCGTGCTAGGATTTCACACCCCTTTCAATCCCCATGGGTTTACTGTAAATTGATAGAGGACTCTAGTAGGTCATTAACAAATATAGTGATTAGTTGGGCCAACTTCCGGTGTTCGAGATATCGGAGTCTGAATTACGTGAAAAATGACTTGTATGTTGACATTTATTCCCGTGCGAGGTCTTAACACCCCTTTCAATCGCCATGGGTCTACTGTAAATTGAGAGAAGATATGAGTAGGTCATTAAAATATATACCATGAATACTTGGGCCAACTTCCGGTGTTCGAGATATCTGGGTCTGAATTACGTCAAAAGTGACTTGTATGTTGATATTTATTCCCGTGCTAGGATTTCACACCCCTTTCAATCGCCATGGGTCTAGTGAATATTGAGAGAAGACTTAAGTAGGTCTTTAACCTATATCATGAGTACTTGGGCCAACTTCCGGTGTTTGAGATATCGGGGTCTGAATTACGTGAAAAATGACTTGTATGTTGACATTTATTCCCGTGCTAGGTCTTCACACCCCTTTCAATCGCCATGGGTCTACTGTAAATTGAGAGAAGACTTTAGTAGGTCATTAACCTATATCATGAATACTGGGGCCAACTTCCAATGTTCTAGAGATCGGGGTCTGAATTACGTCAAAAATGACTAGTATGTTGACATTTATTCCCGTGCTTAGACTTCACACCCCTTTCAATTGCCCTGGGTCTACTGTGAAATGAGAAGGGTCTTTAGTAGGTCATTAACCTATACCATGAATACTTGGGCAAACTTCCGGTGTTCGATATATATGGGTCTGAATTACGTGAAAAATAACTCGTATGTTGATATTTATTCCGTGCTAGGATTTCACACCCCTTTCAATCGCCATGAATCTACTGTAAATTGAGAGAAGACTTTAGTAGGTCTCTAACCTATATCATTAGTACTAGGGCAAACTTCCGGTGTTCGAGATATCCGGGTCTGAATTAAGTGAACAATGACTTGTATGTTGACATTCATTCCCGTGCTAGGTCTTCACACCTCTTTCAATCGCCATGGATCTACTGTAAAATTAGAGGGGACTTTAGTAGGTCTTTAACCTATATCATCAATACTTGGGCCAACTTCCAGTGTTCGAGATATCGGAGTCTGAATTACGTGCAAAATAACTCGTATGTTGATATATATTCCCGTGCTAGGATTTCACACCGCTTTCAATCCCCATGGGTCTACTGTATATTGATAGAGGACATTAGTAGGTCATTAACCTATATAGTGAATAGTTGGGCCAACTTCCGGTGTTCGAGATATCGGAGTCTATATTACGTTAAAAATGACTTGTATGTTGACATTTATTCCCGTGCTAGGACTTCACACACCTTTTAATCGCCATGGGTCTACTGTAAATCAAGAGAAGACATTAGTAGGTCATTAACCTATATAATGAATACTTGGGCCACCTTCCAGTGTTCGAGATATCGGAGTCTGAATTACGTGGAAAAAAAACTCGTATGTTGACATTTATTCCCATGCTTGGGTTTAACACACCTTTCAATCGCCATGGGTCTACTGTGAATTGAGAGAAGACTTTAGTAGGTCTTTAATCTATATCATGAGTACTTGGGCCAACTTCCGGTGTTCGAGATATCGGGTCTGAATTTCGTCATGTATGTTGACATTTATTCCCGTGCTAGGACTTCACACCCCTTTCAATCGCCATGGGTCTACTGTAAATTGAGAGAAGACTTTAGTAGGTCTTTAACCTATATCATGAGTACTTGGGCCACCTCCCGGTGTTCGAGATATCGGGTCTGAATTACGTCATGTATGTTGACATTTATTCCCGTTTTCCCATTTTCATTTTTTGTTGTTTTTAAACAAATTAGTTTTAAAGTATTATTTTTAAAAATTATATAACCTTGGTATTTTATTTAACATTATTTTATTTGATGTAGTTCGTACTCATTTTGACATTTAAATTAAAAAATATATATATTATTAAAATTATTATTATAAGTTTGAGCATGCAATTTACACCAAAACTTCAAATATAGATACACAAATACACAAATTTAAAGTATTTTAAAAATGTATTTGTCAAAAGTAATATTTCATATGCAAGTAATGTCGTTGATGTATATATCTGAAAGATTTCAAACCATTCCTCCTTTATGGGTCACGAGAGAGTTTAATCAACAACAATTTATTTTGGACATTATTTAGAGTTATTTTTATGAACTGTGAAGTAATAATATATATTCTAATTAGCTTTACATCCATAATAATGGCGTTGGTAACGATAAAATAAAAGCGGATTTATTGCCGATGTCCCACTTAATACAATTTTACAGTTCTGACTGTCCCACACTAAACAAATTATATTGAATAACACAATGTAATTACTGTTTAATTTTCAATATTAAATCAAAATAAATTTTATTGCATGACATACTTGTAGTTTTATATGAAATAGATGTATTAAAAAAAGCTTTGAAGAAATCTTTCTGTAAAAAATATAATAACAACATTTTTATTTCAAATAAATTATTACAGTTGTTATATTTATTTATTTATTTATTTATTTATTTATTTATTTATTTATTTATTTATTTATTTATTTATTTATTTATTTATTTATTTATTTATTTATTTATTTATTTATTTATTCATTCATTCATTCATGCATTCATTCAATAAGTAACTTGTCTTTATTAATGTATCTTCCCATTTATCAAACTTAGGTGTCTCCATTTATCCAACTTGTATTTATCTGGGAGACCCTAATCTGCGGAAGGGTGGAAAAATCGGAAGGGTTTTTTGGTATATTTTTGCCTATAACTTTCGAACGGATAAACATATCGATGTAATTTAAACGGATTCTGAAAGATATTAACAATTTCTACATAATAAATTTAAAATAATTTAAATTATCTTGATTTAAATTGTTTAAAACTTGACCGGAAGGGTTTTTTCTTTACTGAAATTGATTACGATTTTTCAACTTTGGACTCAATTTGTAAAAACATGCAAAACTCCGGTCAAAATTGGTTAATATATTCCTCTAGTAAATTTTATAGCAAATCTATTAATATATAACTCACTTTTATTCATGAAAGGGAAAGTTGTCAAAAGTTGACCGGAAGGGTGGTCCGTTGGAGTATTGCGTACAGTAAAATTTCAACTTTGGACTCAATTTGTAAAAACATGCAATACTCCGGTCAAAATTGGTTAATATATTCCTCTAGAAAATTTTATAGCAAATTTATTGATATATAACTCAATTTTATTCATGAAAGGGAAATTTGTCAAAAGTTGACCGGAAGGGTGGTCCGTTGGAGTATGGCGTACAGAGAAATTTCAACTTTGGACTTAATTTGTAAAAACATGCAATACTCCGGTCAAAATTGATTAATATATTCCTCTAGTAAATTTTATAGCAAATCCATTGATATATAAGTTAGTTGTATTTATAAAAGAGAAAGTTTTAAAAGTTGACCGGAAGGGTGGTCCGTTGGAGTAAATGCGTAGAGTGAAATTTCAAATTTGGACTTAATTTGTAAAAACATGCAATACTCCGGTCAAAATTGGTTAATATATCCCTCTAGTAAATTCTATAGCAAACCAATAGGTATATAACATAATTTTATTCATAAAAAGGGAAAGTTGTAAAAAGTTGACCGGATTGGGTGCATGTTCTGTGAAAAAATCAGCCACAGGACACATTTGTTGGAATTTCTTTCCACGATGTTTTGAATTCATATGTCAGCTATTAATTAATTAGCCATTAATTGTCTACAGCTTCAAAATATTGAATTACAAAGATATATAATTCAATATATTATATATGAAACGAAATTTTGCAAAATATGAAATGTTGAAATGTATTCTACTTTGAAATAATGTTTTAATGTGTAACATTACAACAATCATTTCGATCCCTCAACAGATCTCATCAGGCGGTGGAATCATTGTGCAACAAATTATTATTTTCATTTCTTGCATAATGCTACAGATTTCCCCGCTATGCTAGTTTTTTAATACAAATTCAAAAACTATTTATTTATTTATTTATTTATTTATTTATTTATTTATTTATTTATTTATTTATTTATTTATTTATTTATTTATTTATTTATTCGTTCGTTCGTTCGTTCGTTCGTTCGTTCGTTCGTTCGTTCGTTCGTTCGTTCGTTCGTTCGTTCGTTCGTTCATTCATTCATTCATTCATTTATTCATTTATTTATTTATCAACTATAAACCCCGTTAAACAAGGCACTAGCAATTGCAAACAGACCGCAATCAACGTTTCCGTTCTGCCTCTTCGTTTCAGGCATTTTAGCAAGTTGATTCTGCTCTTTGCCCGTAAATTTGAGCTAACTGATATTCCAAACATGCGGTAATTTTTAACGATAAACTGTCCAAAATATAAATTTCATTTTTAGAATTTTGCAATGACAAAACCCAATGATCTCCACTCGACCGTTATGGTGAATTTGACATGATGGTGATTTTTGAAATTTAAAACAGTTACTTACCCACCTGTCCTAAATTTTAACTGGTGCTAATGTGGAATTTTGAAACGCGTTTATTTCTGGGTAATAGGATTTTAGTATATTTTGAGCAGTTATGATTATGTCTGACCATAAAAGTTCGTTAGTTAATATATTAATTGTTTATATGATGTTGTTTACGAATTCCCACGCAAGTTAATGTTGTAGAATCTGACAAATCCGAAATAGGTTCATTAATAAAGTTAGTTTTCTCTACAAAATATCTTCTTTTTTGCGTTTTTTACGGGCAGGTTTTCTCTTGTTCAACGGCATCTTTGTTTCTTGAAACATATTTTGGAGCTCTACATTATTACATGCTGTTTCTTCTTTTATTAAACTTAAATTTATTTGTCTGTTCGATTTACGGGAGAGAACGAGTTTTGATTTTTGAGGATTTTTAAAGATTTCGAGCTTTCTACTGTTGAGGGTGTTTTGATTTTAATCTCACTTTTGAGAGGAAAAGGCCGAATCTGCAGCTGGTTGGAATTCAATTTCGTTATCATTGAATCTTGAATGTTTCCTACCGGATTTGTTATCAATTTTCTTTTTACACTTTTTAGACAATGTATGGTGGCACAATGCCCTAAAATTAATAACTGTTTTTTTTCTACTGGTTCTAATCCTCTGCTCATCTTTGCCGCCAAAATGTGGTAACATACCTAGTGGATTCGCACCGACATGTTACTTTCAGAAATAGTGTAACACAATATTTTCCCTTCTACCGTGGACAATAAATGCCCCTTGTTGAGGAACTAAAGTTATTTAATTATTGTCAATAATAAAACTTACTACTTCAATTCACATTAAAGGCAGGAAATTGAATTACAGGTTGATTAGAGTGTTGATTAGTCTCGTCAAATACCGTGTCATCAGGCAGTTTGTTAATTACCTGTTGGCTTACTGTTATTTCGTTAATTTCGTCATAATTAATTAATAGTTCTCCTTTTGATGGCACAGGCTTCTCACTTTTGATATATTCAATAATTTCGTCCGAAACAATTCTTTTAGGGAAAATACAATCAGATAGTTCTATAAAAGCCCTGTTTTTCAAGTGATATAGTTACCAACTCCAGACCGGCCTCTTAATATTAAAAAATTTTAAAGGTTTTGTATGTAATAAAGTCCTAAGGCTAAAAGATCTACAGGAAGTTCTTTCCAATCTTTTTCTCTTTTTAAAACAGCATTCATACTTTCTGAAAGATTATTAGTTATTCCCGAATAAGGATCATACATGCCCGGATATTTTTCAATAAGCCATCTACCTGAGTGATTAATTATAGCATGGGATATTTGTTTTTCATAATGTTCTAAAACTTCGGGGGTGGGAGGGGGCACTTGGAAGTATTATATTTAATCTTAAAATAAGAAAACTCATCTTCGCTCTCGGAGTGAAGCATTTCATCTAAATGGTCAATGAACACTTTTATGTTGTCGGACACCACTCGCCCTTTTTCAGCCAAAATTTGAAGTCTTCTTTTAAATGATTCCAACAAAACATAATTGGACAATTTGGGAAACAAGAACGAAAGGAATTTTCTATTTGTGAAGCCTAAGTATTTTTAATTTAAGAAAATTAAACAAACTCTCGTGCAATTCAGCTTGTTTTCTCTCATGATTTAAAAAAGGTAATAAAAGAGATTGCTCAAATAAAACAACGGGAGAAACATAACAATCGCCTACGCAATACTCCAACGGACCACCGTTCCGGTAAACTTTTGACAACTTTCCCTTTCATGAATAAAATTAAGTTATATATCAATGGATTTGTTATAAAATTTACTACAGGAATATATTACGCAATTTTGACCGGATTATTGCATGTTTTTACAAATTAAGTCCAAATTTGAAATTTCACTCTACGCAATACTCCAACGGACCACCCTTCCGGTCAACTTTTGAAACTTTCTCTTTTATAAATACAACTGACTTATATATCAATGGATTTGCAATAAAATTTACCAGAGGAATATATTAACCAATTTTGACCGGAGTATTGCATGTTTTTACAAATTGAGTCCAAAGTTGAAATTTCACTGTACGCAATACTCCAACGGACCACCCTTCCGGTCAACTTTTGACAACTTTCCCTTTCATGAATAAATGTGAGTTATATATCAATAGATTTGCTATAAAATTTACTAGAGGAATATATTAACCAATTTTGACCGGAGTTTTGCATGTTTTTACAAATTGAGTCCAAAGTTGAAAAATCGTAATCAATTTCAGTAGAGAAAAAACCCTTCCGGTCAAGTTTTAAACAATTTAAATCAAGATAATTTAAATTATTTTAAATTTAGTATATAGAAATTGTTAATATCTTTCAGAATCCGTTTAAATTACATCGATATGTTTATCCGTTCGAAAGTTATAGGCAAAAATATACCAAAAAACCCTTCCGGTTTTTCCACCCTTCCGCAGATTAGGGTCTCCCTATTTATCTTACCCGTTTGTAAGGTGTTATTTGAACAGTGCAAGGTAATTTGTTTTATTCAATTAGAATTTTGAGCATAACAATGTACGAAAATTATTTATTTTATATTAAAAAGATGTTTCAAATGAATATTTTGAAGTTTTTAAACCTATAATCAAAATGTGGGTTTTTTACTGTTGTGAATACGTTTTCACGAACGCTAAAAAATTTACACAATGTAAACATTCCATAGTAAGCATGGTTTACATTATATTTATACGCAGTATCCAACATTGTAAAGCTTGGTTTAAGTTGTTTTTTTATTGCAAGCTCTAATTGATATATATACTGTTCTATATTAATATAGTCTATTGATGTACAAGTACTTTTATGCTGCTTATTTAATACATAGTTTTAATGCTTTAATTGATCTTTTGTATTAAAGAACTCATAGATTTACAATCTCATAGGACAGTATTACTAGGGTTATCATTTCTGCACATTTATGACGTCATAATACGTGTGTCGTTAAGGCCTTTGTTTTATTAACAAATGCTTCGTTGAATGTTAAATTTAAAATGTTAAACATTCAGTTTTGTTCGGCCCTTTTTATAGTTCTTAATTTTAGATAAACTTATTACATACATATAAGTGTAGGTACAACTACCTGTATCACGTCTCGACAGTTGCATACCTTCCACATCACAACAAGTCCCCACGCGTCTCGTATTTATTGTTCGCAGCATAGTTAAGGCAATATTTTAATAATAAAGCATTGAATTAGACGTCTTAAAGTTTTTCCAATTACAAATTAAAATTATTGTAGTTCTTCTATCGAAATAGCAAGCGTTATATTAAACTAATATTTTATCTCTATTTCGAATGGAAGTAAAATCACATGACTTGCAATTTATCACGTGACAACCAAAAACCTACAACGGTCCACTACCTTTTTATTAAACGTTATCGCAGTACCTAATTAACAAGTTAGTGCATTATTTTTTGTATTTTTAGACTCTTATAACTTAGTAGTACTCAAAAAGCTTTGGGGGTAAAAAATTTAACAGACGCGTGAATTTTTATTACATCTCGATTCTTGTCTATGGAAACAATAAGCCATTTTCAACCGATATTCAGCCGATTAATATAAAGTAATGTATAAACGAATTTTTAACCCCCAGACGATTTCTATACCAGCCAAATACGGAGAAAAAAAATAAATCAACATTGATGATGTGCGTCCTTGATTAGGTACTGCGTTGACAAACTTTTATTAACGAGAAATGCATGTTTACATTTGTATTGCAGGTAGACAAGTGCACCAGTGAACAAGATTTAAAACTGGTACCAAAACTGGCAACCAGACTCCATATGACGTCGTTTCGACGTAAAGTTTTAAATTAAAAATAAATCTTTATTTCTTGTAATTAAAAGAATTTCAAACGTGTAACGGTCCGCGGATATGCAAAAAGGCAAGAATATGCGCAATTAAAAGCAGAACTTTCAAGTATACAATCATATATAATCCCATCAGTTAAGGCCGTTAACGCAATGTTGAGTGTTGTTGTTCAAATGTTGCTGACTTACATGTATTTTCACGTTTGCTTCGTACGAAGGCAACAAACATTTGTGTTATAATAAACCATACAGCAATTTTCTTCTGGTTTCGGTGGGTGTGAGGTGGAAAGGGTCAGGGAAAATTGCTTCACAATCTCCCCCCCCCCCCCCCGTTTTATGGCTATGTTAATATCAGTATTATTATATGGTCTTTGAAAAATAAATGTCCACTTACAAGTGTTAATAAAATCTGTCTAAAAAAGGAATCCCAGATGGAACTCCATCACTAATTAAGAAAATAAGTGAATTTTAGAGAGATAGCAAGTACATACTGGCACCCCAAAAACATGTCTGAAAATTAGATCTATCAACTCAAGCAAACACAAAGATAAAATCTTTCTTCTTTTATGCTGTGTGCATAACTATTTTCTTATTACTACAAACACCAAATCCAAACCTTATTTTCCCAGGAACATCTTAATCTCTGCATTAAAACCTTAACTAAAGGGAATCCTGTAAAATTAACTTTAAAAAAAAATTATTTGGCAATTAATTGGGTTTTTTTGTAAACTGGATCCCAGGGTAAATTTTAGCCTTAGGGCATAGTTGTTGATAAAGTTACCAGTTAATCTGCATGTACTGTAAATGTCTATATCAATGTATAATATGGCTGTTCAAATAATGTTTAACATTGAAGGTTTTGGTGTTTGTATTGTATTATCTAATTGGGCAGGGAGTATGGTTAGCATTCCACAATAGAATCATGTCTTTAGCAATAAATGTTCATCATATAAAATATACAATGCATGGTTACAGTGAAATTGACCTTTTCCACAAACTTTAACCTAGTTACAGGACCATGAAATTGAGGTCAATGTCAGGTGATACCAAACAAAAAGTCATGTACTATTCATCAGCAACCTATATACCAAATATTGTCAGAAAAAATGTAACATAATCACTGGACCGAAAAATTGAGTTCGAGGTCAGGTGACAGGTGACTGACTGGCAATTAGTATTATATGTTACAATTGGACCAAATTTGATGGCCTAGAGCTTAAGCTTACAAAGATATAAAGCTAAATGTCAAGAGTTAATGACGTCACTGCCGGAAACCCATATATGTCTAGCCTGCAGTGACTTTCATACGGCGAGACAAAACCTGCAAACGGAAAATATAACTACACACCAATTTACTATAAAACACATTATAATTTTATTTTGCTGGCTTAAGACAAGGTAAACTACAGTATTCCAGACTAGATTACGAATGAACTGTTCCAATTAAAATGAACACCAGCTTTAGCTGACTCATTGAACTGCACATATTTCCAGATTGAGTCAAGTGCCCAATATTTATTTTAATGCCATAGATAACCCACATTAGGGACAATGCATTTTTTTCTAATAACTATGATATGCCTGTTGTCGATGTAAACCTTTTATTTATTTGTGAAGTATAATATTTTTTCATGCATTTCAAAATACTCCACAATATAACTTTTGCTATTATTTAAGATATCTGACCCATATTTGAAGTCCCCATTTAGCTTTATTTTTCGACCAAGAAATACTGCAGCTATATATCAAACCAATGTACTAGTATTGCTAATTAATGTTAAAAATTAAATATATTGTTTTATGTTGGGTCAATTATTGTTAACAGTTTTGAGCAAAAAAAGTTATTTACTCAATATATTATTTCTGATGATTTGTGAAAAGTCTGCTCCATTGAAAACCAATGGACATCCAGATATATAGATATACCAAATATGATCACCTGGTCAATTGTGGTCTAGATACCTTAACAAGTACCAAATCCCCTATAGTACCTATGTTTTTAAAAATTTCAATAAGAGTCTAAGTATCAACATTTTCAAATAAGTCTTTACTGAGAGTAAAAAATATACAAGTGTGACCCAACGGGGTGTCGTATTAATATCAAGCTACCCATGAAAATTAGCTACCGGAAGTCATTGGTAGTAAATTTTAATACCGCGAAGATATTAAAAATTGACTACGCATGAAAACAAGCTACCGTACATAAACGTATAACATTTATCTCCCTTATACCGTGAGAAGAAGTTAGATTGGTCGAGCTATTACAAATTTATTTTGAAATATTTATTTCAATATCCATAATGCCATAAAGTTAGTTCTGTTGTTAATTAATTCATTTAAATTTGTTTTTTATCCAGACACATTTTCTAGTCTGTAGATTTATAAATACAACACTACACAACTAAGGGATTTATGTCGTGGAATGAGTCAAAATGATTGTTGGAAATTGTTTCTTCGAGAATATTTTGTTCTCCTATAAAAATCTCATAATACAAACAAATACATATGTATCATTAGCAACCTTATGTATTAGTATGTTCACCAAAATTTAACATGCCAAGAATTAAAGTTTTTTTATTAAAAGTTATCCCGCCGTGTAATTAGTATTAGTTATCATGCAAATGGCTTATCTGTAGCAAGACATAAGTGTTCGTTACGCCACAGAGCAATAAATCCCCCCCCCCCCCCCCCCCCGATGCACTTCTTTTTATGGGTTAATTGATGTTTAGTTTTGACATAACTAAAAGGAAAATAAAACATAGTACAAACTTTTGGGTGTATATTTTTTGAGTGATAATCAGAGTTTTAATTAACTTACAAAGTTTTAAGTTAAACAGCAATCAGTTTATGTTCTTTATAGGACATGGTCTACTTGGTACACTTTCTAAGAAATGATATAAACAATAGTATATTAACAAGTACTATCTTTAAAAGATAGTCGACGCATTTTTTCTTAGACAGGACATATAACGTAGAAAATCAACTATAAGTAAAGACTTTTAAAAATCAGTGGACATTGAAGTTTAAAGAAACTATGATAACCAAAAACAAAGTTAAACTCTAAAAAGTTCTGTAAATTTATTAAAATTATTAATAAAAAAACTAGTCTTCTTGACTATCTGTCTGTCTGTTTGTTAATTACACTGTATTAGTATCTATCTATGTTTATGATGTTTTCGTTTGTAATATTGTAAATATTGCATACAGTATTTCTCTGTACCTCTGTAATATTGGTTAATGAGAATAAAGTTATTATTCTATAAAAAGTATCGAAACGGAAAAAAGAAAACATTAATTAACGTACTATTCTGACACTTGAATATAATGGAGAATTTATGTCAGTTTATTAAAGATTCATTACTGTAGGGAGGGGTCAATAAATAATTAAAGGCTGCGAATTGTATCCAACAAAAATACATTTTACTAAATATAATATTTAGAGTGTATGCAAATAAAAACAAAATAAACAAAGATAAAATTATCTGTAAACATTTGATATGTTGTGTGCCTTTTCTATAATGTTCAACATATTAAAGTTAAGACGGATCTGATATCGAAACTAATCATGTTAATAACAAAATGAGCTTTTGTAATAAGAGCTTCATCTCCTGACTGCCCGTGAATGGCGACAGGCGCAATGAAGGCTATTTCAGAAGTTGAAAACAACAATGGTGAATAAGCATGTGTTTAAAAAAATACCCACCCGTCTATGTAAATATATATTTATTTCATGTGCCTTATTTCTTTTCTTGCAACAACTTACGCACTTCATATATGCTATTTTTACTCGAAAACAAAGTTACTTAAGTACCAAGTTAAAATTTAAATACGCCAATCAGCTTTGTTTCATATGTACAAAACTATTTTTAATAATTTACTTCTTCTAAAATGGGAACTTCTATGAAAGATATTTTAATTAGAATGGAGACAGGAACATAAATTGTCAACTGACTGCAAACTGCAAGTGAATCTTTCAATCTGTTGACATGTAGGCTATTCCACACAAAAAAGGCCCAGGGGGGGTTGCGAAACTGTATACACATTGTATAGGTGAATCACGGGGGGGGGGGGGTAACCAAGGATACTTTTAGGTACAGGTCTGCGGACGGAGATTTGAAAAAAAACCCACTCTATTAATATATTTTCGGACGTTATATATATTTAATGTTTAAATCAGACCTATTCATATATTTTATTACTGCACATCCCCATAGACAAAACAGTACATTCACTACCAACACGATCAAGTGATGTTAATGGAAAACTTTGTTTGTAAAATAACTGTGGTTTTTCTAGCTGAACATGATTATGATGAGAATTGAGGCATGGATATATTAAGATAATTTTTAACTACCCAATGATATATTTTTCAAAGAAAAAAGCTACCTATTCATATATTTTGGAGAGGTGAAAAAGTTATCCATTCGGGCCGCACATCCGTATTACCCTATATATATCAAATTACCCCCCCCCCCCCGTGAGGTGAACGAGGTCCTACTAAGTAACTGTATTGAAACCATAAATAAATAAATTTTCTTTTAATACTATTTGCCGAATCAGTACAGTTACAAAAAATGTAATGAAATATCTTCGTCTCGTTCGCTGCCAATTACCAATGACACATATAATTACTTTTGTGTTAAATCACTGTGTTAAGAGTAGTTACATTGCCGACATTAACGAAGCATATACTTATAATACTGTGTTTGTAAATTGAAAAAAAAGTAAAAACCTACCTAAATAGAGTGCGCAAAAATTACACGACGAAGGATTTTATTATGTAATTATCAAATTTTTATTCTAAATCGGATTCCCTATTTTAAACCAATTACGGCCATCAGTTGTTTTAATAATTAAGAAATGCATATAGGGATGCTTTCAGATCATTGCTCACACAGTAGACATTTGTATTGTTTGTTTGTTTGTTTGATGGTGGTAAACGCCACTTTCAGCAATTTTTCAGCTATATCATGGCGTCCAGTTTTTATTGGGGGAGGAAGCCGGAGTACCCGGAGAAAACCCCCGACCTATGAAAACTGGCAATCCTAGACATTTGTAGTATTTTAGTCCAATCAGAATGCAAGTGCACATTGTGTTCAATAAGAAGTTAGCATCATTTAGTTCAATGGTCACAATTCAAAAATATATCGACTTCTTCGGAAAAACTCTATGTCATGAATATTAATAAAGGAATAAGATAGCTAATTAAGTTAACAATTCTATGCCATTGTATACTAAACAACTAAAGATACGTTACATTTTGGAATATTTCTTAAAATATCTTAATATATATTTTTTTTTATTAATTTGACACTGAAGAAAGGCATCAGTTGATCGAAAATGTTGTCCTTGTATATATATATATATATATATATATATATATATATAGTGTATGCTGTATCGTCCAGTTTGTCGATCCGATACAAATAAGTGTACTGGTTTAGCAGCTTTCTTTTAGACTCTTTATATAATATTTTGATATGCCTGTATTGTGTATTTACACGATTCTAGTGCACTTAAATTATTCCATCTCCCAATGAAAAAAATATTATTCCATCTCACAATGAAGAATATCTTAAACATTTAGAGTTTAACGCCACTGATGAGTCTTAAGTCGACAAATCGCGCGTCTGGCGTAATGAATTTGTCACATTGATAATTTTGATTACATCTTGTTGGAATATTTGAGCAAAGCCAAGTTACAGCACGGCACGTCAGCGGTTAGCGGACTGAGAAGCAACAATAAAAAAAGTTTTGGGTTCAGTTGAAATGAGAAAGATTAAGATCAATATGGTATGATTGTTTGCGTTATTTAGTTGTATTGACACTCAATGACTAAGGCCATTCGTTGGTCAGTCTGTACCTAAATTTATGACTAGAAACACCGTCATTTGTATTGTTGCATAATCTTCTAGACTTGTATATTATTATTTTTTGTTTATGCTGTATCGTCATGTTTGTCGATCCGATACTAAATAAGTGTACTGGTTTAGCAGCTTTCCTTAGACTCTTTATATAATATTTTGAACTGTCTGTATTGTGTATTTACACGATACTAAATAAGTGTACTGGTTTAGCAGCTTTCCTTAGACTCTTTATATAATATTTTGAACTGTCTGTATTGTGTATTTACACGATCCCAGTGCACTTATATTATTCCATCTCCAAATGAAAAAAAATATGATTCCATCTCACAATGAAGAATATCTTAAACATATAGAGTTAAACAACACTGATGAGTCTTAAGTAGACGAAACGCGCGTCTGGCGTAATGAATATGTCACCTTGATAATTTTGATTACATCTTGTTAGAATATTTGAGCAAAGCCAAGTAACAGCACGGCACGTCCGCGGTTAGCGGACTGAGAAGCAACTGTAAAAAAGTGTTGGGTTCAGTTGAAATGAGAAAGTTTAAGATCAATATGGTATGAAAGTTTGCGTTATTTATTTATATTGACACTCAATGACAAAGGCCATTCGTTGGTCAGTCTGTGTCTAAATTTATGACAAGAATGTCTAAATTTATGACAAGAAACACCGTCATTTGTATCGTTGCATAATCTTCTAGACGGGTATATTATTATTTTTTTTTTTATGCTGTATCGTCATGTTTGTCGATCCGATACTAAATAAGTGTACTGGTTTAGCAGCTTTCTTTTAGACTCTTTATATAATATTTTGAACTGCCTAAATTGTGTATTTACACGATCCCAGGGCACTTATATTAATCCATCTCCCAATGAAAAAAATATTATTCCATCTCACAATGAAGAATATCTTAAACATTTAGAGTTAAACGCCACTGATGAGTCTTACGTAGACGAAACGCGCGTCTGGCGTAATGAATTTGTCACCTTGATAATTTTGATTACATCTTGTTGGAATATTTGAGCAAAGCCAAGTAACAGCATGGCACGTCAGCGGTTAGCGGACTCAGAAGCAACTATAAAAAAGTTTTGGGTTCAGTTGAAATGAGAAAGTTTAAGATAAATATGGTATGATTGTTTGCGTTCTTTATTTATATTGACACTCAATGACAAAGGCCATTCGTTGGTAAGTCTGTGTCTAAATTGATGACAAGAAACACCGTCATTTGTATCGTTGCATAATCTTCTATATAAGTCAAGAAGATTATGCAACGATACAAATGACGGTGTTTTCTAATTGATCTTATACATGGTATATATATTAGGACGACAAAGTTACCTGTCATTCAGTCACATTTAGAAAATTATATACAAACGACTGAGTATTGTGACAACTTTTTAAGCGGATTTCTGAAGAATCAGAAATACAGGGTTAATACCAAATATTTATATACGTCAACAATATAAATATATATAATTTATATATTTCAATTAAATTTGTGCTCGAATGATTTTTCACTGTAAAGAACGCATGTACCTTGGGTCTCTCGTGGGAAACTATGGAAGCCCGTACGTGCCACAGAAAAAATAATTTATAACTTGTGCGCACGAGTAACAAACTTGAGCGCACGAGTTTCAAACTTGTGCGCACGAGTTGCCAACTTGAGCACACGAGTTTCAAATCTTGTACGCACGAGTTACTCACTAATATTTGAAACATGTGCGCTTAAGTTAGTAACTCGTGCGCACAAGTTTGACCTCTAACTCGTGCGCTCAAGATTTGAAACTGCCAAGTTAGTAACTCGTGCGCTCAAGCTTAAAACTCGTGCGCTCAAGATTTGAAACTCGTGCGCTCAAGTTAGTAACTCTAGCGCACAAGTTTGAAACTGGGAGCACAAGTTATAAATTATTGTTTCAGTGGCACGTACGGGCTTCCATAGGAAACACTTAGTGGTAAAAATTTTATAAAAATTAAATATTCATGGCATGGGTATAAAATGTCTTCAAATTCAATGGGTCCACAACTGAGAGAACAAGCCATTGGTAGACTGCAAGATGGCCAGTCCGCTAGAGTTGTAGGCAACGACTTGCACTCCAGGACTATTAACTACAAACATCACGAATAATCGGCCACAACTTGAGTTACAACATAGGCATTTTGTTCACCCTTTGAACCACAGCTTCTGAAAATGTAAGACATTATTTCGGAACAAACTAGCGATATACAGTTCATCGTCGAATACATCGTAGTTGTCGTCAACACCAGATGTCATCGTCCAAACAGAGGGCCTGTTTTAACACCCTGACACGGACATGCACGCTTTTAATTGCTTTTGCAGCAACAAAAATGACATAATTAGCAATGACGTTACATTATCTTTTTTTAATAAAACCTTTAGTGCATATCTACAGCAGATGATTGCTATGGGTTTTTTGAGAGAGAGAGAAGTGTAAAGAAGGAAGAGAGACAGGAGCTGAGGGGAGGGAGAAAGGAGCAATATGGAGGGAGAAAGGTAGATGGAAGGGCAAAGAAGCAGATGGGAGGGAGAAGGGAGAAATTCCCTGTTAAGGAATTATTGGGGTGGTTCAAACATCATGGTATGAAGTGGAGTCGTAAAAATTGGTTTAGCTATCTTTCAGAGACATTGACTAATCTAACAGCTGCTAGATACATCGACCAACATATCATGCCACATCTCGCACGTCATCAAAACAAGACATTCTGGCATGATAACGCACGCGCGCATACAGCAGGAGCAACAAGGGATCTCTTACCATATATATTACCAAGAAAATATAGATGCATTTCATCTCGTTGTCGGATAATTGTTGTTTTTGTTTGTTTTATGTTTGGTCACAATTAGCAGTTTAATGACAATAAAAATTGAATTGAATTAAAAGTATAATGATAATAAATGTGATTAATGAAAAGAAGATACTTCATAATATTTATGAAATATGTCAAATCAAAATCAGCTACCTAATATCCCTTATTGACACAATATATCTCATTTTATTAAGTAAGTATTGGAAATTCTATCTATAAAAATCGACTACGATCATTTGAATAGTAGTCCTTACATCTCTTGATTGTATGATACAGATATCAGAAACAGGCGGTGAGAATAAGCTACTATAAGTCTCTATGGTATAATATAGATAACAGAAAAATGACATGATCACCAGTTCCCATATTTTATTTTCAATTAATGTGTTTTGAGCAATTTTACACATCTGTTAACAGTTTGTTTTAAATAAATCAATGGCTACTTGATTTCCAACATTATCTTTTTTTTTAAATAAGCACTGCTCTTAATATATTAAAACAAATAAAGTCAACCATAAAATTAGCAACTCGTGACTTAATACACAAGTATCCAAAGCAAAAAGTATTATAATGAAAGTAGGTCTCTAACAGGTTGTGTGATATCAAAATATTTGAGCCGTCTCATGAGGCTAGAAATGTAAAATAAGCTTCAAGTAGATATATTGTCTGACAGATGTATCAGAAAGACATCCCATGAAAATCATCGTTTCACAGAGGTATCAGAAAGATGTTCATGCAAATCAGCTACCTTACATCTATACATTGTATTACAAAGGTATCAGAAAGATGGCCCATGAAATTCAGCTCCATTACATCTTTACATAGGATAACAGAGATATCTGAAAGATGTTCCATGAAAAAAAGCTACTCTACATCTATGCATTGTATAACAGAGGTATCACACAGATAACTTATGAACATCGGCTACCTTACATCTATTTATTTGCATAACAAACATATTAGAAAGATGACCCAAGAAAACAGGTACCTTACATCTATGCCATGTATAACAGAGGTATCAGAAAAATGTCCCATGAAAACATGCTACCTTAAATCTTTGCACAGAATACCAGAGGTATAAAAAAACCATAAAAACTACCCAACGTGTATGCATTGTATTACAGAGGCATCATAAAGATGAACCATGAAAGTCTGCTACCTTACATCTACAGCATAACAGAGTTATCAGAAAGATGTCCCACAACAAACAGCTACCATACATCAAAAACCTGTATTACAGTGGTATCACAAAGATAAGTCATGAAAATCTTCTACCCTACATCTATATATTTGCGTTACAAATGTATTGGAAACGTCATCCATGAAAATCAACTACCTTACATCTATACGATGTATAACAGAGGTATCAGAAAAACGACACATGGAAACCAGCTTCCTTACACCTATACATTGTACAACAGAGAAATAAAAAAAATGACTAATGAAAATCAGCTACCTTACATCTTTGTATTGCATAACAGAGGTATCAGAAGTACGTTGCATGAAAAACAGCTAACTTACTTCTTTGCATAGCATAATATGAGGTATCGGAAAGATGTCCGGTGAAGAATCCGCTACCCTACATCTTTATACCCGGTATTGTATTACAAATTGATTACAAAAATGACCCATGAAAATTAGCTACTTTACATCTATACAATGTATAACAGAGGCATCAGAAAGATGAACCATGAAAATCTGCTACCTTACATCTTTGCATAGCATAACAGAGATATTAGAAAGATGATCCATGAAAAACAGCTGCCCTGCATGTATACATTGTCTAGCAGAGGTATCACCAAGATGACTCATAAAAACCGGCTTCATTGACCCTATAAATTGTATACAAGAGTTTCAGAAAGATGACCCATGAAAACCACCTACCTAACACCTATACATTGTACAACAGAGATATAAGAGAGATTACCATGAAGATCAGTTACCATAAACCTATAGAATGTGTAACAGAGGCATCAGAATATGTTTCATAAAATATTTTATAGCTCTTTAAATCTATACAATATACAACAGCGGCATCAGAAAGATGACCCATGAAGATCAGCTTTCTTAAATCTTTGAATAACATAATATAGGTACCAGAAAGATGTCCCATGAAAAACAGCTACCCTGCATCTATACATTTTATTACAGAAGTATCACAAAGATTAGTCATTACAATCAGCTACCTTTAAACTATTCAATGTATCACAGAGGTATCATAAGATGTCCTATGAAAAACATCTACCTTACATCTATACATGGTATTATAGAGGTATCACACAGATGGCTCTTGCAAATCTACTACCCTACATTGATATATTGTATTACAAATTTAGTAGAAAGATTGCCTATGAAATAAGTGTATAACAGAGGCATCAAAAAGATGATCCACGAAAGTCTTTGTATAGCATAACAGAGGTATCAGGGAGATGTCCTATGAAAAAGAAAAACAACTACCCTTCATCTATGCATTGTACAACAGAGATATCAGAGAAATGACCATGAAAATCAGCTACTATACATCTAAACAATGTATAACAGAGCCATCAGAAAAAGGACACAAGAAATCGGCTCCCTTACATCTTTGCATAGCATATAGAGGTATCAGAAAGATGTCGTATAAAAAACAGCTACCGTACATCAAAACATTGTATTACAGAGGTATCACATGGATTGGTTATGAAAATCAGCTACATCTATATACATTTGCATTACAAATGAATTAGAACGACGACCCATACAAAATCAACTAACTGACATCTATACCATTATAACAAAGATATAAGAAAGATGGCCATGAAAACCAGCTTCCTTGCGCCTATAAATTAGATAAAGGAGTCTCAGAAAGATGTCCCATGATAAACAGCTAACTTATTCAATACATTGTATAACAGAGGTATCCCGTAGATAACCAATTAAAACCAGCAACCTTAAATATTTACATAGCATATCAGAGGTATCAGACAGAGTAGTCATGAAAATCAGCTACCCTCCATTTATATATTTGCATTTCAAATGTTTTAAAACGTGAAACATGGAAAATCAGCCACCTTACATCTATACGATGTATAACAGAGCCATCAGAAAGATGACACATGGAAAGCAGCAACCTTGCATCTTTGCATAGCATAATAGAGGTACCAGAAAGATGTCCTATTAAAACAACTACCCTTCATCTATACATTTTACAACAAAGATATCAGTGAGATGACATTGAAAATAAGCTACCATACATCTATACAATTTACGTGTATAACAGAGCCATCAGAAAGATGACACAAGAAAAAAAGCTCCCTTGCATCTTTGCATAGCATATTAGAGTTATCAGAAAGATGTCCTATGAAAAACAGCTACCTTACACCTATATATTTTACTCTAGAGATATCAGAGAGATGACCGTGAACATCAACTACCTTACATCTATACAATGTGTAACAAAGGCATCAGAAATACGAACCATTAAAACCAGCTACCTTAAATCTTTACATACCATATCAGAGGTATCCGAACGATGTCCTGAGAAAAAAACTACTCTATATGTATACATTGTATTACAGAGGCATCAGAAAGGTGACCCATGAAAATCAGCTACCTTAAATCTTTAATCATTATATCAGAGGTATCTTAAAGATGTCCTATGAAAAACAGCTACCGGGCCTACATCTACATATTTGATTAAAGAGGTATAATAAAGATGTCAATTAAAAATCAGCATCCTTACATATTTATAATTTACACCAGAGGTATCAGAAACACTACCCATGAAAAACCGCTACCCTACAATTATCTACACATAGTATTACAGATGTATCACAAAAATGATTCACGAAAATTGGTTTCTTTACAACTATAACAAGGTATAAGAAAGATGACCATGAAAAGCAGCTTTCTTGCGCCTATGAATTTTACAGAGTCTCAGAAAGACGACTAATGAAAACCAGCAACCATACATATATGCATTGTTCAAATTTAATCATAAAAATTAGCCTGCTTTCAACTATAAATTGTACAAAAGAGTCTCAGAAAGATGATCCATGAAAATCAACTACATGTACCTTACATCAATACATTTTATAACAGAGATATCCCAAGAGATGAACATTAAAACCAGCTTCATTGTCTTTATAAATTGTATACAAGAGTCTCAGATAGATGACTCATGAAAACCAGTTACCTTACACCTTTACATTGTACAACAGATATATAAGAGAGATGACCATGAAGATCAGCTACCATAAATCTATAGAATGTGTAACAGAGGCATCAGAATATGTCCCATAAAAAACAAATGGCCGATTTCTGGTACAGATGACCCAGAACAGATGAGCTCACGCGCACACATCTGTACTTGCTGCGTCATCCAATCACAATGCCAGAAACAAGAACGTTGTTATGGAAGCATAACAACGTTCTTCTATGACGTTCTTGTTTCCGGCGTTCTGATTGGATGTCAGAGACAATGGAGTATAAAACAATGGAGAGTCTATAGGATATACATGTAGCAATGTTAAAAGTTGCTGGTTTACGGAAGAAATAGGTACTTTCATGCGTTTTTTGGAAAGCCCGTGTGAACTTTTACTCGTGATAGAAATTTTTATGTCTTTTGGCTCGTTCTGCTGCGCTCCACTCGCGAAAAGACATAAAATTTCTATCACTCGTGAAAGATCAACAGGTCTTTCCCCAAAACGTATGAAAGAACCTATTAATCTTTACACAACATATCAGTGTTATCAGAAAGATTTCATATAAAAACAGCTACCCTACATCAAAAAATTGTATTACAGAGGTATCACGTGGATTACTTATGAAAATTAGCTATATATATATATATATTTGCATTACAAATGTATTAGAAAGATGACCCATCAAAAATCACCTACCTGACTTTTAGATTGACACTAATGGTTTGAGGTGGAGCTAAAAGTATCCGCAAATTAAAAACATATTTTTCCCTGCATTCAAATATGATGATTTCATATTTAAAACAATATAAAAAATCATTATACATTTGACGGGATGAAGATATTGATCACCTCCAAGAACTAGGAATGAATTAGAACCTCTAAAACACATATTTTTCTCCAGAAAATGTTGATACATTTATTAGCTTTCATTAAAACAAATGTTTATGAATTTTTAAGAAAAAACTTGGTCGTTTAAACAGATTTTACCTTTAATTAGATAAAACAACTAATTAAGGTAAACAACGGGAAACTAAAACAAAATATATATTAACTAAAGTCCGTGTCGAATAATTTTCAGTTTGTTGCTCAATTCCTTAAAAAGTCTTCAATACAAAGGAAGGTGGACTAACATTTAATTTAAACATATTTCATTTGGTAATTAAAAAAATGGATTGGACACACGTAAATACATACTTATAAAGTCCTCTGTACATTACAAGTATATACATATGCTAAAACAATGTAGATCACAAGATAGAAGAACTTGTACACAATTTCAAATAAACAAACGTGAGAAATAATTACAAAAGAATCAAAATAAAAGTCAATAGTGGCTGAAGATGTTTCCGTTTGACTCTGACCACTGCATCGCAGAATTAAAACTCCTTTGGATCTCTTAACATCTTCAAACACATCTCTAAAAATACTCAAATTTTTGTCATAAGGATGTTCTACATTGCCACTAGTAAGCGTACGCAAATCAATATTAGTCCCAATTGGTAGCAATCTTAGATAACCAATAAGATCTAATATGTGGTTGCTATATATGGGACAATCAAAGAAATAGTGGTTTGCATCTTCAATACCGCATAAACAGGATGGATTTAAAATAAGGTTTGATCTGAATAAATCGTATTTTAGAAAGGATGCTGACCAACTTGGTGTGTTAATACATGTATTATTTTTAATTTCGGGGCCATATGCATAGTGTCTTGGCACTACCCACAAAACAGAATCTTTCCTTAAAGCATTTTTGAAGGCCCAAATAGAGTTAACATTTCCGATCAATTCTATTCCATTGCTTAATTGTTTTGGGAATAAATGATTGATTACCGAGGGAAGTCTACAGTATGGTAATATTATGTCATCACCATTTCGCAATGGATGAGGACTTAAACTTTGAACTTTAGTGGGAACGATTCTCCTTACGTATTGAGGGGCATTTTGGTTTCGTATTGTATAAAACATTTGTAATCTTTTAAATTTTAGTAAACAGACACAAGCCAGGTAATAACCTGTTTAGAAATGTGCAATGTTCCTTGTAATTTAATTTGAACTATAAATCTAAACAATTTTCTAATGGTAAATAGATCGACCACGTCGTGAGACTATTTGAATTTTAACGGCGTAAGAATATGTCATTTTTTTCGTATAATTCCCTACTTGCGGTAAACAAGATTTATCTCCCATTAGCAGAGTTATCTGTTCTTTATTCACATATAGCAAAGCATCCGGTAAAATTTATTATGATATGCAAACTAATTCTGCAGTGTTTTAATTGTACTGGAAGAGTCAGTCCACAGACATTATTTAAAAAAAATAAAAACGTAATTTCCCTATCTGTACCTGCTGTTATGAAAGACAACTCCTGCAAATGGGAAGTAACTCTTGTATTCCGAAAATAGGGATATTTGCTCATTTGAATTATAATCATATTTCAGCTTACAAAGCAACTTTAAATTATTCTAAATAAACTTGAATAAAAATAAATATATTCTTTATCTATAGTATGAACCAAACATGCCGTGAACGATGGCAGGTTTGTATTTTTCTTTAAGAAGATAAATTTCTAAAAGAAATTATAGAATTCACTATACTCCTCATAGAATTGTTGCACTGAAAACTTAAGACAGTTATTGATCAGGTTTAACCTTTCGTATTGGGTCATATCAACATCTGGAAGAAGAGATTTTATTTAAATATTTTCGGCAGTAATTACTTCAGGGTCACCATAACTTCAATCTAATTAAATTGTAATAACATTAATTAAGTTCACGGCACACGGACACTACAAATGCGAATTTTATTGATTTAGTGCTATAAACATGTAGATAAATCCTAACACATCTAGTATAGTGACAAATCCGTTAGTTCTGGTGGATACTTTTACTACCTTCGTCAATAGATTTAATTAAGTTACATTTGGTTAGGTTTTCACAATGACTCCAGATAAATAGTCATTATATATCAGATAACACTATTATCCGTCACAGTCAATCTTTAATTTGAATAGAGCAGCAATGTATCAAATCTGGAATCTGGTTAATTAAGGTTAGATTAAAGCAATTATTGGTGAAATTATTTGTTTATAGGTAAAATATGTGTTGTGGATATATTTTAAATACAAATTAACGACACTGTCATGTGACTGTATTATAAAAATCTTAAACGGGGACATTTCAGAATTATGTTTTTGATAAATCTGTCTATAATGTTTTAGTCAAGATGAACTGAATATCCGTGGAAGGAGTTGAATATATGTTAATCTACAAAATGGAGAGTTGTATTCTACCAATCTAATTAAAATTAAATCTTTCACCTGCTCCACCCTTTTGCTGTGTCGCTGGACAGCGACCAACAACATAAGGGGGAAGCTAGTGAAAGAGTTATTTTAATTAGGTTTTGTTTTCTACTTTATTTTCTGCTTTTTGTATATTATATATAGTGTGTGTAAAACTCCCCATTAAAAAAAACACCAAAAGAAAATCCAAACATGCACTTGCATTGCTGAAAACTAATTACAGGAAATACAAGTATTCCATTAATTGACAAATTAATTTTAATTTTACATGTATTGCAAAATCCGTTATAATCTAGCTTCGAATTTAAGATGATTTAGAAAATATGCTTTTTAAATATTACCGATTACGCAAAGTATAAATATGTTTTCTAATTAACATTCCTTTTTATCTCATTGTGAAAAAGAACTATAACCTATGGCCCCTTATCCAGTATTACGCAGTTTCACGGAGACTTAAAAACACCGCATTAAAATATCAGAACTTATATAATTGGTCAATAGAAAAGTCTGAACACCACGGATGAATTTGGTTGTATATAAAGGCGAATTGAAAGCAAGTTTTAAAAATTTGACGCTTGTTTTCTAAATTTTTTCTCATTTCCCATTTATTTTATTTCGGCTATTTTAGAAGCTACTTTTTTCCAACATAAGGCATTGAAAAAGGAAGGGGAATAACATTTTCAAATTTTGCAACAAATTTGGGTCAGCCAAGATTATTTTGAATTGTGCAGTTAGATCGAAGCAGTCTTCTCAATTACAAGATGATCGATGTTATTATTAAATATCTTAATAAATATATTGCGGAAGAGTAAAATTACAATGTAAATTTTATTATACTTAACATCAAAGATTAGAAATACATATCGCAGCAGGGGGGTCTCAACCCCCTAGAAGCTGAGCACAATTTTTTAACCACTTCCATGATCAATAGTAGATGACTTACTACCTTAACCCCTTAGTTTATAAAGTTGACATATACTGTACTATTTAAATAATACATTTCCTCTACTGTACATATATAGATTAAGGTTTGATAGTTAAAATGCAACGCAATTAAACAAAATCGAAGAATGTGTCCATGAGACACAGATGCCCCCTCCCCCACCCGGTAAAATGAAGTCCCAAACAGGAAGTAGTTGTCCGACAGGTCAGAAAGTCGCTTAGGATGTACAACTTGTGATACTGAACCACCCTGCCAAATTTCAAATTGTTCTCATGTACGGTTTCTGAGAAAAGCTTAACGGAACTTTTCATACTCGTGTTCACACATTTTCATATCGACCCAGACCCAAAGAGGAAGTAGTTGTTCGACAGGTCTGAAAGTCGCGTGAGACGTACCACTTGTGATACTGAACCACCCTGCCAAATTTCAAATTGTTTTCATGTACGGTTTCTGAGAAATTTGGGTCAGCCAAGATTATTTTGAATTGTGCAGTTAGATCTAAGCAGTCTTCTGAATTACAAGATGATGTTCTTATTAAATATCTTAATAAATATATTGCGGAAGAGTAAAATTACAATGTAAATTTTATTATACTAAACAACAAAGATTAGAAATACATATCGCAGCAGGGGGGTCTCAACCCCCTAGAAGCTGAGCACAATTTTTTAACCACTTCCATGATCATTAGTAAATGACTTACTACCTTAACCCCTTAGTTTATAAAGTTGACATATACTGTACTATTTAAATAATACATTTCCTCTACTGTACATATATAGATTAATGTTTGATAGTTAAAATGCAAGGCAATTTTAAAAAATCGAAAAGTGTGTCCATGGGACACAGATGCCCCCTCCCCCCGTTAAATAAAGTCCCAAACAGAAAGTAGTTGTCCGACAGGTCTGAAAGTCGCTCAGGATGTACAACTAGTGATACTGAACTACCCTGCCAAATTTCAAATTGTTCTCATGTACGTTTCTGAGAAAAGCTTGACGGAACGTTTCATACTCGTGTTCACACATATTCATATCGGCCCAGCCCCAAACACGAAGTAGTCGTCCGACAGGTCTGAAAGTCACTTAGGACGTACTACTTGTGATACTATACCACCCTGTCAAATTTCAAATTGTTCTAATGTACGGTTTCTTAGAAAAGCTTGACGGAACTTTTCATACTCGTGTTGACACATTTTCATATCGACTCAGTCCCAAAGAGGAAGTAGTTCTTCGACAGGTCTGACAGTCGCTTAAGGCGTACCACGTGTGATTCTGAACCACCCTGCCAAATTTCAAATTGTTTTCGTGTACGGTTTCTGAGAAAAGCCTGACGGATATTCGTACGGACGGACGTACGTACAGACAGACGGACAGCATCCAGGGGCCGGGTAAACGAAAGAATCCTAAGATATGTCCTAAGATACGTCATAGGATAATACTTAGGATGGTCTTAGGACATGTCCTAAGTCTGACTTAATGCCTTCAACAAAGCTTAGGATAGTCCTTACTAAGATTATCTTACGACCATCCTAAGACAATCTTTAATAATTATTTAAAAATGAAAGTAAAGATACATGTAAAATTTAAATGATTTCAAAATAATTGTAAGAAATATATAATTCATTCAATTCATTCCCATATTCGGACATAATAAAGGTAAGATATTTCCTTTTAAAACATCTCTTTCATAAAAAAGCATGCCAACATACAAGTTTAATTTCAATAAATATATATTATTTCAAGCTAAAGAATCTAAATTGTTTTCAATGTTAATAATATAATTTTAGTTAGATTTAAAACGGCATTTTAATGCGGTGGTAAATGTTTTACAAATGAGTTAATTTCATCACTACCTTTAAATACAAAAATCATAAGTTATACTTAGTTGGACCAACTCAAAAGCAACAGAAGATGATCCTTATATATTTTTTCTCAAACTAATAGGAATATTTAAGGGTTAATAAATTTAATATATTAATATATATTACTTTGTAGATTTATTTTTCAATGATTTTTTTGTAAGCATAAACGGTCTATATAATCGTATAAAGACACACCGAAGTATATGGACCGGCTGGGGATAAAATGTACATTGGATTTACACATCTGTTCGAGGATTATTTACGACAAGTAATTGATATGCAAAATGAGTTTTCAGAACAATAATAACCTAAAATGATCAGTCATGACAGTACATGTTGTGCATATGAAGCAAATAAATGAGTATAGAAGCTTACAAAAAGTAAAGTATAATACATGTATAACAAATAGTTAATGACACTTCGGGTCATATGGCAGTATATGGACCGGCTGGTGGCCCCAAAAAATAGATGGACCACAGCTGCGCTTCGGTCCATATAAATTTTTGGGGCCACCAACCGGTCCATATACTGCCATATGACCCTCAGTGTGATGAACTATTTGTTAAATATTTCGGCGTTTGAGATAATTTATTTGTATTAAAAAAAACAAAAAGTTAATTATTTCAAATTTATCAATTATAAACCGGCAACCTATATATAGAACGTTGCTATAAGGTCCCACTCGATATCTACACGTGTACATTGTCATTAGTTAAGCCATCTATCGTTGGATTCATGGATGAATGGATGGATGGATGGATGGATGGATGGACTGAACTTGAAGTTTTGGTCGCCGAAGTGAATGCTAACAAAAATATTATATCAAGCAAAACTTTCTAATGTAACAATTAAAAAGTGCTGAAAAGAAGACATGGAAAAAATATGTACTCCACAAAATAAAGACTACCAGAGGACAACCTCAAGCAAGCAAGCACGTAAGCCTGTTGTCTATATCCCTAAATATTCTGTTTCGACGAATATTATATCCCCGTCGTCTGATGTGTCGAAAAAGCAGCCATATTTGTGTTGGTTAGGCAAAGTTAGGGCATCCTAATTGTTTTAGGAAGAAAATTAGATCTTCTAAAATAGGACGCGTTCGTTGACACGACTTAGGACTAACATGTGTCCTAAGACCATCCTAAGACATATCCTAGTACTAAAATAGCTTCATTGACATGGCCGATTTTTTAAGTGCATGCCATAAATAACCGCAAGTTTTTGATTTAATGGTATCCCTCTGTGGTCCTCATTATTAATTTACATAAATAAGGCTTATCTGAAGCAAGACTATACGTGTTCACTACGCCACGGGCAATAAATTTTCTATCTGTCTTTTTTATGAGTTGTGGAAGTTTAAGGAAAGGAAAGGTCTTGTAAGAAATCGTTTAACAAATGGAAGCGTGATTTATACGATAATGACTTTACATAATACGAAAACTTGGTTTTCGGGCGGTTATTGTCTCATTTCCAAATCATGAGGTTATACATTTCACGTGTCTGAACTCTTGAAATTTTCCCTTTTCTTTGAAAGTAAACAGCCTCATATACGAATATTATTATCAACTGTTTAACTTCAAAATTAATAAAAGTGCCAGTTTTTGTCAGAGGTCTTCGAACAATCATTTTCATAGTGGTCCCTTTTAACTAAATCATATTCTAACGGTGAAAGGGAGATAATTCAAACTTTGTATTATTGTGGTAGCAAATTTTCATAATAGACTTTCGGAACACATCGTTGTTGTACCGAATGTGTATTCCGAAAGATAAAAAGAAGCTTGTTTATCATGGTAGCAAATATTAATACCACAGGGGCACCCAATGAAATTTGTTTAAAATTTATTGCATTTTTTTCATTTTTTGAGACCATGCTCTCTTCAATGTTGAATGGAATAACTAGTGCTAATATGATAATTATTACCATTTAAAAATAACTTTAAACCCTATTTTTGTATTAAATTTTATTGTAAATTTATCATGTTTATGCATATGGCTTGTATGAACGTTTGTCTCCTGACAATGGAGACAGATGAAGAAGAGGCAATTTGACTAAAAATAAAATATTCAGATTTCTTTTAATTAAAAAAAAATTAAATGCACTATAATTGTCATACATTATTTCAAACTAAGTCAGTTTACATCTAACATGTCTAAATACTTATATGCTGGATGCATCTTTTATCCATCTCATGAAATATTAATTTTATCTTCTTGTAGCAAAGTCCACTATGAACAATGATGAAATAGGTTAATTTGATATCCAATTGTCTATGATTAATTTTCATGCAACACATGTTCAGTAAAATAAAGTAACTAGGATTTTCTATATAAGCAAATTCCAAGTATCACTGTCAGCAAACATTTTTTAAAATCTATATTGACATTGGAGAAAATTTGGTTCCCTGGAACTATTTCCTCTCTTCTAAATTTTTTAACCTTAAAATAAACAAAACAGACTTAATAAAAATAATTCATCAAATTGAATATTACAATATTAATAACTGCTTGTCACTTCGAATAAAATTTCATCACTGAAGAGGAATTTGTATAAGTGGTAGTCCAGTAGTTTTCCTATTATTTAGTGTATGTTTGCTGTTGTTCATCATTGTATGGTACTGTCATTATGTACATGTATGTTACTGCTATAACAACTTTTATAAATACATATTGTTCACACTAAATATTTGTATTCTCATTGCCATATGCATACTCGCCACACAAATTCACAAGTGTCATAAGTTACTAGTATATATTCCAATCTAACTAAAATTATATTTAACTTGGCCCCCCCCCCCCTTCTTGCTATTGTCACGGCGACAATGGCAAAAAGGGGGAGCAAAGTGAATATTTTAATTAGATTGTACAATGTAGTATATTCACAAAATTATAAATTACATTTGTTTCAAAGACTGGAAAACTGCATACAAAACTTTCTAAAAATACATACTCAAGGATAGCTACTATCCATATGCATTGCACAGTATTACCATACACTACTGTTATGATAAAGTGTATAAAACATATCAAAATCCACATTACATGCTGTATTACCCCTTGACCAATATGAGCCCCTGGCCAGCATCCCTATACTGCTACAGCTGATATTGATTGGTACATGTATCTTGGGATGATAGAGCATCTGAAAAGCAATTTGTCACATTTTATTCTCTATAAAATATATGAACATATTCATGTTCTTATGGATAATATAATAAATAAAATTGATAAGTGGTTATGCTAATACTATATGAGAATTTATAGTTTCATGATCCATCTACACATTTATCAATATACAATATTTTCAAGTACAGAATTTATTTCATGATTTTGTTGTTTTTTTGTTGCATATACACTTTTGATTTAAAACACAAGAGGTCTGTGCGTGGCTCAAATCTTGACCTAGTTATAGTTATGGATACATAAATTGTGCTAGAATACTGACTTTTGAAAATATTTTCTATAAGAGGGTGGACAAAAATTATCATAGAGACATGCACCCTTTGACGTCATATATTTAATATAATCCGCTAAACGAATTATACAATGTGCAAAATGGAAAATTTGTTATTACTCGATGGAGAAAATATTTTTTGTAGTTAATCCTTAAATATAGATAAGTGTGTACATTGTATGCATTATACAGAAAATACATATTTTTTTCTCATAAATAAATCATGTTAATTTTCATTATCTTGTGAATTTGTGTTTCTGAAATGCACCTCTCAACATATCCAATGAAATTTTATAACTCTTTCTATCTAAACCAGAGTTTGATTATTAATGCCTGTGTTATTTCAGTTCAATTATACATTCCATATAGGAATATATATCTGTTTGGGCAGCACATTTTTGTTTCTGTTTAATCTTTAAGGTCAAGACAATAATTATGTTAACCTGGGGACATTATGTCTATGTGTAAACTATGCAGAATTATTCAAAAGAACTAATAGCAATTTTAAGATTTTGCTTAAGATGTTTAACATTTTCAGTTTCAAGTTTTAACTGACTGTCTATGTGTGTGTGTGTGTGTGGAGGGGGGGGGTAATGGAAAGTGTAAATAAAGTATAACAATTGACATAGTTAAACAGTTGCCTATACGTGTTGCCACCTATTATTAAAATTTTTACTTAAAATGGGGCAACACCTGAAGTCTCTCAGTGTCTAACATTGTCAGTACAAGACAAGGGATCGATACATTCCTGAGCATTTTTTCGATGACAATTGTATATAATCACTATACTGATGTTTAACACAACTTAAGTATTTTCTTAGACATACCTTAGTGTTCATCTTTTCGGGTCCGGCTTCATCATTGCTGGTAATTATACTTAATTATAGCTGGTTGTCAGTTTTGAACTAGCACGTTTAACGGCAATGCAAGATTCTTTTTCACGTTGAATGTACCGGAAGCTGATTATTTCATCGTAAATAAAGCTCAACAAGTTGACAAAATTTCAATAATTTTAATAAAAAGAAAACGTTCAATTGTTTTTTAATAAATCTGACCTTAGAGAATGAAAATCAATTCCATAATATTAATATAAGAACAATGTTCACTGGATGTTGTCATTTTCTCCCAACCTAAAACAATTGACCAATCAAAACGTTGTATCCATGGGAATGAGTATCGTTAGTAGATTGCAATGCGATCGTCAAAATCAGTTTAATATATTGCCTTAACCATGCTGCGTTGTTGTTTGTTTGATGGTGTTTAACGCCACTTTCAGCAATTTTTCAGCTATATCATGTCGTCCAGTTTTTATTGGGGGAGGAAGCCGGAGTACCCGGAAAAAACCCCCGACCTGCGGTAGGAAAACTGGCAATCCTTGTCAATTAAGATTGGAGTCGAGTACACCCTGCCTGCAGTGAGAATTGAGTCTCGTATTGATACAACTGTACACGGCTGTCTCGACGTGATACAGGTAGTTGTATGTAATGTGTATTTACAATATATGAAATATTATATATTGGCGTATTTTTTTTCGCGGAAAGTTACTTTTATGTGTATTTAGAATGCTTAAAATCATACAGAGACAAATTATGTTTTTAAAACAGGAATGATATAAATTAAATGTCTAAATCAGTTAAAAATACGGTAGAAAATGGAGAGAAAGATAATTCTCTTTATAAAAAAAGGAAGTCATCGAAGATATTTTTATGTAATTAAATATTTAAACATTAAGAGGCTATACATGCAAATGAATCGTACACGCAGTCCTTAAAAATAAGATTAAAAAGTAAATGAGATTTTGTAAAATGTATAATAATATTTTTTCTGATGGCAAAACGAAATACAATTTTTCATCATCAATAAGAGCCATCAAAATTGTCATTTCAAAAAAAAAAAACAAAAAGAAAATGTTTGGCCCGGTGGCGTAACAAACTCTTAGTCATGTTACAGATAAGCTACACGTGCATGTTAATTAATACTAATTTCCACAGCTGGAGATCTTTGAATCAGGGTTATTCCTCGCCACATAAAATAAATTGATTAGCAATATGGTATCTGTAACATTTCTAAATTGTTGTATTTCAAAGCATGCATGTATGTAAACTTCAAACGAGATTTTAAAGCATGTGAGCTCCATTAATCCTGACATAATCGCTGGAATATTAGAATGCGGTCAGTGACAATACTTGGCCTCAGTGTGTGTCCTCTCTAGTGTTCATATACCTGTTGAATGAAGCCAAGGTGAATAAAGGTATATTTACAATTCTGTGAGAATAAATTTTCCACTCAACAGAAAAGTAAAACCTCTATTATCCGACCAATTAAAACAAGTCTATTGTGGATGGACAATCTGCAAATATATTAAATATGAAAGAATCGTGTAACCATTTCTGTACTAATAAAATACGTTGTTTGTTTTCATTGAATTAGTTAAACGCCGCCTTAATAACTTTTTAACTCTATCATGACATCAAGATTTTTTGCGGGCGGAAACTGACAACAATGTCTCAATAAAAGTTAAACAGTTTTGTGGCCTAAGGAGATTATAAGCATATTAAAATACTTTCAGTTTAGTATGTGTAGAACTATGTGGTATTTTTAATACAAAATTACTTTATTAGTCATACTTGTAATAATAAAAAAAATGTGGTTAATTGTTCATAAGCAGTGTTTTTATAAGCATGTTAGTCAGTGTATAACTAGAATCTTGTCTTGCAGATCTTCTAAGAAAAAACTGTTTTTAAAAGTCTAATTAGAAAGTAATTGAAGCAAGTATTTGTATCGCCGTATGATATAGATTACTCCAACATCTGAAGATGTCCCACAGAAGGAACTAGATGTCACCACATAAGTCATTTTTTCGCTTACGTCCTCGTATGAAAAACTAGTATCAGTTGTATTACAATAATTCAAACACCACATATAAAAACCATCTAAATTAAATAAGAGTGGAGTTCAGTAGGAACATAACCTATATCATTAATAATTAGGCCTATGGCTATTGAAATGGATGTGAAGTCCTGGCACGGGAATAAATGTAATCGTATCACTATATTTTTACTTTATTTGTACCCGCATAAATCGAACAACAGAATTTGTGCCTAGTATTCATGATATAGGTTAATGACCTACTGAACTTTCCTCTTATTTTACCCTGGCAATGCCGATTGAAAGGGATGCACCTAATTCAGACACCGATATCTCGAACACCGGAAGTTGGTCCAAGTATTCACTATATAGCTTAAGGACACACTGAACTCCCCTTCAAATTTATCCTATGCCAGTGGCGACTGAAAGGAGTACGAAGTCCCAGCAGGAGAAGGGATTTTACTTTATCGGTATTCCTGATATAGGTTGATGACCTACTAAGGTCCCCTCTCAATTTACAGTAGATCCATGGCGATTGAAAGGGGTGTGAAGTCCTAGTAAGGCAACAATTTTCACCATACGAGTCACTTTTCACGTAATTCAGACCCCGATATCTCGAACACCGGAAGTTGGCCCAAGTATTCATGATATAGGTTGATAACCTACTATGATATCCTCTCAATTTACAGTAGATCCATGGCGATTGAAAGGGGTGTGAAGTCCTAGTAAGGCAACAATTATCACCATACGAGTCATTTTTCACGTAATTCAGACCCCAATATCTCGAACACCGGAAGTTGGCCCAAGTATTCATGATATAGGTTGATGACCTACTAAGGTCCCCTCTCAATTTACAGTAGATCCATGGCGATTGAAAGGGGTGTGAAGTCCTAGTAAGGCAACAATTATCACCATACGAGTCATTTTTCACGTAATTCAGACCCCAATATCTCGAACACCGGAAGTTGGCCCAAGTATTCATGATATAGGTTGATGACCTACTAAGGTCCCCTCTCAATTTACAGTAGATCCATGGCGATTGAAAGGGGTGTGAAGTCCTAGTAAGGCAACAATTATCACCATACGAGTCATTTTTCACGTAATTCAGACCCCGATATCTCGAACACCGGAAGTTGGCCCAAGTATTCCTGATATACGTCGATGACCTACTAAGGTCCCCTCTCAATTTACCGTAGATCCATGGCGATTTATAGGGGTGTGAAGTCCTAGTAAGGCAACAATTATCACCATACGAGTCATTTTTCACGTAATTCAGACCCCGATATCTCGAACACCGGAAGTTGGCCCAAGTATTCATGATATAGGTTGATGACCTACTAAGGTCTCCTCTCAATTTACAGTAGATCCATGGCGATTGAAAGGGGTGTGAAGTCCTAGTAAGGCAATAATTATTACCATACGAGTCATTTTTCACGTAATTCAGACCCCGATATCTCGAACACCGGAAGTTGGCCCAAGTATTCATGATATAGGTTGATGACCTACTTAGGTCCCCTCTCAATTTACAGTAGATCCATGGCGATTGAAAGGGGTGTGAAGTCCTAGTCAGGCAACAATTAACACCATACGAGTCATTTTTCACGTAATTCGGACCCCGATATCTCGAACACCGGAAGTTGGCCCAAGTATTCATGATATAGGTTGATGACCTGCTATGATCTCCTCTCAATTAACAGTAGATCCATGGCGATTGAAAGGGGTGTGAAGTCCTAGTAAGGCAATATTTATCACCATACGAGTCATTTTTCACGTAATTCAGACCCCGATATCTCGAACACCGGAAGTTGGCCCAAGTATTCATAATATAGGTTGATGACCTACTAAGGTCCCTCTCAATTTACAGCAGATTCATGGCGATTGAAAGGGGTGTGAAGTCCTAGTAAGGCAACAATTAACACCATACGAGTAATTTTTCACGTAATTCAGACCCCGATATCTCGAACACCGGAAGTTGGCCCAAGTATTCATGATATAGGTTAATGACCTACTAAGGTCCCCTCTCAATTTACAGTAGATCTATGGCGATTGATAGGGGTGTGAAGTCCTAGTAAGGCAACAATTATCACCATACGAGTCATGTTTCACGTAATTCAGACCCCGATATCTCGAACACCGGAAGTTGGCCCAAGTAATCCTGATATAGGTTGATGACCTACTAAGGTCCCCTCTCAATTTACAGTAGATCCATGGCGATTTAAAGGGGTGTGAAGTCCTAGTTAGGCAACAATTATCACCATACGAGTCATTTTTCACGTAATTCAGACCCCGATATCTCGAACACGGGAAGTTGGCCCAAGTATTCCTGATATAGGTTGATGACCTACTAAGGTCCCCTCTCAATTTACAGTAGATGCATGGCGATTTATAGGGGTGTGAAGTCCTAGTAAGATCGCCTGAATATAGCTGAAATATTGCTGCTCGGGCGTTAAACACCATTAATCAATCAATCAATCAATCAAGTCCTAGTAAGGCAACAATTATCACCATACGAGTCATTTTTCACGTAATTCAGACCCCGATATCTCGAACACCGGAAGTTGGCCCAAGTATTCATGGTATAGGTTGATGACCTACTAAGGTCTCCTCTCAATTTACAGTAGATCCATGGCGATTGAAAGGGGTGTGAAGTCCTAGTAAGGCAATAATTATCACCATACGAGTCATTTTTCACGTAATTCAGACCCCGATATCTCGAACACCAGAAGTTGGCCCAAGTATTCATGATATAGGTTGATGACCTATTAAGGTCCCCTCTCAATTTACAGTAGATCCATGGCGATTGAAAGGGGTGTGAAGTCCTAGTAAGGCAACAATTAACACCATACGAGTCATTTTTCACGTAATTCGGACCCCGATATCTCGAACACCGGAAGTTGGCCCAAGTATTCATGATATAGGTTGATGACCTGCTATGATCTCCTCTCAATTAACAGTAGATCCATGGCGATTGAAAGGGGTGTGAAGTCCTAGTAAGGCAACAATTATCACCATACGAGTCATTTTTCACGTAATTCTGACCCCAATATCTCGAACACCGAAAGTTGGCCCAAGTATTCATGATATAGGTTGATGACCTACTAAGGTCCCCTCTCAATTAACAGTAGATCCATGGCGATTAAAAGGGGTTTGTGTAGTCCTAGAAAGGCAACAGTTACCACCATACGAGTCATTTTTCACGTAATTTAGACCCCGATATCTCGAACACCGGAAGTTGGCCCAAGTATTCATGATATAGGTTGATGACCTACTAAGGTCTCCTCTCAATTTACAGTAGATCCATGGCGATTGAAAGGGGTGTGAAGTCCTAGTAAGGCAACAATTATCACCATGCGAGTCATTTTTCACGTAATTCAGACCCCGATATCTCGAACACCGGAAGTTGGCCCAAGTATTCATGATATAGGTTGATGACCTACTAAGGTCCCCTCTCAATTTACAGTAGTTCTATGGCGATTGATAGGGGTGTGAAGTCCTAGTAAGGCAACAATTATCACCATACGAGTCATTTTTCACGTAATTCAGACCCCGATATCTCGAACACCGGAAGTTGGCCCAAGTATTCCTGATATAGGTCGATGACCTACTAAGGTCCCCTCTCAATTTACAGTAGATCCATGGCGATTTATAGGGGTGTGAAGTCCTAGTAAGGCAACAATTATCACCATACGAGTCATTTTTCACGTAATTCAGACCCCGATATCTCGAACACCGGAAGTTGGCCCAAGTATTCATGATATAGGTTGATGACCTACTAAGGTCCCTCTCAATTTACAGCAGATTCATGGCGATTGAAAGGGGTGTGAAGTCCTAGTAAGGCAACAATTAACACCATACGAGTCATTTTTCACGTAATTCGGACCCCGTGTCGAACACCAGAAGTTGGCCCAAGTATTCATGATATAGGTTGATGACCTACTAAGGTCTCCTCTCAATTTACAGTAGATCCATGGCGATTGAAAGGGGTGTGAAGTCCTAGTAAGGCAACAATTATCACCATACGAGTCATTTTTCACGTAATTCAGACCCCGATATCTCGAACACCGGAAGTTGGCCCAAGTATTCATGATATAGGTTGATGACCTACTAAGGTCCCCTCTCAATTTACAGTAGATCTATGGCGATTGATAGGGGTGTGAAGTCCTAGTAAGGCAACAATTATCACCATACGAGTCATTTTTCACGTAATTCAGACCCCGATATCTCGAACACCGGAAGTTGGCCCAAGTAATCCTGATATAGGTTGATGACCTACTAAGGTCCCCTCTCAATTTACAGTAGATCCATGGCGATTTAAAGGGGTGTGAAGTCCTAGTAAGGCAACAATTATCACCATACGAGTCATTTTTCACGTAATTCAGACCCCGATATCTCGAACACCGGAAGTTGGCCCAAGTATTCCTGATATAGGTTGATGACCTACTAAGGTCCCCTCTCAATTTACAGTAGATGCATGGCGATTTATAGGGGTGTGAAGTCCTAGTAAGGCAACAATTATCACCATACGAGTCATTTTTCACGTAATTCAGACCCCGATATCTCGAACACCGGAAGTTGGCCCAAGTATTCATGATATAGGTTGATGACCTACTAAGGTCTCCTCTCAATTTACAGTAGATCCATGGCGATTGAAAGGGGTGTGAAGTCCTACTAAGGCAATAATTATCACCATACGAGTCATTTTTCACGTAATTCAGACCCCGATATCTCGAACACCAGAAGTTGGCCCAAGTATTCATGATATAGGTTGATGACCTACTAAGGTCCCCTCTCAATTTACAGTAGATCCATGGCGATTGAAAGGGGTGTGAAGTCCTAGTAAGGCAACAATTAACACCATACGAGTCATTTTTCACGTAATTCGGACCCCGATATCTCGAACACCGGAAGTTGGCCCAAGTATTCATGATATAGGTTGATGACCTGCTATGATCTCCTCTCAATTAACAGTAGATCCATGGCGATTGAAAGGGGTGTGAAGTCCTAGTAAGGCAACAATTATCACCATACGAGTCATTTTTCACGTAATTCTGACCCCAATATCTCGAACACCGGAAGTTGGCCCAAGTATTCATGATATAGGTTGATGACCTACTAAGGTCCCCTCTCAATTAACAGTAGATCCATGGCGATTAAAAGGGGTTTGTGTAGTCCTAGAAAGGCAACAGTTACCACCATACGAGTCATTTTTCACGTAATTTAGACCCCGATATCTCGAACACCGGAAGTTGGCCCAAGTATTCATGATATAGGTTGATGACCTACTAAGGTCTCCTCTCAATTTACAGTAGATCCATGGCGATTGAAAGGGGTGTGAAGTCCTAGTAAGGCAACAATTATCACCATACGAGTCATTTTTCACGTAATTCAGACCCCGATATCTCGAACACCGGAAGTTGGCCCAAGTATTCATGATATAGGTTGATGACCTACTTAGGTCCCCTCTCAATTTACAGTAGATCCATGGCGATTGAAAGGGGTGTGAAGTCCTAGTAAGGCAACAATTAACACCATACGAGTCATTTTTCACGTAATTCGGACCCCGATATCTCGAACACCGGAAGTTGGCCCAAGTATTCATGATATAGGTTGATGACCTGCTATGATCTCCTCTCAATTAACAGTAGATCCATGGCGATTGAAAGGGGTGTGAAGTCCTAGTAAGGCAATATTTATCACCGTACGAGTCATTTTTCACGTAATTCAGACCCCGATATCTCGAACACCGGAAGTTGGCCCAAGTATTCCTGATATAGGTCGATGACCTACTAAGGTCCCCTCTCAATTTACAGTAGATCCATGGCGATTTATAGGGGTGTGAAGTCCTAGTAAGGCAACAATTATCACCATACGAGTCATTTTTCACGTAATTCAGACCCCGATATCTCGAACACCGGAAGTTGGCCCAAGTATTCATGATATAGGTTGATGACCTACTAAGGTCCCTCTCAATTTACAGCAGATTCATGGCGATTGAAAGGGGTGTGAAGTCCTAGTAAGGCAACAATTAACACCATACGAGTCATTTTTCACGTAATTCGGACCCCGTGTCGAACACCAGAAGTTGGCCCAAGTATTCATGATATAGGTTGATGACCTACTAAGGTCTCCTCTCAATTTACAGTAGATCCATGGCGATTGAAAGGGGTGTGAAGTCCTAGTAAGGCAACAATTATCACCATACGAGTCATTTTTCACGTAATTCAGACCCCGATATCTCGAACACCGGAAGTTGGCCCAAGTATTCATGATATAGGTTGATGACCTACTAAGTTCCCCTCTCAATTTACAGTAGATCTATGGCGATTGATAGGGGTGTGAAGTCCTAGTAAGGCAACAATTATCACCATACGAGTCATTTTTCACGTAATTCAGACCCCGATATCTCGAACACCGGAAGTTGGCCCAAGTAATCCTGATATAGGTTGATGACCTACTAAGGTCCCCTCTCAATTTACAGTAGATCCATGGCGATTTAAAGGGGTGTGAAGTCCTAGTAAGGCAACAATTATCACCATACGAGTCATTTTTCACGTAATTCAGACCCCGATATCTCGAACACCGGAAGTTGGCCCAAGTATTCCTGATATAGGTTGATGACCTACTAAGGTCCCCTCTCAATTTACAGTAGATGCATGGCGATTTATAGGGGTGTGAAGTCCTAGTAAGGCAACAATTATCACCATACGAGTCATTTTTCACGTAATTCAGACCCCGATATCTCGAACACCGGAAGTTGGCCCAAGTATTCATGATATAGGTTGATGACCTACTAAGGTCTCCTCTCAATTTACAGTAGATCCATGGCGATTGAAAGGGGTGTGAAGTCCTAGTAAGGCAATAATTATCACCATACGAGTCATTTTTCACGTAATTCAGACCCCGATATCTCGAACACCAGAAGTTGGCCCAAGTATTCATGATATAGGTTGATGACCTACTAAGGTCCCCTCTCAATTTACAGTAGATCCATGGCGATTGAAAGGGGTGTGAAGTCCTAGTAAGGCAACAATTAACACCATACGAGTCATTTTTCACGTAATTCGGACCCCGATATCTCGAACACCGGAAGTTGGCCCAAGTATTCATGATATAGGTTGATGACCTGCTATGATCTCCTCTCAATTAACAGTAGATCCATGGCGATTGAAAGGGGTGTGAAGTCCTAGTAAGGCAACAATTATCACCATACGAGTCATTTTTCACGTAATTCTGACCCCAATATCTCGAACACCGGAAGTTGGCCCAAGTATTCATGATATAGGTTGATGACCTACTAAGGTCCCCTCTCAATTAACAGTAGATCCATGGCGATTAAAAGGGGTTTGTGTAGTCCTAGAAAGGCAACAGTTACCACCATACGAGTCATTTTTCACGTAATTTAGACCCCGATATCTCGAACACCGGAAGTTGGCCCAAGTATTCATGAGATAGGTTGATGACCTACTAAGGTCTCCTCTCAATTTACAGTAGATCCATGGCGATTGAAAGGGGTGTGAAGTCCTAGTAAGGCAACAATTATCACCATACGAGTCATTTTTCACGTAATTCAGACCCCGATATCTCGAACACCGGAAGTTGGCCCAAGTATTCATGATATAGGTTGATGACCTACTAAGGTCCCCTCTCAATTTACAGTAGTTCTATGGCGATTGATAGGGGTGTGAAGTCCTAGTAAGGCAACAATTATCACCATACGAGTCATTTTTCACGTAATTCAGACCCCGATATCTCGAACACCGGAAGTTGGCCCAAGTATTCATGATATAGGTTGATGACCTACTAAGGTCTCCTCTCAATTTACAGTAGATCCATGGCGATTGAAAGGGGTGTGAAGTCCTAGTAAGGCAATAATTATTACCATACGAGTCATTTTTCACGTAATTCAGACCCCGATATCTCGAACACCGGAAGTTGGCCCAAGTATTCATGATATAGGTTGATGACCTACTTAGGTCCCCTCTCAATTTACAGTAGATCCATGGCGATTGAAAGGGGTGTGAAGTCCTAGTAAGGCAACAATTAACACCATACGAGTCATTTTTCACGTAATTCGGACCCCGATATCTCGAACACCGGAAGTTGGCCCAAGTATTCATGATATAGGTTGATGACCTGCTATGATCTCCTCTCAATTAACAGTAGATCCATGGCGATTGAAAGGGGTGTGAAGTCCTAGTAAGGCAATATTTATCACCATACGAGTCATTTTTCACGTAATTCAGACCCCGATATCTCGAACACCGGAAGTTGGCCCAAGTATTCATGATATAGGTTGATGACCTACTAAGGTCCCTCTCAATTTACAGCAATTATCACCATACGAGTCATTTTTCACGTAATTCAGACCCCGATATCTCGAACACCGGAAGTTGGCCCAAGTATTCATGATATAGGTTGATGACCTACTAAGGTCCCCTCTCAATTTACAGTAGATCTATGGCGATTGATAGGGGTGTGAAGTCCTAGTAAGGCAACAATTATCACCATACGAGTCATTTTTCACGTAATTCAGACCCCGATATCTCGAACACCGGAAGTTGGCCCAAGTAATCCTGATATAGGTTGATGACCTACTAAGGTCCCCTCTCAATTTACAGTAGATCCATGGCGATTTAAAGGGGTGTGAAGTCCTAGTAAGGCAACAATTATCACCATACGAGTCATTTTTCACGTAATTCAGACCCCGATATCTCGAACACCGGAAGTTGGCCCAAGTATTCCTGATATAGGTTGATGACCTACTAAGGTCCCCTCTCAATTTACAGTAGATGCATGGCGATTTATAGGGGTGTGAAGTCCTAGTAAGGCAACAATTATCACCATACGAGTCATTTTTCACGTAATTCAGACCCCGATATCTCGAACACCGGAAGTTGGCCCAAGTATTCATGATATAGGTTGATGACCTACTAAGGTCTCCTCTCAATTTACAGTAGATCCATGGCGATTGAAAGGGGTGTGAAGTCCTAGTAAGGCAATAATTATCACCATACGAGTCATTTTTCACGTAATTCAGACCCCGATATCTCGAACACCAGAAGTTGGCCCAAGTATTCATGATATAGGTTGATGACCTACTAAGGTCCCCTCTCAATTTACAGTAGATCCATGGCGATTGAAAGGGGTGTGAAGTCCTAGTAAGGCAACAATTAACACCATACGAGTCATTTTTCACGTAATTCGGACCCCGATATCTCGAACACCGGAAGTTGGTCCAAGTATTCATGATATAGGTTGATGACCTGCTATGATCTCCTCTCAATTAACAGTAGATCCATGGCGATTGAAAGGGGTGTGAAGTCCTAGTAAGGCAACAATTATCACCATACGAGTCATTTTTCACGTAATTCTGACCCCAATATCTCGAACACCGGAAGTTGGCCCAAGTATTCATGATATAGGTTGATGACCTACTAAGGTCCCCTCTCAATTAACAGTAGATCCATGGCGATTAAAAGGGGTTTGTGTAGTCCTAGAAAGGCAACAGTTACCACCATACGAGTCATTTTTCACGTAATTTAGACCCCGATATCTCGAACACCGGAAGTTGGCCCAAGTATTCATGATAAAGGTTGATGACCTACTAAGGTCTCCTCTCAATTTACAGTAGATCCATGGCGATTGAAAGGGGTGTGAAGTCCTAGTAAGGCAACAATTATCACCATACGAGTCATTTTTCACGTAATTCAGACCCCGATATCTCGAACACCGGAAGTTGGCCCAAGTATTCATGATATAGGTTGATGACCTACTAAGGTCCCCTCTCAATTTACAGTAGTTCTATGGCGATTGATAGGGGTGTGAAGTCCTAGTAAGGCAACAATTATCACCTTACGAGTCATTTTTCACGTAATTCAGACCCCGATATCTCGAACACCGGAAGTTGGCCCAAGTATTCCTGATATAGGTCGATGACCTACTAAGGTCCCCTCTCAATTTACAGTAGATCCATGACGATTTATAGGGGTGTGAAGTCCTAGTAAGGCAACAATTATCACCATACGAGTCATTTTTCACGTAATTCAGACCCCGATATCTCGAACACCGGAAGTTGGCCCAAGTATTCATGATATAGGTTGATGACCTACTAAGGTCTCCTCTCAATTTACAGTAGATCCATGGCGATTGAAAGGGGTGTGAAGTCCTAGTAAGGCAATAATTATCACCATACCAGTCATTTTTCACGTAATTCAGACCCCGATATCTCGAACACCGGAAGTTGGCCCAAGTATTCATGATATAGGTTGATGACCTACTAAGGTCCCCTCTCAATTTACAGTAGATCCATGGCGATTGAAAGGGGTGTGAAGTCCTAGTAAGGCAACAATTAACACTATACGAGTCATTTTTCACGTAATTCGGACCCCGATATCTCGAACACCGGAAGTTGGCCCAAGTATTCATGATATAGGTTGATGACCTGCTATGATCTCCTCTCAATTAACAGTAGATCCATGGCGATTGAAAGGGGTGTGAAGTCCTAGTAAGGCAACAATTATCACCATACGAGTCATTTTTCACGTAATTCAGACCCCAATATCTCGAACACCGGAAGTTGGCCCAAGTATTCATGATATAGGTTGATGACCTACTAAGGTCCCCTCTCAATTAACAGTAGATCCATGGCGATTGAAAGGGGTTTGTGTAGTCATAGAAAGGCAACAGTTACCACCATACGAGTCATTTTTCACGTAATTTAGACCCCGATATCTCGAACACCGGAAGTTGGCCCAAGTATTCATGATATAGGTTGGTGACCTACTAAGGTCTCCTCTCAATTTACAGTAGATCCATGGCGATTGAAACGGGTGTGAAGTCCTCGTACGGGAAAAGTTATCACCATACGAGTAATTTTTCACGTAATTCAGACCTTGATATCTCGAACACCGGAAGTTGGCCAAAGTTTTCATGATAACGGTTAATGATCTGCCAAAGTCCCCTCTCAATGTACAGTAGATCTATGGCGATTAAAAGGGGTGTGAAGTCCTAGAACAGGAATAGTTATCATCATACGAGTCATTTTTCACGTAATTCAGACCCCGATATCTCGAAGACCGGAAGTTGGCACAAGGTTCATGAATTACTGAACTCTACTCTTATTTTAACCTAAGTCTATGGCAATTGAAATGGGTGTGACGTCCCAGCAGGATAAGAGATATTACTTTATCGGTAATTTTCCCTTAATTCAGATTCGGATAACTCGAACACCAAGAGTTGGTCCAAATATTCCCGATATGGATTAAGGACCTGCCTGATTCCCCTTTTAACTGACTTTACGGCTATGGCGATTGAGAAGGGTGTTAAGTCCTAGCTCTGGAATCAATGTCATCACTTAAATCAGACACAGAAAATTTGAACACCGGGAGTTTGTCAAAGTATTCAAGATTTTTTCATATCGATCATTTTTAGTAAAGTCGGTCCTTAATAACTTGAAAACCAAAGTGTGGCCTAACTATTTACCAGTTGGGTTAAAGACCACTGTTCAATCTTAAAATTAGTAAATTACTAAAATTAAAATAATTTTCTAATTCCCTAAATGTAGAATAGTAGAATTATCCTATAAAAACGTTACGGTACTGCAACAGAAGTAAATTGAACGATGTATTCTTCTTTCTTTCACACTCCTCTTTATAATAGATAGCGGAATTGTTACATGTCTGAAGCTTATAAATTTAAGTTTATACGATTTTAGTTGTTTAAACTATAGAAAAATCGATTAGTTAAGATATAAATGTAAAACGCCAAATTACAAAAAAACAAAAAAAATTAAAAAAAAAACAAGAAAGGAAAAAAAAGGAATACGGAATAGTGAGATAGAAATACACCTGCCATTTTGAATGTAAAAGCGTCCGATGAAGCAAACACTGACATAATCCTTGACTTGAGAAAAAAATTCTACATAATTATAAAAATATAATGAAACTGTAATAAAATTATAGTTTTTAATGATGATTCTTGTTAAATGATAAACTTAATTAATTTTATGTTGCATAGAATGCATATTTTATTTTTAATTTTTTTTATTTTGACAATTGGCACTACTTTTCTATAAATTTATCTAAATAAGAATAGAAAAATAGTCACTGTAAAGTGCGGTTTGAGAGTCATGTGTGAAAAGAGAGATAACTGAAGTTAAAAATTTTCTTACTTTTCATACATTACTCGAACACTCCCGAATGAATATTATCGCGGGCTAAATTATTGATGGATAGCGATATTGACGGCTAGCGGTATTGACGGCTAGAATTGCCGGCTAGCTTCACTCTGGTTATTTTAATAATGTGATCGTACAAACAAAATGATACATGTAATATATTTGTGTTAGTTAATTGATACAAATAATTACGTACATGTAATTAAACATTGGTTTTGTGATGTAGGGGATGCAACTCCTATTTCCTCTATAGTAATTGTTCGTGTGATAGTTGTCATAGATATTTTACACCTATCAATGTCATCATTTTGGTATTCCAAAATGTGTGACATTATAGAAAAATCAAATATTTTTAATGTCATCCATTTTACTACGAAAAAAACATAATTTTTGAAATTTATAAATAACGGTTTATATAGTACAATGAAGTATGAAAGTCAACGGATTACAGTAATAAACTATAACTAGTAAATAGGCTTTATATACTTGTAATGAAAATTATCCAGCACCGCAGTGATTATATTTAAAAAGTATTTTGAAAGTAAAATAAAGTAATGGTTTTATTGTAAAGTAATACTTTGAATGCAATTTTACTACTAAAATCAGGGACCTGTAAATCAACTTATGATAAGGAGCTTTACGCATTTGTTATATTATTATATTACTAGCTTTACAGTGTGCTCTTACAGCGCTGGAAGTTTTGTTAAACGATAATAATAAAAAAAATGAAATAGGTATCATTTTGACCTAGAATAAAAAACTTGATTTAATTTATTTAAAGAAGATTCAATAAATCAGAATGTGCAACGATTTTTTCTATTTTAAATAACGAAATTTGGTTAGTTTCTTTATAAATAACATTTATGTGTATTAAGTAGCATTTGATTACATCCTTGGTACCATACACAATGTTGTACAAAATGATGCCGTACTACATTCATTATTATATGGTTGCTAGGCAGTTTTTTTTAAGAAGAAAAACACATTCGGTTTAATATTAATTGACCTTGACCCTGTTTTCAAGTCCAAGTCTCCAGATGATAAATGGTAAAGGCTTTAAGATTTAATGACCTATCGTCTTAAGGGTCTAGGCTAATAACATTTTTACTATAACTTCCATTCAAATTATGACCCTCATGACAAGTTGCTTTTAAACGTGATAAATATTTATCGAGATTGATATTTAGCCTATTTTTTAAAACTAGTTTTCGAGTTTGTATGCAAAGTGATCACAGGTCCATGCCGTGGTCACTAGAAACAGTGTACATAATCATATTAGAAGATGACCAATGGTAAGACCCAGAACCTTTATAGAATCAATGCTTTAATGTATTTGTCCAAAATCTTTTAAAGTGTATTTGTACACTGGAGTTATGGCCATAAGGAGTCGTCAAATCTGTCTGGTCTTTACGCAAAACATATTTGTCATAACTTGACTTTTAGCAACTTATTATCATATCTGTACATTAGAGTCGTCAAATCTGTTTGGTCTTTACGCGACAAATATTTTTCATAACTTGACTTTTAGCACCTAATTATCTTGGACTTGATAGAAAGCCATCTCCTATTGATCACCGACGTGTCAACACTGTGGTTAAGAGTTACAATCCTACAAGATGTGCTAAATTTCAAACATTAGTCGACAGGATAGCCAGTTTTCCTATCAAATGTCAAGTGTTCTTACCGCGTACTCCGGATTCTCTCCCAATTTAAAATGGATCTAGCTTACAATTTGCAGAATTATAGGATAATTAATTGGGCGGAGTGAATATCCAAAATATGATCACGAGTGCCGCATAACGCATCTGATTAAACGAGTGCGCGGAACTTGTTCCGCGCCCGAGTTTATTCTGATGCTTTATGCGGCACGAGTGAACATATTTTGGATATTCACGATGCCCAATTTATTGTCCTATTTATTATATAGATCAAAATTTTTTTCGTAAAATTTTAATGCTTAATCCTAAATTTTATGAACGGCGGATGAATATCTGTATAGTACAAAACCAACTGCAATTTTGGCGGGAAAAAACCCGAGAGTGAAAATAAACGATAATTTTCACATGTGATTTACCTTGATTCTGTCACTCGGAAAATTCGATATTTCATCTCTATCTATATAATAAAGTGGAGTAAAACACTATTGAAAAATAAGATAATGTTTAACCCGGATAAATCTCTTTTTAGTGTAGACCAAACTTAAAATTTTTATTAGAATTTGTGTTAGAAATACATTCAAGTTATAATTAATAATTTTCCTATTTCCAAAGTATGCTTTTGTCTTCGTCCCTTTTTAAAAAACAAATTTCGTAAAAACAAGGCTTAAAATTAGAAATTATGTTGACCATCTTCATGCAGGAGTCCTGCTGCTATGACACAACGATAACTTGCCAACTGCTTATAACATACACACAGAGAGGTAACTCGCGATTTACCCGAGTACTTTGTTTTATATGACGTGAACTAGTGAAGTCTTGATTGCAATTAATTTTCTGACACATATTTACTGGACTCTAAAATATTATGGATTTATTGAATATAATCACATTTAATTGCTATTCTGAGCTTATTCGTTTATAGAACATTAATATTAATAACCGGCGTCCTATTAGATGTTTTGAATTTTTTTGGGCCACTGCAAACTATTGACTAGATATCCGACTTGTTCATTGTTGAAGGTCCCGGGGGTAACTATAAGGATACTTTTTGGTACAGGTCTGCGGACGGAGATTTGAAAACCTCCCCTTGATTTTCAGACGTTATAAACTGGGATCTAATCATATATTGAATTATTAAATCAGTTCATATATTTTATTATTGTAATCCCCATTGACAAAAAATTCCATTCACTACAAAAATGTTTATAAAACAAAATTAAAGCGAAATCTTAAGACATACAATGCATTTGTTTTCTTGTCTTTAAGAACCTCCTATTGTTTTGTTTTCCTTGGCGGCACAATGACAGAGAATCACACTTAATTCTTACAACTGTGAACATTCCTATCAACAAAATAATTCACCTTTATTATAACTGCATGACACATGTTTTATTGGTTTACTTAACACATATAGGCAGTTCGTTTGATCAAGTAATGGTAATTTAGCACTTGATTTGTTCAAACACCATGTTAACATATGCTTAAGAGATATATAATTTACTACAACCCAATGATATATTTTTCACTGAAAAAGCTACCTTTTCATATGTTTTGGAAAGGTAAAAAGTGATCTTTCGGGCCGCGCATTCGAATTACCCTATATATACTTAGTTACACCCCCCACCCAGTGTTGAAGGTGTAGCTTTACATTCAATGTACATGTCTTAGTAGGCTACTGTCAATAATTTAACCTTAACCTTAGATGTTATTTCTAACAAGTCGAGTAACTCAATGTAAAAAATTTTGAATGTGGATGTTATCTTAGCGATCTTCACAGTTAGTTAAATGTGAAATGAAAAATTAATCCTAACACAAAAGAGGAAGAACGATGCCTGAAAAATGCAACGTGACCTTGTGCCATCTTAAACCGGAAAATAATGGTTTAAGTAAATCTACTCGGGTTTATTCATGATTTTTGTTTGTTTGTTTAAATGGTGTTTTAACGCCACTTTCAGCAATTTTTCAGCTATTTCATGGCGTCCAGTTTTTATTGGGGGAGGAAGCCGTAGTGCTCGGAGAGAACCCCCGACCTGCGGTAGGAAAACTAGCAATTGTCAATTAAGATTGGAGTCGAGTTCACCCTGCCTGCAGTGAGAATCGAACCCGCAATCTCAGTGTTGACAGACCACGTGGTCAATAGTAAACGAACTACCTTGACCACTCGGCCACCGAGGCCCCTATGCATGAAGTATAAATATCACAAATGTATTAAGCATTAAATAATGAAGGTGCACCACCAGGATCCTTACTCGACTCCTTTTGTCGCCAATGGTGCGTTTTATAAATTATCTATAGTTTTACATGATTCACGTTTGATTGAAATAAAAGTAAAAATTTCTTATTTAATACTTAATTCCATTTCGTTGATTTGTTGAGTATGAATCACTTCCGGTCTAACATTGCGGTCGAGTGAACATTTGAAGAGAAGTAAAGATCAAAGATATCAGATATGGAATGTATCCTCTAGAAATATGTATCAAATAGCTCTTTCACATTATCCCGCGTATATATATACTGAGAGATTATTTCATCCTTAACTGGTCTTATCATATGAGAATAACTACTTACACGTGTACTTACGAAAAACGACCGGCACTGCCTAGAAAACAATGAAGAAAGGCCCAGAACGGCATAATCTCAGCACTAACCCTACTGACACTATTACTCAGCGGTACCAACGTCTACGCTGGCAATGACAAATTTCATCATAAACCCACTTTCACTTTGATATCACGGGATTTGTATCAATTAATTTGAAAACTACTCACTGTCTGTATTTACGACTAGCGGATTTAAGAAGCCCTATCTATCAAAGAAAGACGCAAATTCTTTAAATAAAAACTGCCTTGATAATTTACGTCTTATTACAAAGCGGAGATTATGGCATGTCATTTTTTATATCGGCCCTGGTATTAGCCCTCGAACGAGCTCTCGGGCTTGATATGGGCGTCTCGGGCTGATACCAGGGCCGATATGGAAAATGCCATGTAATAATCTATAAGTAAAGCCATTTCATGTGACTAATGTGATCAGTGGACTCACGTTAAATACACAAAAGAGATAACGGTTAACCAGTATCTTGATTTGTTCAAAAACAATACTAGTTTTAATTTCCAGTGTAATAATTGTTCAATGACTAATTGACCATTCTACGATGTAGATATAGAAATGGACCAAAATACGAATCTAAGTAATGAAACTGAAACAACATTCAAGCATGATGCGTGCATTGACTCATTTCGATCTACAAGTGTACATTTTTTATTCATTTAAACACACGCTCACTTCTGCCAAAGATATCAGAAACCGTCTTATAGCCCAGAAAATGAAAGCTGCTGTCATATCAATAACTGAATCGTGGCTTGACGACTCTGTAAACAACGCAGAAGTCTGTATAAACGGATACAATATCATTCGTTCCGACAGAGATAGATCTGGTGGCAGTGTTTGCAAATACATTCAGGGCGATATTGCATTTTCGACGACACCAGACCTGAAAAACGTCAATCTAGAAGCGGCACGGACCGAGATCTTGATGCCAAAGGCTAAACCTATTATAATAGGAACGGTATACCGAAGCAGAACGACTTTACTGAACTTTTCGAGGACAGCATACAAAAGATCGACCCTGAAAATGAAATTTACATTTTTGGAGACCTAACTGATGATATTGAATAACAGAAAATCTAATTGTAAATATAACAGTTTGTTAAACTTGTACCACCTAAAGCAAATTATCAATGAACCCACTAGAAAAACTAACAGAAGTAGGTCAATAATAACTCATATACTATGTAATTGTTTTGACAAAGTCACTCGGTCTAGAGTTATACCCGTGGGTCTCAGTGACCACATGTACATGTTAACATATTGTACAAGAAAATTAAACAAAAGAACAACAGACTCTACAGATGTGAACTGGTGGGGCTGAATCTTTGGTTAAGAAGTTACCATCAGCAAAAGATTTTTTTTCGTGTAGTAGTTATGAAATTAAGAAACTTTATGAAAAGGTTTTTTACGACAATCTTAACTTGAATTTAGAGCCTATTAATGAAAGTTTTGTATTAAAGGAGCTACAGGGCTAAAATAGTAGTAAAAGTACTGGGCTTGATGGTATCCTATCTAGATTTTTAAAAGATGGTGCAACCGCACTTACCAAACAAATTACATATATAATTAACTTGTCAATTACCAGTGGAATACATCCTGGAGAATTTTAATCTGCCAGAGTTTGTCCAATTTACAAAAAAAGTAGCAGACTTGAAGTCGAAAATTACCGACAAGTGAACATGTTGGCTGTTGTCTCTAAAATTCTCGAAAAAGCTGTTTATAATCAATTGGAAAATTATCTAGCGAAAAATATATCAACTTCAATCAGTTTTTCGATCCAAACATTCCACGGATACTTGTCTAATCCATCAAATAGATCACATTAAAGACCAAAAAGCAAAAGGTCTCTATACTGGCCTCTATACTGGCATGGTCATGTTAGATTTACAAAAGGCGTTCGACACTGTTGACCATAGCATAAAACTTTAAACTTATGGGCATTAATTCTATCAAATGGTTACAATATATTTGACCAACAGGAAACAAAACGTTGGTATAAATGGTATTGAGTCAATTTTTAGGACCTCTTTTATTCTTATTCTATGTTAATGACATGAATACTAGAATTAGTTCTGATTGTAAATTACTTTTTTATGCTGGTGATAGCACTATTTTATTGGTGGAGATCAAATTATGTCTCCATCTTGGAAAATCTGAATGCATTATATTTGGCTCCAAAAGGAAATTAAGAAAGTAAAAAAAAAAATAAAATTACACATAATGGTCATACAATTCTATGTCAAAACAGTGTGAAATATCTAGGTCTTAATATTGACCAGTTTTCATCAGGCGAGATAATTGTAAACAATATCATTAGTAAGGTTAATGCAAGACTTAGTTTTTTATACAGATAAAAGAAATGTCTTTCAGAAAACTCAAGAAAAACTTTATGTATGGCCCTAATACAGTCATTTTGACTACGCATGTTCATCGTGGTTTTCTGGTTTAAACAAAACATTGAAAAACAGACTCCAGGTGGCACAAAATAAGATCATTCGTTTTATTAAAGGCTTTGACTTTCGTTCGAGCATTAAATATCCAGTGTTTAATGAGATTGTGTAGAAAACAGGTTACGGCAGTTGCGCTTAAATCATGTTCATAAAATTATGTTCAATAAATGCCCACCATATATGAAAAATAATTTTACCAAACTAAGAGACTGTCACTCCTATAACACAAGATCCAGCCAACATAACTTCTTTGTACCACCTGTTCAGGGCATTTCAACAAATACTTTTTATTACAACTCTATTAAAGATTGGAATAGTCTTCCAAATGACTTTAAAAAGTATTCAAAATCATGAATCATTTAAAAAAGGCGAAAAAGAATTTTTGTTTGAAAAGCTGAGGTCTGAATATCAATGTGAATTTAGTACTTGATTTTATGACACTGTATTCTTTTTACTATCATTATGCTATTGCCTACCCTTGTTTGGTATTTAGAATGTTTATGAACTCGTACATTCACCTTATTTTTCATTTTGTAATTTTTTTTATATGTTATGCTATTTACTACATGTGGAATCCATTGGAAATAAGCTGTCTGGCTTTCAGGGGTTATCCCTGATGCAATATCAATGCAAGTTATATATCTATTTTAAGAGTTCTATCAACCCGTAAAAATTTTATGTTTTATGTCTCGACTGTAATGTCTTATCTTGTCAACTATGTCTTGTCTTGTATATAATGTCTTGTCTTGTATATGTATAATTATGTGAGTGTGATGTATATTTTTATGTATGATATTATGTCTTAATAAAAATCAATCAATCTATCATGTTGCAAACCAAGAAGCACATATTTCTATACTTCCGGAATTTTGACAGAGCTCTCTCGTCAAAAGTCCCATATTAGAAACATGTTTGGGATAAATTATCTCCCTTATATAACCATAATGCTTACAGATAAAAAATACACAATCATAGATCCTGTTCTGTAAATGAACGCAATTAACAGAAATATATGCATTATCAATAAGTAATAGGTAACATCATTATGTCTGTAATGTCCGCATATACATAGCCATTGCGACAGCCTCGGCCTAACAGTATAGCAGCTGAGTTGCAGTTCGCTGTTTACAAGATAGTTCCATTAATAAAACCTCCCATTTCTTGTTTATTGTCAACATTTTATCGGATAATAATGATTTATGTTTTAAGTGAAATGCTAGGTTTCATCTTTAAACGCATTTATTTGTGCGCAAATTCCACATGTTTAAGTTAAGTTTGACTGAATTGGCAGAGGATTCTCTTACTACAACTCAGCGTAAGTGGTCTCCATTCATAAATATTTTATGAATGGTACATCACGAATGTCATGTAAAAACATCTTCACTGCCAATTAGATTTTGATCTGTGATACCCTAAATTTACACAGGATAGATATTCTTGCCAAAACAAACTGTGAGGTACATTTTTGTATTACCCCAGCATTTCATACAGTACGCCCAGAGTGTGTGGTCACTCAAACACTCAAATAAGAGAAATTTCTCGGTGTTACATGGTGTATCACCGAAATTTTCTTGGAGAATCACAGTGTTTCAGAGTGTTGTTATCTATTTATATTTGTTATCCACCTTAAAATTAATCCCCTTGATGTACCGACTTTTGTGTAACACTGTGTGACACTGTGTTTTTCGGATTTTCAGGGTGTAGAAAATATATTGTATTGATTGTTGATTGCAAGCAAAAAACCAACTAATGTCTTGCTTTTCTCATTATTGCAAAATTAAAATGTGTTCAATCTTCGTACTTCATGTACTTCAGGATTTTACTTGTCTTTTGTTTTGCGCATGCAGAAATAACTTGTCGGTCTATATCTATATGTCTATTTATATTTAAAAATTATTTATAAATAATTAGCGTCTTTAGTGGTTTCAACAACGTTAAAAATTTGATTTATTGCAATCCTGGAAGTCTGAGGAGAGTGAGCTGTGCTAGTACAATTCGCAGTTCAGCTTCTTTCACTTCACGAATTTATGCAGTTGTGCGCATGTCTGGAAACCTATTTATTTATTTCTATTTCGTCAGCATTGTATTTTCAAAACTATTTTACGTGAATAAGAATTTTTTTCAAACGGAACTTACTTTTTTTTTAATATCGGCAATACTGAAGTTAAATGTAAAGCTTTTATCCCGAATTATACTTTATGCAAAGCACGCGGTTTAACAGGTCAGTTGTGTACATGTTACACGTGGCTTTAGTCTAGAGTATGGAGAATAATATTTTAAGTGTATGCCTATGTCAATTGTTTGGACAAACCAAACTAAATTCGCATATTATTTCAGTGAAAACATAATGATATCAAAACGATAAAAATAACAATCATCGTTATACAGATAACAGTTACTTGGCACATAAACCAAACGATCTATTTATATCTCTAATATGGGTCAAATTCGGTGTTAAAAAAAAATTGACATTTTTAATGTCTAATACGGATAATGTTTTTTTAAATGAAACTTCTATTTTTAGGCTCATCTGGACCGAAGGTCCAAGTGAGCTTTTGCTATCACTTGTCATCTGTTGTCCGTCGTAAACTTTTTCAAAAATATTCTCCTCTGAAACCACTGGGCCAATTTTTTTCAAACTTGGCCACAATCATCCTTAGGGTTCCTAGTTTCAAGTTTGTACCCAGAGTGTTGATCAACAGACAAATATGGCCGCTGTTACCAAAAATAGAACATGGGGGTCAACACAGGTTTTTGATCATTATCTAAAAAATTATAATAGCTAAAGAGAAAACCGTTACTTCAAATTGATCAGTACATTAAGGTCTACAATAGTTACTATTAGTGTGAAGTTGTGTATTGGCTTCTTGTAGGAGTTATCTTTATTGATGATTTTTGACAAAATTTTTGGTATTTACAATTTAACCTGAAAACTATACGAGGTAGAATGAAACTGTAAATGGCAAAAATGATCAGCAAAAAAAGCCCTACAATTCACTTGATTGGTCTGAAATTGTCAGATGACTCCTTATATGAGTTATTGCCCTTAAATTGTAATTTTTTATGAAATTTTCCGTTTTTGTCCTGTAACTTTAAAACTATAACAGCTAGAGTAAAACTGTAAATAGCAAAAATGATCAACAATACAAGCCCTACAATTCACTGTATTAGTCTGAAATTGTCAGATGACTCCTTATAGGAGTTATTGCCCTTAATTGGCAATTTTTTTATGAAATTTTCCGTTTTTGTCCTGTAACTTGAAAACTATAGCAGCTAGATTGAAACTGTGAATTGCACAAATGATGAGCAATAAAGGCCCTACAATTCACTTGATTGGCCTGAAATTGTCAGACAACTCCTTAAATAAGTTATTGCCCATAAATGACAATTTTTTATGAAATTTCCCGTTTTTGTCCTGTAACTTAAAAACTGTAACAGCTAGAGTGAAACTGTTAATAGCAAAAATGATCAGCAATACAAGCCCTACAAATTACTATAAAGTCTGAAATTGTCAGATGACTCCTTTTAGGAGTTATTGCCCTTAAATTTGCAATTTTTTATGAAATTTTCTGTTTTTGTCCTGTAACTTAAAAACCATAACAGCTAGAGTGAAATAATAAATTGCAAAAATGATCAGCAATAAAAGCCCTACAATTCACTTAATTGGTCTGAAATTGTCAGATGACTCCTTATAGGCGTTATTGCCCTTAAATGACAATTTTGTTATGAAATTTTCCATTTTTGTCCTGTAACTTGAAAACTATAGCAGCTAGATTAAAACTGTAAATTGCACAAATGATCAGCAATAGAAGCCCTACAAATAATTGCTTAGTCCAAAATTGCAAGATGACTCTTTATAGGAGTTATTGCCCTTTCATTATGAATTTGGACAAATGAAGTTTTTGAATTATAAATTAGTCTATAACACACCTATTAGTAGAGTAAAACTGTAAATTTCTAAAGTACCCTAAAGGACAATGCCTAAAAACCATTTAATTTTCAGAAATTGTCTGATGGCACCTTATAGGAGTTATTGTATTTAACAAAATTTTTTTTAGAAATGTTTAGTTTTTCCACAGTAACTTAAAAGCTGTAACAACTAGACTGAAACTGTTAATTTCAAAAATTTTAATATAGTTGAAGTCATTTGGATTCCAGGTGAGCGAGTACAGGCTCCTGGGAGCCTCTAATTATTTCATGGTTTTGGTACATTAAAGAATGTAAATGTATATTTGACCTCGATTACTTTCTGCTGACCACGTGGTTAAACAGTTGTGTATTTATTTTTGTCACGTGCACCTTGTCTAGAGAAATGTTAACATTAGTGTATTGCCGGCAAAAAAAAAGGGAAATTGATATGATGTATACAAAATAATAATACCAAAACACATCATCACTTGTATATATACCGTTTGTTGTTACTTGAACTGAGGACTGTATATTGTCTTTTTCTTTAATTACAGTATATCAAGTTATTCTTAAAAAAATCAGTTCTAGGGCAAGTTCTGATTTATTTAAGAAAATTATTAAAAATTTTAAAGTTCCAAATTTCCTCGTATTGACATGACTTTACCAGTCTATAGCTGTTGGTAATGCAAGAGTGACTAACAACAAATTAAATAAACAATTTTTTTTTGCAATTTGGGGTAGAGATAATTTGTGGGTAATTTTGAGTGTCTACAAGAAAATTCAACTGACAGATAAAACCTCACATTTCAAATAGTAATAAAAATGTTAAGGACCGATGAAAATATACACGTGAAATGGGAGGTTTCATGTTATACAATTATTTCCAAAATAGACTAAAGATCAACAAGCAAAGAAAAGAATGCTAAAATTTTCGTTTTCAATTTCTATGTTGACTTATTTGCTGCCCCATATTACAGAAGATTGTGTCCTATAAAGAAAAGATGTAAATAAAAAGGGCAGATAACTTTTGATATAATATTTTACAATAAAAACTTGACGCCACATAATATAGCTGAAAAATTGTTGAAAGTGGTGTTAAAACAGTCCATTCAAATAAATAAAAATAAAAATGAGTAACATGATATTTGTAGGTGATATCCATATCACATTCTGTACCAAACTGAGACCTCCATATCTACCTGAGGGCCTTAGGTTTGAAGGTTGATACAGGATGATATATGGATATCGCCATATCATAACCTTTTTATCATATACTTCAATGGCATGTGTCAAATATATAGGAAATCTGCCCTGAAGGAAGTGTGATACCACATCTGTTTTACACACCTTGGTGATATACGGTTCTACTACTATTAGTATCCTATATGCAAAAGCAAACATATCTTAACTTAAATGTAGGATAAATACACACTAGTATATATAGTAACACCAAAATATATATGCATCAATAGAAACTAAAAAAGATGCATAGTTTCATAGTTTTACTGATGATGCATGCTAAATTTGATGCTATCTAAAATTTCTGGGGAGAAGGTGTCATCACCAAAAAAACTAAATTAAATTAATAGTACAATTTAAATATTTAATATATTTAATTGTTTTGTGGAAACTGATTTGTGCTAAAATCAAATATTTTGAAAAATATATAATTTCTTTGTTATTTGAAAACATTAATCTGTTTTAAAATTGTTATTGTGGCATATTATATTAAAATTTAGCAAGACTTTGAAAATTTTATTATGCATCCCTACTAGTATATAAGAATGTAGATCATATACAAATTGTATGAGGATGGTTTATCTTGTATTTAATAAAAATTGAATAAAAGATGGTTGATTTTAAAATGGGAAGTATATTCTGAACTTTATTCGTAATCATGCCATTGTTGACCAAAAAAAAAACTGGAAGTGTGTAATTTAAGACTGTAATTCTGATTGAAACTGGTAATTAGGATAGTGCAAAAAATCATTTTTAGAATATAACTAAAACAACCCAGATTATCAGTTTTTACTAGAATACATTCTTAAATCAAATATTGCGACATTGAAATATTGACATTTTGAAAAATGCATTTTTGGCATTGAGTCTAAATGGAAAGTTTTCCCATGTAATCTTTAACATGACAAATCACAAACAAACATTATGTTTGATACTATGATATATTTACATTACTTATACAAGTACTTGTAGTTGTTCCTTTAATTCTACACTTAATTGTATGTAATAAGTTTATCTAAGGAGTATAAAAAGGGCAGAACAACGCTGACATGACTGAATGTTTAAAATTAAAAATTTAACACTCAAGGAAGCATGACGGTCCCTAATGTCACACATATTATGACATCATAAAATCATTCATACAATTAGAGTCATTTACAGAATCATTGGTTGTACCATTGTGATGTCAAGAAGTAGTTCTGACTAAAATACATCTTGATTTACCTATACAGATGATACAAAGTTTTTGTATCACACATGTTGCATCAGTTGCTAATTTTTCAGACTTTGACGAAATACATACATAATTTTAGTTTATATGATATATGTATATCTTTTTTATATCCTAGATTTCTATGGGTTGAAATCAATTACATTTGATGTAGTATTATTTTTTGCATTCTTCAATGCAAATGTTATAGAAATGAACCTAACTGCTACATGTATTTGTTATTGATTCAAATTTGATGTTTTTCTTAAATTTATGTTTAAATTTTATCTTCTTAATTAAAATATTATAAGATTTGACAGTGCACACATTTTCATGATTTTGCACTACAGTACTTCATCGGAAATGTGCTTCAGAAACAAGTTTCATACATCAAATAACTGAAACTGTTTACTACTAGTAAATACATTATCATTAGATTTGAAGACAGGAATACCAGTAGTTTTTTTTGGTGTACTTTTTTGTACATTGTATATACAATGTTATGATTGCAGGATGCAAATTTATATTTTCAAATGCACTATATTTACTAAAAAAATGTGGTTTTTTTGTAGATTTGAAGCTGTATTAAAAAGAAATATTTACAATGACAGAGACATCATCTTTACGTAAAGTTTGTATGGTTGTTGGTTTGTATTGGGTAGTTTCTATATCAATGGTTTTTATCAATAAACACATTCTTAGTGGAACTTACGGTGATGACGATCTATCAATATTCGTAGCCTGGTACCAGTGCTTGTCTGGTATAGTTGGGATACTGTTAGTCAGATTTTTCGCAGGACAAACAAAAATTTCAGTGCATGTTCCAAAAGTGGAATGGAATTTGCTGCTAAAAAAGGATTTCCTGAAATTTTCTTTTATGTTTGTGACAAGTTTGACAATGAACAATCTGATGTTGAAACACATTGGAGTAGCTTTTTACCAAGTAGCTCGATCATGGACGTTAATATTTACAATTTTACTTTCAAGAGTTCTTCTTCAAAAGGTTATATCTTATCAAGCTATGTTGGCTTGTGTTCTAGTGACCTGTGGCTTTTTTATCGGAATCGACCAAGAAGATGCCTCAGGAACATTAAGTGTCTGGGGAATAATTTATGGCATTGGTGCAAGTCTTGCAACAGCTTTATGCGGAATATATATAAAACGTTTACAATCTGTTGTCGAAGGCGATAGTTTTAAACAAACTTACTTCAACAACATAAACAGTCTAATTATATTTTTTCCACTTGTCTACAGCACAGGTCAGTTGAAACAAGTGCTGTTATCAGAACATGTGTTTCACGTATCTTTCTGGATATGTTTAACAATATCAGGAGTATTGAGTTTAACCATTGGTTGGGTCAGTGTACTACAAATTAAGCATACATCTCCGACTACGCACCATATAAGTAATAATGCCAAATCAGTTGTGCTGACAGTTTTAGCAATAGTTTATTACAATGAACAGAAGACCTTCATGTGGTGGTGTGGAAATTTTCTTGTTATTTTTGGAGTTATGTATTACACCTATAGCAAAACAAATGAAAAGACGGAGACAGAAATTCCAGATCTTATAATTGAGCCAGATAAAAAGCATAACCATAAAGTTTAGTCTATTGCTTGATATGTACATTTAGCAAAATTTAGGTTTATAATAACTATTATTCATATCATTTCCTACATCTTGTTCAAATATTTATAAATCACCTTTTAGATATTTCCTTTCAATTTTAAATAATGCATTCCATATTCCAGTGTAGCAGGAAGCCTTTGCACGAAATCAGCAATGTGCTGTTGTGACAAGTGGCAAAAACGTAGCTCTTAAGGTCGCTCTTTTTTTGATATGGTCACAAACATTTTTTTTTAAATAGAGACCTTCAGAGCTACCAATGACTTTTCTGTAAAATATGTGTCACATTTCTAATGCAGTCCTAGTCTCAACAGAATAATTGCCAGGTAGTCATATTAAAAACAGGCATCCTCGAGCTCATCAAGTTTGCTTTTCCTCAAATTTTGCTTGAAAAAAAATGGTTTTCTGTTGTCCTTTGTGTAGATGTAATGGTCTTGTTATTGGCTGTAAACAGGCCTGGTCATACAGTTACTAGTAGTTACATATAAACAAACTTAAGTGACATTCCTAGTTTTAAAATATTTATTATAAAATGTTTTGGAATTTTATTGTATGCTTTTTTTAAATATACATTTATGTATAATGTATATTGTTTGTTTTTGTTATTCGTTACAAACAGCTTGCCACAATTAAAGGTGATTGCTTATTGTTTTCAATTATATTATTTCTTAATTTGTCTTTTTTACCTTTTGGTAATTATACAAATGCATGTGTATTAATGTACTTACATATATGCATGAATGCATGAAGTTAAACTGCATCTAAAAAATATTCTAGTCACAAATTATGTTTTATTTCTTTAAAATTTCTTAATCTTCATGTAATATAAAAATAGAAATTACCCTTTTTCTATTCTTTTTGTTACCACATTTAATATTTAAGTTTCTAGTTATAAATTCTTTCCCATTTTTATCATTAAAACTATGATTTTATTAACATGTAGGTACATATGTTATACATGTAACATGTACTAGTAGTTATGCTTGCAGAAATTATGTCATATGACATTTCTGCATTTATCAATTCAGTTGTCAAATAGTTTGGTGTCACATAATTCTTTTCACAGTGCTAAAAAATAAACAACAAATTGTACAAAGATGAGTTTAAGGAACAAAAAAAAAATAAGAACAAAGCTTGGTCGGCACATAAAAACATGTATAATATGTTCTAGTCAGAGAATCCTCTGCCGTCCAACGCTTTTTTTGTTTGCGTGGGTCCCATGCAAAAAAAAAAAGCATTGGACGGCGGAGGATTCTCGGACTAAATATGTTCATTGCATGTAATTTAACTTGACCCATATGACAAAACACTGATAATGTTTGTATCTGCATTGTGTAAGGGCTATTCCATTAACAGGTATAAAAAAGGGTAAAACAGACATAATCAAAAAAGCTCACAAGAAATATATTATGTATGACCCACCACAATACCTGTCTCAAATAAAAAGTAACTTCTACTCTACCCATGACTTAAAATGGAATACAGGTAGTTAAATTAAATAACACTGATAAATTTAATAAACAAAGCCATAGAACGGTGAAAAGGGAGACAATTACATTAAACAAAAGATAAATTTACAATAAAGTATCTATATTAACATTTTATATATTGTAATACATAATTGAACAGGTTACTAAATGACTGTTATCCACTAACATGCCATCTGCTCGTATTTCATAATCAATATCTATTTACATGTGTATGTAATACAAATGTTTCATCATCACACACTAGTACACATGTCTAGATCAGCATTAGTTACTTTTGTAATATATTTTATAGCTGGTTTTGCTGAGTGATCTAGATTGCTAGGTTTAGTGCAGGCAATTACATGTATATTGTTTAGTGTCTAAACAGTGCAAGTTCAAAATCTGTTTATGTTACACATGTTAACACACACCTGACAGAAGTACAATCTACTAAGTATAAATAAATTATCAGTTATTAATTTATTAGGTCTCTAAATGTTAGGACACAATGTAGGTGCCATACACTTAACATGTGACATTTCAAGAATAATACAGGTATTCTGTTTTGTTGTTGATCTTTTTTTTTTAATTGATGCCAAGAATTGTATAATGAATTTTAGTTTAAAATTGTGTTGATATGAATTTTGTATAAATGTATACAGAATATACATTTTATATTAGTGCATTTTTTATGTGTTAATTTGCTGTTTTTAACATATGAAATAATACAGTAGTTTGACAGTATTCATTCACTTCATTCCATTCCATGCTTTCAATTTGAAAAAAACATGTTTTTTTATATCATTGTTGTTAAGTCTTTCAAAAATGTTCTTGCCTTCTACAATGTACATGAAAATTATTAGATAATATACAAATATAACTTTGAAAGGTGCATTTGTTTTTGATTTTGTTATACATGTATAATTAATGTTTGTTAAAATTGTATGGTGCTTTAATGCCAAAGAACTTTCAGAAGGAAAGATACTGTAAACCAATAACGTTTTACATGATGTAAAGATTCTTGGCCTTTGAGGTTACAATCACAAGTTTATATCTATGAAAATTAGAGGAAAAATTTAATAATGTGGAATGAAATTTTTACAGTGATGTCAATGTCATGAAAGTTTGAACCCGTGAATCAGTTCATTGAATAAAAACTTGTGTGAATATTAGTTGGTTTACAGCATTTTGTTTCTTTAATGAGTTTATAATTGTGTCTTCATATATACTAGTCAGAGTTATTTCATCAAAATTTAACAAATATTTTATAACAAAGAAAGTTATTCCTTATTTTAAGAATACAGAGCTACTTCCCATTTGCAAGAGTTGCAAAGATTTGCAAGGAAAAAATCAGTTTTTATACTAAATAATTTATGTGGCCTGATAATACCGGTGCAGCTAATTACATTGCAAAATATGTTTGTACATTATGAAAAATTTTACCATAGGCTTTGCTATATGTGAATTAAAAAAATTGCAGAAAAAACAACCATTTTCCACAGTAGGAAATAAAACAGTAACTGCTTTAAAGAACAGATAACTTTGCAAATGGGAGATAAATCGTGTTTACCACAAGTTGGGAATAAACTGGTAACTACAGTATTTATAGGTTATTTACGTTTTTTGAAACAAGATGCGTTTTCTCGTTCATATCTCATCGAAGGGCGTCAGCCCTGAGATGAGATGACGAGAAAATGCATCGAGTTTCATAAAACGTAAATAATCTGTTTATCGCTGTTTGGATCATTGTGACGTCACAGTGTTACTTAACAACGTCTTGACAGCGAGCTGAGATGGGCCCATCTCAAGCTAGTAAAGTGAGATGGAATAATATCGCACACAAAGATCAAAGGAAAATACTGCAAAATAGCGATAAGAGGAGTATTACATTTGCTTATATATATTCTGTTGGTTTCTTAGATTATTTTACAGCATTAAGTTAACAACACTAACTTGAAATACTTACCAGTAGATACTTGTACAACTTCACAAACTCATGTCATATGTTTTGTTTGCTAACACAATTTTTTGTTTTAAATAGAATGGCCAAGCAAGTACTAATAGATATACATAATTTTAGAGTGATTACTATTGTACTTTTAGTCTTCAAATTGATCAGAGTGCCATTTCTTTCCTTTGAATAATTTCTTTTTATTTTAATGTCTTTGTTAATTAAATTTGTAGCATTAGTTTTTATAGTGTTTCTGTTGTATTTTTATATTTCTAAAATAGTTATTAGTGTTGTACACTTAAAATTGTTTTAAATTTTTACCATCAAGAAATTGTAATTATGAAAATAAGTTGATAAATCAAATTAATAAATAATTGTACAAATAATGCTTAATTTTCTGATTGTTTCATTAAAAAATTTAGAGTTATCTTCCCTATAATACAAGTCACCATTGTAATATGTCAGCTATACTCATGACCCAACAGTTAATTTTAAATAAAGATAGTTACAATAATGGTAAAAAGTATGGATAGACAAATATATTGATTGATTTGATGTTTGCTTTAAGGCCAGTTGGCAGTATCTCAGCTATAATCAGGACGGTAACAAGTTAACAAACAATAGAGCAATTCCAAAAAGATGACCTAAGGGCAAAAATTGTGACTGCCACTTGAAAAATGTTTGGTATGGGTAGGGGTGTAAAATTTAGCCTTATGTAGCGGCTACAAGGGTCTTCTCTCATCGACATCTACATCTACTACATCTACTAACTTGAAGGAATGGTCAGGTTTTCCGTAATAACCCCCCTCCCCTAATGTCCCCTATCTGCCACCTGGGGATGAGCTGGCAGCTCTGTGGGTCCAGAACATTGAACCCTCACAGTATGGGGCCAGGATAGACAAATATATTTATTCAAAATAAAAACAAAGGCAGATGACAAGCAAACACAGAAAATTGATGGCAAGTACATGCATCCCATAAACAGTTGGAGTTGAACTATGTTGTTATGGATGATTGGCTGTTATTCATTCAAATGTAGTAAGGGTTGTGCTTGAGACAATGTAATTTGATAGGACAAGGGGCTCCAAAATTGTAATGTCTTACAATATGCCCGTATACATATACAATTATTGAGCAAATTGCCCATACGCACATAACATTTTTTTACTGTGAAGAGACTCAAAGTCAAAAACAGACTTGATATAAGTGGACGTACGTTATGGCAAACAACGGGCATGCGCAAAAAGTAAATGGCAGCTTGAACGAGTGCTCCCCTAAAAATGGGTAATTGATTGGGTAACTTTACGGTTATTGATTTTGGTAACAATTCCAACGTGCAAACTTGCAGTCTTGGACTTTACTGCCACTTCTTACCATATTACTTTATTCGTTGTTAAATTATTTACCAACTATCATCGTCGGTCAGTATAGACTGGGGTCATCATGGAAGCGTCCGTCAGTCTAGATGACTTGCCCTTGTTTACAAGCTCGCAACCTACCCCGGCAACAGGAACTAAAAGACTAAAGCCAGACAGTCCAAATGATCTGCCTGAAAAACAAGAAAAGAGGCAGATTCGTAGACGAAACTCAGTGGGCGACCTCTCTAATATTGTGCAAAATAAAACGCAAGGTATCAAAAGTAGTAAGACACAAAGTACTAAAAGTAGTAAAACACAATCACTAAAAAAAGATATCACAGCTAAAGTACTTGAAGCACTCTCGAGCCCAGATGTTATAAGTCAAATTGTTCCAATTCTTTCTCAGAAATTAGGAGAAACACTAACTGAAGTTATTGAAACACAAGTAAGAAAGAGTATAGAGTCTCAGGTTAAACCGCTGCAGGAGAAAATTGACCATCAAATCAAATTACTGAGCGATTTTAGAGAACAAATGTGCTTACAATCTTCTAAAATACAGGCCCTGGAAACCCAAGTTATTGAACAAAATAGTATTATTAGTGAACAAGACTCTGAACTTAATTCCTTGCACAAAAGGATCAGTAGTCTAGAAGTAAGGGTGGAAAATCAAGAACAATATTCACGCAGGACTAGCTTGAGATTTCATAATATTATTGTGCCTATAGATAACAGGGGTAGAATCATCCACCCAGTCAACACAGATGAAAGCATCATTAAGGTCTGTAATGACAAGTTAGGTCTAGCTGTCAATATAAACGACATCAGTAGGTCTCATGTTATCGGGCGAGAAATCAATGGAAAGTGTCGGGTCATTGTTAGATTTATTTCTTACCGAGTGCGCAATCTGATAAGAAACGTCTTAAGGATGACCAAGACGGCATCTTTATAACCGAAAATCTGACGCAATTTAGAACTGGGCTCACAAAAAAAATTGCCGACCTTCGATACAGGCAGCTGATTAGCGCTTACTGGACTCAAGATGGACGCATTTTTGTAAAAGAAAAGGAGACAAGTCGCAATTAAGATCACTGTTGTTAGCTATGACGACATAGCATCTATTGAGAGGAGGGCAAATGTAAGACACTCGCGTGGAACTGCTGATTCCCAGGATGTAATGTTGAGCGATAGAGAGTCTAACTCTAATGGCCATGGTCTGGGTGCTGAAAATGAACATGAAGACTAGGAGCTGCTACATCTTTTGATTGACTTATAGTTATATTTCGTGCCATTTGCACACAGTGTATCATACTATGCCTCACTTTAATATGCTCATGTCATCACCTTTTGCATAGAATCGAATACTTCTTCTTATACTATGGTCAATTTTATAATAGTCCTAGTTAAGCATTCTCACTTGTTGCAATTAGAAAATATTAAACAAAGATCATAAGACATAGTAAATGATATAAAGTTCCAATTAGTAAGGTTATAATTTAATTTAAGCTTAAATCCAAAGAGAGTGAAAGGGATTATGATTGGATGGAGGACTGCAGCATATACCCTAGGTCACTACAGCTGCAGTCTTCCATCCATGCCCTCAATTCAAAAGGGAACCTGCTCAATATTATTGAGATTTAATCATTTTAGTTTTTGCTTCATAGATATCCTATTGAGAGTCCACTTCTGCTCTGTTATTGCACTGGGAACTAAATCGTTATTTTTCCTCCATATGTAGTTGTATTTGTAGTTTACGATCTGAATATTATAATAGTTATTGTACCCTATAATACAAATTATTATCTCCACATTCGAGCAGACCGCTCTTGTAACAATCAATTGGCGATCTCTGATCCGTGAAATACCCGACCTCTTTCACATTAGCCTAAAACGACTGGTTCACGATAACTTCGATTTAAGTAGTTTTGTCGAAAACCAATGTGACTAAATTTTTAGGACGATTATGTTTGAATTATTATTGATGATACGTACAAATATGTAGCTGGCTAGCAGAGTCAGTGTAATTATATACAACGTAAAACTAGCTAAGCTAAAACCTAGTATTAATGATTAGCTGTCATATATATGTGACTATTTGTTAAGGTTAAACTATATTTTTAAGTCTGCAAAAACGATTGAAATCTATATGCTAGAAGCTCAAATTTCATATGCATAATTTGCACACAAAATACAAATATAATAGTTAAAAAAGACTTGATATACTTGTTATCTACATCGTTATTCTTCAGAATTTTCACTCGTCTGTATGCAATATCAAATCAACTGTATTTTTTACCAGTTGTTACTCATTTGAATGTTTTATCAATTGATACTCAATTGTCTGTTTTCATAGATATTCTTCCTTTATATTCTTCTTTGTTTGATAAATTTGTTCAAAAATTATTTTTTTAATTTACTATGTACGTGTAGCGTGTGTGTGTATTCAAGGAAGTATTTTCCTATTGTTGGCTTCCTTAATATGCCTTATGAAATAGTATTACCCGATGGATAATGGTATTGAGGCATATAGAGCCGCAATAGGCACGTTTAATGCAAGAGGAATCCAATGCTTAAAATATATTAACTGAACAGCAAACAATCAATCATACCTGGAAATTTTGCTTACCAATTTTAGGTGTTCTCTACTCTTCATTTCACTGACTGTTCTCCAGAGTTTAGTTCCGAATATTAATATTATATTCCTTTTGTGTGTATTACACTTTATTCTCCTTCAAGGATGTGTCGAGCAAAACCCGGGCCCAAATTCCTCGGACGAATTTAGTATCAGCGACAAGACAATTTCCATATGTAATCTTAATATCCGTAGTATTCGTAACAAACTTCACTTTCTACAAAACTTTGCAGATGAGTTTGATGTGCTGGTCATTACTGAATCAAAGTGTGACCCAAACGTCAAAGATGAAAATCTTGAAATGGAATCCTTTTCTAAAAAAATAATCCGTAACAGATTTGGCGGGGGTTTGTTAATTTATTTTAAAGATGATTTAAGTGTATCCAAATTGGAATATTTAGAAAACGACACAGACGAGACTATTTGGGTAGAAATTAAATCACGTGGTTTATGTTTTCTTTTATGTGCTACTTATCGACCAGAGTGGACAGACCAAGGCTATTGGGCACGATTAAATCATGCTATTGAATCGGGGTACGAACGAAATATAAACATCGTGATTTCGGGTGACATAAATTCTGACCTGTTTAACGTGAGCAACAATAAGTTATTAGAGACAATTAACTTTCTTAAAAAATGTAATTGATAAACCTACAAGAGTTACAGAGAATAGTGCTACACTATTAGACCCTATTCTCATAACCGATTCATTAAATTCCACGTTTGCTGATGTCTATGATATTCCGAAAGATATAAGCGACCACAAAGCTGCCGTAGAGTTTATAGAATGCCCCAAATTATATAATAAGACTTTCCAAAGAAAAGTGTGGTTGTATGATCTCATAGATTCAGCAAAATTCGCTGAACAAATTGAAAGTACGGACTGGGGTGGCATATTTAATAACAAAACAACCGAAGAAATGTGCAAAATTTTTACTGACAAAGTTTTAAATATAGCCGAGGATTGTATTCCTACAAAAATGGTTACGATACGTGCAAACGATAAACCATGGTTCACATGTGAAATACGAATGGAAATACCGATACGTGATCGGTTACGCAAAAAAGCGCAAAAATCTAATAGCGAAATAGATAAGGCAAAATATAAAAAAACAACGAATAAAGTAAATAATATTAAGAAAATAACGAAAGAGAAATTTGAAAATAATTAAGATAGTATTATTTTAGAAAATTCTTCTAATCCGAAATCATATTGGAAAATAATGAAAATGTTAATTAAGGCCAATAAAGGTACACATGATATTCCACCCCTCAAAAATGAAACAAATAAACCTGGCTTTTGAGATACAGTCTATGATGACGGCGAGAAATGCGATGTGTTAAACCAGTATTTTTCTGAAATATCTAAAATTGAGGATGAGAACATAGATCTTCCTCCCTTCACGTCGAGGTCCGACATTAAACTGAATTCAGTTTCTGCTAATAGGCAAGACATTATTGATATTATTCAAATTCTTCAACCAAATAAAGCATCTGGTCCTGATCAAACTAGTCACAGGATGCTTAAGGTATGTCCTGAAAAAATCTCTATTCCCCTAGAGATTCTATTTAATAAATCATTAGAAGAGTGTATTTTTCCATCTGATTGGAAAATTGCAAACATTATTCCAGTATTTAAAATGGGTGATTCCTCCTTACCATCAAACTATAGGCCAATTTCTTTGATAAGTTGTCTGGGTAAAGTCATGGAAAGAATCATTTACAAACACGTATAGAATCACCTAAATATGAACCATCTTCTTTATGAATATCAGACTGGTTTTTTACCAAAAAGATCGACCGTTCATCAGCTTTTAGAAATATATAATGACATACTGAACTCTCTTGAAAATAAAGAAATTAATTGTTTTGTATTTTGCGACTTCTCTAAAGCATTTGACAAAGTTTGGCATAGAGGGTTATTACATAAGATGAAGTCGTATGGAATCTTGGGTAATATTCTAAAATGGTTTGAGAGCTATTTAAGTGGGAGGAAACAGCGGGTAGTTATCAAGGCAGCATCGTCTACTTCGTTCTGTAGTATATCGGCTGGGGTCCCTCAAGGGTCTGTACTGGGACCCTTATTATTTATTATTTATATCAACGACATAGCTGATCGTTTATCATCTCTTTGGGGAAAGCTCATTACCGCGACATTGTCAAAATTTACCGTTCATTACCGCGACATTTTGTTAAAAAATAAAGTATACATTACCGCGACATTTTTTCATCTATATAGTATACGTTACCGCGACATATGAGTTCTACATGTACATGTATAAAATCAATACAACACATAATATACTCACTATCTACTCACCCTGAACTGAAATCAGTTAATGACAAAATGGCAACGATAGAGAAGTTTGTCACAAACAGAGGAAATCCTGGGATAATCGTAGATGGATTTAAATTCAGAAAAGATAAATTTTTCAAGAATTCAAAACTTTGCCGTCTTTTTGCTGATGATACATCTTTTGGATATTCTAAAAGAGAATCAATAGAAGTGAAACGTGTAATTAGTAAAGATTTAGAAACACTGAACCAATGGTCTAATACTTGGATGATGTGTTTGAATGCAAATAAAACGGAAATTTTATTGTTTGCTAATATCGATACGCCTGATATCATGTTTCAGCAAGGTGGGGCGAATATTTCCACAACTCACACGCACAAACATCGAGGTGTAACCTTTAGTGATGATACTAAGTGGAATGTGCATATAGAAAACATAGTAACTAGTGTCACTAAACATCTCAGCATCCTACGTTAGCTTAAATATAAGCTAAGTAGAGGAAATCTTGAAAAACTATATTTGGTATATTTAAATATGCGTGTGAAATGTGGGACAACTCTGGTGTTGTCAATGCCAACAAGCTTGAATCTCTTCAGCTTGAGGCGGCTAGAATAATAACAGGATTACCAGTATTTGCGAAATCTGAACTTATTTATAGGGAAATTGGGTGGGAAAAGTTAGAAGTTAGGCGAAAACGAAGAAAATTACATATGTTTCATTCTATGTACTATAAAAAAAGCCACAAAGTACCTGTGGTCGTTTGTCCCCCGCCCATTCAGTCCCTAACGACATATTGCTTAAGAAATGGCAAGGATTTAATTGTCCCTTATTGTAGATTGTCCCTAACCAAGGAATCGTTTCTACCATCGTCTATCGTCCAGTGGAACAGTCTGGACGTGGCAGTCCAGAACATAAATAGCGCTTCTGGCTTTAAAAGTAAATTACAAGGAGTTAAAACTAAAGTTCCTAGACATTTCTCAATTGGTTCTAGAAAACTTAATATAGTATAGACACAATAAGATGCTGTACATCTTCTTTAAATAATGATCTTTTTAAAGTTAATATAATTCAAAATGCATCTTGTCGATGTGGATATCATCAAGAAACCAGCTACCATTTTTTCTGTGAATGTCCTTTGTACACGAATGCTAGAAATTCTCTATTAGCGAACCTGAACTGGGTAACTGAGTATAATAATACAGATCTGTACCAATAATAGTAAGGCATGTACATGGTATCTAACATAATAAAGTAGTATAAAATGTGTAAAAATGATACATATATTACAAAAGATTTCACTGTGAATGTATGTACGTATGGACGTGCACGTGTGTGTCTTTCATTTAATATCATGTCAAGAGGAATCTTTTGTTTCCTTTATAAAAGTGTATACATTTTGTATAACAATTTCATGTTGTTGATCTGTAATATTTGAGTTCAGCCCTAGCAATAGATGTAGATCAAATTGTAAATTGGAGAAGACTTCATAAGTATGTATTTACTTGTGTCTTATCCTTTTTGCTGTTTATCACAAATAAAATATGTTTAAACTAAACGTACGTTTAGTGTACATGTATAGTTGTACCTACAAGCAAACATGCATTTAACATCCACAAAACGCATAAATATGGAACGCCATAGCTGTCTTCTGTGGTGGAAAATGTAATATTTTCAGTACTTCTTTCTTCATATTGAGTGGATTTTACATTATGTGTAGTAGATATTTCATTATGTTCAGTAGTTTTTTCATTATGTTCAGTAGATAAACCATTATGTTCAGTAGATACACCATTATGTTCAGTAGATATTTCATTATGTTCAGTAGATATTTCATTATGTTCAGTAGATATTTCATTATGTTCAGTAGACATTTCATTTTGTTCAGTAGTATTTTCATTATGTTCAGTAGATATTTCTTTATGTTCAATAGAAATTTCATTATCTTCAGTAGATACAACATTATCTTCAGTAGAAATTTTATTATATTCAGTAGATACACCATTCATTTTGTTCAGTAGATTTAACATTATATGCAGTAGTTAAACCATTATGTGTGGTAGATTTTTCTTTATGTGCTTTGTCATTATATGATGGCGGTCGATCTTTACGAATTGTGCCGAACATATACTCACTCAAAATAGAAACGCAACTTCGGATAAATTTTTTCAAATAATCTTTTTGCGGACAAATAACCTATAAATATTCCAATATATATATACACAACATCATAATTACACCTTAATTAAAGGTTTCCAGGTGAAAGCATTTAGGTTGATCCACCCGTCGACTTTCACGTGCAAAATCATGGGTATTTTTTTTAACACGGAAAATCGGTATAAAACCCCGTTATATCTTTTCTTGACTGCATTAGTAAAATAAAATTCTGATGAGGTGACGCTATGACAAGGTTAGTTGCTGCTACCCGGAATATCGCTATCGATCGAATCGAGGCCGGGGAATCACAGAATGTTGTTGCCAGAACGTACAATGTTCATCGTAGCACAATGTCACGCCTTTGGAGACGCTACCGGCAGATTGGTACTACGACAGACGGACTACGTTTAGGGCGTCCGCGTGTTACAACTTCTATCTACGGAACATGACTATCGCCGCAACAGAAACAGCTGTTAACGTCCCTGGGTTGCGCCGTATATCACCACACAGTACTCACTCGGTCGGAGCAACACTGAGACGCCAACACCGCCGAGCAAGGATTAGATGGTGTACTACCGTTCGTGTATGGAATTTACAGAACTGGAGAAGAGTGTGGTTCTGCGATGTGTCACGTTTTCAGCTTGAAAAGCGAGATGGTCTCATACGAGTGTAAAGGCGCCGAAATGAACGTTTTGCGCAAAACTGTGTTGTAGAAAGAGACAATTTTGGCAGATTTTGGCATTTTGATTACAAATATTGGCAAACGTGCACAAACTTATTTCGAGGCTGAATCTTGTCATATCTTTACCTAAAGATTTAGTTTAATAATATTTTATTGCCAATAAAAAAAGCAAATGGATTGGACATCAAGTTATACCAACTTAACAACAGTCCTCTCCAGAACAATACAACACATAGATCAATTGATGGCGACAAGCAGTTTATCCATAAGTAAAGAAAAGTAATTAATGATTTAAAAGGGTGTAGACTCTATTGACCTGTTGGAAATCTATTGGTACGGCCGATATACGTACAAACTTTTTCAAAAATAATAGAATTTATTTCAAATGTTAGATTTGCATTGCCAAAAAGAATGCTGTCGATATTTAGCTCTTCTACATCAAATATGGAATCTCTTTGAGATTGGTATAATGGGCACTCGAGAAAAAGTTGATAAGCATCCTCATTATATGCACCACAGCTGCATATCAAACTTCCAATTAAATTTATTCTATATAAATCTGAATTTAATGAACTACATTGATGACGTAATCTAGTGTGGATAATATTTAATCTCCTTGATCCTTGCCAGAAATATTTTGGTGGTTTAAGTACAGGAGGCTTTATTTTGAGTTTAAAACTTTCCAATGACGGCATATTTCTAATAGACAGTTCTAAGTTATTCCACAATGATACTGTAGATGGTACAACGGATTTTGCGTAAACATTTAATCTAGTACGAACTAGTATATAGTTGTCATTTTTTCGAAGATTATATTCGCTTACATTCGAGACTAGTGGTGGCAGGCAATCACTTAAATATTCGGGGCAAAATTTGTTGTGCATTTTATAAAATATCCACAATTTTCTATTTTCCGTCTCTCATTTAGAGTATCCCAACCGGTTTCAAAATATAAAGAATCTATACTAGCAAATTTAGTCAGGCCAGTTACAATTCTGACTGCTTCTAATTGAACTTTCTCGAGCTTTTCTATCTCTCGTTAAGAACAGCCATCCCAAACTTCGCAGGCATATTCCAACAGGGGTCTTATAAATGTTAAATAGATATTTGACAAACTTTTAGACGAAAGCATATATTTTAATTTTCTCAAAGCATTTAACTGTCTCATAGAAGATTCAACAATATTGTTTATATGAGTTGTCCATTTTCCATCTGAGGAGAATGTTAAGCCTAAATGTTTATGACAGTCTACGATTTCAACATTCTCATCTTTAAATAAGATTTCATTAGCAATATATGCATTGTTTGAAATAATCAGTGCCTTGGTTTTTTGGATTAAAGTCGATGAGCCAGTCTTTGGACCAGTCGTTTAAAATTTTTAAATCGTCATTAATCTTGGTTTCTAATGCTAAAATGTCAGATGCATATTGAAGTGAAGTGTCGTTTGCAAATAATCCAGCAATATTTCCTAAATTATCTGTAATGTCATTAATATACAGTAAGAATAACAGCGGTCCAAGAACAGATCCCTGTGGTACCCCAGCTGTAACTGCACCAACATAAGATGTTTTGTTAACAATTACAGTTTGTTTTCTGTTTGCTAAATAGTTTCTGGTCAGTCTAAAAGGGGGCCAGATATTCCATACGACTTTAATTTTGTTATCAATCCTCGATGCCATACTCTATCAAATGCATTCGAGATGTCACAGAAAATTAAGATATTGTAAAGTCTATTTTCTAAATTATTACATACTTTTTCATATATTTCAATAAGTTGGTAGACAGTAGAGTGACACTGGAGAGAACCCGATTGATATGGATAGAGCAACGAATTAGTAATAATGTAATTGTATATATATATTAATATACAATTCTCTCCATCACCTTTCCCACACAACTTAACAACGAAATAGGACGATAATTTGAAGGATTAGATTTATCATCTTTTTTTATAAATTGGAATGACTCGAGCTAGTTTCCACTGGGAAGGGTAACTGCACATTTCTAATGAGAAATTGAAAATTTTACAAAGAGGTCGACAAATAGATTCAGCTGGTCCTTTGAACATTTGGTGGCTTATGTTATCATTACCACACGCTTTACCAGTTTTTAAATTCTTAAGTATATCTTTGACATCTTCTTCTGTTACCTTTATATTTACAAGATTATTATTTGTTCTTGAGGATATGATTGGAGGGTCAATATCAGAGTCATCGACAGATGATATGGAGCAAAAGTATTTATTTAAAATATCAGCTTTCCCTTATCCGATTGCTCCATCACACCTGTCGTACAATCAAATAATGGTGGCAGACCAGAGGGCACACTTGAGCCTTTCATGATTCATAGGAATCAACTATTTCATCAGAAGAGGACATAAATTGTTCACGTGCATATTTAACCATGTTGCTTACCCTATTTCTCTGTGCTTTATATTTATTTAAATGATATTGTTATTTTTCTCCCTGGCCACTCTACGCAACCGATCTCGTTTCCTCATCTCACGTTTTATCTCAGAGTTGAACCACGGTTTATCGTTTTGTCTAACATAAACAGTTCAAGAAGGGATGTACGCATCTAATAATTCAAAATATTTATCAGTAAACTTTTCGCTCATGATATCAATATGGTTCGTATTATTGAGAAACGAGTCCCAATCAAAGTTAGAAATAACATTATTGAGAGATGTAAAGTCTGCTTCTTTATAAAGCCAAACCTTTCTCTTTATCGTTGACTTTACATAGTGAGGTATTTTTAGGTTCATAAGAGTAGCATCATGATCGCTTATATTTCTTTCCACTATAATTACTTCAGAGTCTATAAGTAAGTCCAAATTTGAAATAAAGATTGGGTCCAACAGAGATCCCATACGAGTTGGTTCTATTATAGTATTTCTTAACTGATAGGTTGACGCTATTTCATTTAAGCGATGATTGCTTTCTCTTATGAGATAAACATTTAGATCGCCATTCAGAACAATATTTTCAGTTACATTAAGTGCCTGCTCAATAGAATAATCAAATAGGTCCCAAAAATTGTTCATAGCATTAGGAGGGCGATCCACAGAGCATAAAAGTAACTTAAACTTTTTCATGGTAAGTTCGAGCAAAATTAGTTCACCTTGATTAAATTCTAGATCTGGTCTTCTCTTAACACTGACATTCGTATCATTTGCGACATATATAAGAACTCATCCCCAAAAACTGTTCCTATCGTTTCTAAAAATGTCTGAGAAACCCGGTATTGCTAAATCAGAGTCGAGTACTCCTCTATCTAAATGGCTCTCAGTTATGCAAATGATAGAGTACTCGGAGGCGATATCTTGAATATAGTCAACTTTCTTCCTTACACTTCTAACATTTAAATGAAATACGGACATTTCTGTATTGTTGAGATCTGGGTGCCGTTTCATAAAGCGATCGTTAGCTTAACGTGCACGTTATCCCATTTAAATTGCATGGGATAACGAGCACGTTGATTAGCGATCGCTTTATGAAACGGCCCCCTGGACCTGGATTCGGATGAATATCGTCAAGTATTAACAGAATAAGTAGTATCAATATATAGTATGTTAACGAAATAAAGCGAAGCTGTAGCAGCACGTAGTACTACATTAAAACTAAGCAAATGGTTCAGGATTAATCAATTTTTTAACCATATGCGTATAGGCTCTACAATAAAAACAACCAATTGCACTCCTGTATGGCATGAGATCATTACCCATTGTCAATTAGGTTTACACATCTAGATAACAGTGATTTGGGTGTGCAATAGGTCATAGTAAGCACCAGGTCAACAGAGTCTACTACATAGATAAGCAAAGAGAGCAATTTAAAAGGGACATTCAGACATAAAAACGAATGTACAATATAATCAAGATATTTAAAACATAACAAAAACAAAATGGATTTTGAGATGAAGGTTTGTGTTGCATCTTTTTGTACATATAATCTGACTAAAAAAAGTATGATGAAAGGTAGGTATATATTTTGGAAGACCATTCGGAATTCAATCTGGACGTAAAATTGACATGACTTATAAAAAAGTGGTTCAGATAAACAATATGGAATCAACAGGTTATATTATTGCAACCTAAAGATTGCGACATATTTGTCGTTAACATGTCACACGTTAATCACTGATTATTAGAAATCGTTATAGATATAGTGTTTGTTTGTTTTTCTATTGTTTTTTAATTATTACAAAAATCATGCAAAATTACCAAGTAAAACATCTGAACCTTAATTCTGTTGAGAGACCTGCTGCAGGCCGATCAGTGTCAACGGGGAGTGCCACTCCTCGTTGATGTTGATGTTGATCTTCTCATGGCGTCTCTCAGCCGCAGGTGGTCACCTATTGTCCCAACGCCCAACCTTATTAAATCAGAATCATTAAGATGGTGGAACATCTCATCTTCAATTTTTTCGTCCACGAACTTTTGAAAAATAGTTGTTCGAGAGCATGTTTGATACTACTAGCAGACAACATTTTTAATAGGTGAAAAGGGAAAAAATCAAATAAATACATCCGGATTCGTTTGTGTTCGGCACAATTCGGAAAGATCGACCGCCATCATATAATGAAATTAATAGCACATAATGAAAAATCTACCGCACATAATGGTTTAACTACTGCATATAATGTTAAATCTACTGAACAAAATGAATGGTGTATCTACTGAATATAATAAAAATTTCTACTGAACATAAAGGTGTACATCTACTGAATATAATAAAATTTCTACTCAACATAATGTTGTATCTACTGAAGATAATGAAAATTCTACCGAACGTAATGAAATATGTACTGAACAAAATGAATGGTGTATCTACTGAACACTATGAAATTTCCACTGAAGATAATGAAATATCTACTGAACATAATGAAATATCTACTGAACATAATGATGTATCTACTGAACATAATGGTTTGTCTACTGAACATAATGAAAAAACTACTGAACATAATGAAATATCTACTAAACATAATGTAAAATCCACTTAATATGAAGAAAGAAGTACTGAATATAAAGTTAAGACTACTGAAAATATCACTTTTTCCACCACAGAAGACAGCTATGGCGTTCCATACATAAATCACCTGCGCAATATATACGCCCTGATAATACGCATCTCTCTAATTCATCACTTAACATATAATAACCAGGGACAGTCTATACTAAGACTAGAGAATAGATTGTCCCTGCTCTAATCTAAAGTTTAATATATAGGTTTCTGCTAAACATTGGGTCTAAGTGTGGAAAAAAGTTTGGAGAGATTTTGTACCAAGTTTTGTTTCTTACTTGATACACGCCATGTATATCCTGTATACATGTTGGGAATAGTTTCTCTAAAATACTGTCCCTTACATTTAAACATTCCAAGAGAATGCGAGCTTTTGCAAGGGATGTCCAAACGAGTACAACAATTTTGACATAAAGTGGAAATGTATGGACTATACGGGATTTTGGAATCATTATAGTCACTATTGCGTATGAACATTTACAAGTTATAATATCTAGTGGCTACCGCTAGCTGTATGTTTGTTGGGTATAGACGGAAATTCAAGCCTTGGTTGCGGCTACAATGAACCTACTCTTATTAAATCTTTATTTAAATCTTCGAAATAGGTATGTATACCGCAAAAAGTGTGGCAATCTCCAAACACATTACCCACTATACTCCTTGGACAAGCTTTAATAACCTGACAATCATCAAAGAGATGCCATCCACAATCCGACACCTGGGGTATCAATGGTCAGCTGTGTGTCAGGAACTGGGAACCCTCCCAGTAAAGTTCCAATACGAGTTATGTTTCGTAAAGTAATGCTGGAGGTACGCCACCTAACCTGGTCTCCTGGTGCAATATTTTTCATTGACGCAAGCTTCACTTCAAATATAACACCAGGTCAGGACCTCTGATATAAGCATTTTCATTGGTTAATAATATGACGCCATTTAATAATGCATGCACATGACAATCATTTTTTAAACATGGGGATACCTTTTCTTTATAAAAATTTAAATATAAATTACATTTTAACTTTACGTTTGAATTCTGAAATCCTAATGTAAACTTAGTTGAGAAATGTAAACATTGAACGTCATATTAAAGAGAATGACGTCATAATACGTTCGGTCTACTTGAACTTATCTATAATACTATATGGTTAGTCTAGAGAATACCCGAACATCAAAATTTCAACGTTCTCACCGTTGAAATCCAATGCTTCTGACCTGACGTTATATCCGAAGGCCGCATAAGCTAATGAGGATATCATCGTCAGGGTACCAGAATAGTACGCCACCTTAATAACTTTATATAATTGTCAAATTAATATTATAAGAATATTTCATGTCATTTTAGATTTTAAAGAAATAAATCGAATTGAAGCTTTATTCTATTATAATCAAGCAAAGACACCATACCGTTACTGATTTTTTCAATGAAAACCTAAGCGAGTTTTTATTTAATATAAATCCTGTTCATGAATATGTTTGAAAGACTCGATATGACCTTCACAACTTCAAAAGTGGAAAAAATTGTGAATGCAGAGTATATTTTTTAAAAGCAAAATGTTTGGTTAGTTTCGATTTAAATACCAAGCACATAAAACAACGGAAAACATATAATTTAATGATTTTAATACCAAAGGATCCTTCGACGAAGTCAACCACATTGTCCCAAATAAACATGTTTGTCCTTATAGTCCTTGTACGCTACTTACATAAATATTGAAGATAACCATGCAGCTTCAAGCGTTTACAAATCAACTCGTGATTATAATTAGAAGCGACGAGAGTTCAAGGTTAAATGTTTTTCGAACAGATGTTCAGAATAGCAAAGTTAAACACGGCTGTAACTATGTACTGTTAGAGCTGTTTAATACTGGAAACAAAATAAATACATTGTGTACATTTACACACGGGTTCCATATCTCTCGGACTTCCGTTTAATATATATTAGAGAGCATCGCAGATGCGAGCTATACGGTTACATGCGTGTGTGTAAAAAAATTAACGGGATCCATATGAACAAATCCATTTCAGATGGTAGCTGAGCTATCCGAAGAAAATATTGTAGACGAACGAAAAAATATATAATATAAAAGTAGACAAAAAAAATTTTGACATCGATAAAATTAAAGTGTTTATTTTTAAAATTACTACAAAAATGCCAGACATTTTTTTTCAATCTGAAACGCTGTAGATGAAATGACTATTATAAAACATAATAAAGATCTATAAGTATGCATTTCCAAGTCTAAACCAGGGATAATTATAAGCGATTCTGTTTACATGGTCAAATTAGTCTGGCACAAATTGCATTAAATTTGTCTGGAGATCACATAACCAAAAATATTCATTATTTATTTTACGGTGTATAATTTAAATTGAAAACATTCTTTATTATAAAAAAAATGTGACTTGCGTTTACATTTAATCATTTGTTGGTCTAAACTTGTTTCAGTTTCCAATTTGAGCCAGAATTGACACAACACAACGTATAGTTTAATTTCAGTTTTCTAAATATAGAATGCAAGAGACAATTATATATCAAATAGTTAATTAATAGAAACATTTGTACTTTGCTTATCAGTATATGGCAAAGAACCGGAGAATAATTACTTGTAGAGCATTATAAGTTTCGTCTGTAATCGACACGAGATCATTAGTGTGCTTCGCATACATGTACACATATCACATCAATAAATTAATATTACAAGTGTTATTTTCTCTCAGGTCGGATAAAATGTATTAAAAACAACGAAATAAATCCACAATAGTGTTCTTTTTTTTCAAATGTTGACGCATGAACCTTAGAAAGTACACCTGAACAACTACCTTAAGAAGACAACAACTCATTATACAAAAATCAATTAAGTAATTAATAGTATACATTCTGTAAATAAGAATTAGTAAACAGTTACAGTAAAGAAATCTTGTCCACTATATAGTAAATGATAAAAAACAATTATAAAAGATTATTAAACACATATATGACTATAAAATACAAAAATCTAGGCCGTTATAATCCGAAGTTAGTTTTGTGATTTGTCGGATTAATGGCAGAATTCAGTCCTATTGCTCGTAATGTAGCAAATACAAAATTTTAACTTCGGTCTATTTAATATACAAAATTCAAACATAATATTCATCTTCCGGTTACGTTATTAATGCTTTAGACATTGCGAAACTAACGGGAAACGATCTTTATTGAAGAAATTTCTTTTTTTTTCGTCTTTAAAGATGCACGTGGAATATGCTATGTTGATTAATTTTCCGTATATGGATAATGTGACATAATTTTTTTTATAAACGTGGTATTTTGCATACTTTAACAACCATTCCGTAGTAAGATTCCAGTAATTTACATATTACCCAAGATGCAACACGCCATTCAGTTTCGGGTTTTTCAATGTTTTTCATGTAGTAAACGTAATTAAAAAAGAGTCACGAATGTCAATTATTACACTACGCACAGCGGGTTATTAAAAACAGCAATAACTATCATCAGGTATCAATAATGATCAATTTTAAACATGAAACCGATAAAAAATGGTGACACTGTCGAAAGATATCAAGATCGACCACGTCTGATTGTATGTACAACTTCTTTTGGACATCAGAGTGCCTGGAGTGATTCACTCCCGCTCTGCTACATTACGAGTAATGGGACTAAATTCATACCCTCGTCAAAAAAAAGCGCGGGTACAAATATACGTCCTAAAAACATCTAGCACTACCATACAAACATAACACAGAATGAGAAAAATGACCCCAATCAGGTACAAATCGCACCGAGGAAGGCATTATTTTTCAAACTCATGACCCACTGGTTGCTTTGGTACATTTAGTGTAATTAAAATGGACTTGCGTAAAAATCATTTGAGGATTCTGTAAGAATGTAAATTTCATTTAACATTGAAAAAACATTTGTTCTGCAAATGTGAAGGTCTTTCCCGATTTAGTCTAAAGTTAGAAGAAAATATGTGGATGCTATGAACTTTTTGCCTGTTACTTAGTACAACATGTCAGAACCAACCATGAAGTTTAGTTATTTGAGTAAAGCAAGTGATCCCAAGTCATACAAAATATGGTTGTTAAGAGCATTTGTGACAGTTGCTAAGGAAAAATGACTAACTGACTAGATCACTTAGACCCCGGCATTGAATAAAATATGACAAACTAACTGGACCCACTCGTCACCAAATTTGTTCGACTTGGCTGATAATAGAACATGAATTGTGAGGTTTGTTCGACTTGGCTGATAATAGAACATGAATTGTGAGGTTTGTTCGACTTGGCTGATAATAGAACATGAATTGTGCGGTTTGTTCGATTTGGCTGACAAAAGAACATGAATTGTGAGGTTAGTTCGACTTGGCTGATAATAGAATATGAATTGTGAGGTTTGTTCGACTTGGCTGATAATAGAACATGAATTTTGAGGTTTGTTCGACTTGGCTGATAATATAACATGAATTGTGAGGTTTGTTTGACTTGTCTGATAATAGAACATGAATTATGCGGTTTGATCGACTTGGCTGATAATAGAACATGAATTGTGCGGTTTGTTCGACTTGACTGATAATAGAACACAAATTGTCCAGTTTGTTCGACAGCTGATAATTGAACAGGAATAGTGCTATTTATTTGCATTGGCTGAAAAATGTGCGGTTTGTTCGGCGGCTAATAAAAGAACATGAATTGTTCGGGGTGTTCAACTTTGCTGATAACAGAACATGAAATGTCCGGTTTGTTCTACTTGGCTGAAATAGAACATTAATTGTGGGTTTTGTTCGACTTGGCTGATAATAAAACATGAAATGTGCGGTTTGTTCGACTTGGCTGATAATAAAACATGATTTGTTAGGTTTGTTCGACTTGGATGATAAAAGAACATTTCCTTTAAGTACGTAATTCTGATTCTAAAAGTATGTTTGCTAAGGAAGGCTTATAACAGTTAACTTATCGTTACGGTATGACCTTGACCCATGATCTTTAACCTTGTACTGAAATTGAAGCGCTTTTACCACTGATCACTTTAAGTTTACTATAATGTCTCTTACCGTTTTCAAGAAAAATAGCAAAGAAAACAGACCGAACAACAAGAGCCAAAAGTCAAGGGACAGTTACAAAATATAGACAAACGCAACACAAAAACAGAAAGAGAGTAACCCAAACCCAATGAATACCATGGGTGCACTCATGTGCTCCGGACGAGTAGCAGTGCCTGCCTCTAATTAGACATCCGTCGAGTTACTCATTGTCATGTCTAGGGAAAAGTAAAATCCAGGAATAGAAATCACTACCTATGACTCAGCAAAATTGTCAGATCGTATTTGAGACACTGATTTCCTATAACGATCACTTAAGTCATGGTGACGACCATAGAACTTCTGGAGAGATAACATCAACCTAGGTGCAACAAACCCTTGTTTGAGTAGTTTAGCAGTCAACAGCAGGGATCGGTCTAGAAAATCGGAATACCGATCGCAGGATCTAGTATAACGCATAAGTTGTGAAATGTACACACCATACGCTGAAGCTGTTGGAATGTTGCTGTCGATGAACGGAAAGTTGACAATTGGAAAGTTGAAGTCATCACGTTTGTCGTAGAGTCTAGTTTGTAGTTTTCCTGAGTCTATTTCTAGAAGTAGGTCTAAGTAAGAGGCTGACCTTAGTGTATTGGTGGTGTCTTTAATTTCAAGCTCGCTAGGGTAAATTGAATGCAAATAGTCACCAAATTTAGTATTTTTGAGGGACAAAACAGCTTCAGTATAGCGGAATGTTAAATGGGCCAGTGTCTTTTCTTTCTTCATCAGCAGGCCTTCTAATAACTCAGCCTCATGAGAGTACAAAAACAGGTTGGCGAGGAGAGGAGCACAATTAGTACCCATTGGCAAACCAACAGTCTGTTGAAGAACGTGTCCTCCAAACATGAAGAATATGTTGTCAATCAGAAAATCTAACATATGACAGATTTGGTCTTCAGTATATTAGTATTAGATTTAGACTCATTGATGACGAGAGTAAGTTCTGTCATGAATAATAACTAGGTTTTTATATAGTTATAAACTAAAAAACGATTAGGCAAACCGCATCAAGGACCATAATTAAAAGGTTTATCGAACAGTTCAAACCCAATATACCAAATTAATGTCGCATTGTGAGGAGTATTTTTTCAATTTATTATTTGTTTCTATCTCTTAAGAATTTCGAATAGTAATCATAAAAATGATTGGAGGCGTAAAGTCAGGGTCACTACTGAACTTTGAACTTGAGACCATCTTTAAGAACATGTCACAGGTTGACCAATTGTGAAGACCTTAGGTAATTTCGATTTGCGGTTTGTGAATTTTGTTGATAAACGCAGACCTTCAAGGGATGCCGCTCGCCTACGTTAATCCAAATGTTGTAGTCAAATTATGTAACAAAGTTGCACGAACAGTTTCTTAACATCTCTAACTTTTCAGTTTTTCTGTATAGATTATAGTTTCTTACGTTGTTCCAATAACAAGGTTTTCCATGTTTGAGGTGATGTTTTGGGGTAAACTGTTTTGAAAAAAGTGGCGTACTAATTGCCAGTCTCTCTGACAACTAATATGTACATTATGAGTTATTGCTTTAAGCTATTTCTTATATATTTGTTATCAGTATTACTAAGAACATTTTAAAATGCAATCGTCGTGATTTGTGATTTTACATTTTTTTCTTGGCTAACGATAAGAAAATGTGTAAGATTTTGTTGACTTACATTTCTGTCTCGTTAATCATTATAATACATTTTAACACGTATAAACATTAAACATATTTTAGGGATTATAAAAGTATACACATCGATTATTTTTTATAAGGTAGAAACGCGTAGACAAAAAGTATTTACTACAGAAGTAGTTTTGTCAAGGCTGTGTCAATAAATAATAGCCTTTGATCTCCTATTAATCAATAATTATGACCGTTCTATCATCTCTATTAATTAAGCGACATCTGTTCACGTCTATAGCTAGGTTATCTGCGATCATTTGTTTGCAATTTACCAATCAAACATGTATCCCTTTTAACTCCAATTCCAAAGTCACCTACTATGGTGAATGTCACTTTTGCTCAAACTGATCAAATAAATTAATATTTACGTGTGTTTGGTACCAACCAACATGAGGATATTTGTACAGTTGTACAATTTAACATACATTACCGACATCCTACGTTCATTTATCATTTGCTCAGTTGTATTAATGAAAATAATTAAAGTTTTCGAAATAATTAAGGATTAACTACAAAAAATATTTTCTCAATCGAGGGATAACAAAATTTCCTTTTTGCACATGTATAATACGTAGCGGATTATATTATATGTGCACAACGGAAATTGTGTTATCCCTCGATGGAGCAGGAACCAACGTTAGTTATACTAGTCCCAGGATGGAGAAAATATTTTTTGTAGTCAATACTTAGAAATAAATTCAAACAATAGAATAGACTCAACAATTTTATTTTTGTAACTGGACATTTAAAAAAAAAAAGAAAAGAAAATATAAGGTGAAATCTTCAAAATATATAAAGCGAAGTGTAACATTTATTTAAAGAATAGAATTGTTCGTTGCAAAGAGTCTCATATCAAATGGGACCTGCAATTAAAGGTCAAAACACAAACAGGAATATTAGTTTTTGAAAAAACTGCAATTAATGTCAAAGTAAATACACCAAAAGTTGTGACATTTTTCTAATGCGGAACATTCATGTATACCAATGGCTTGCCATTGGCAACGTAATATTGAATCCAACCTGGGCGACTTTGGCAAGGCATTATCAAATCGCAACTCATCTAGATACGAAATATACAAATATTTTATAGATCAAGTACGCGTATATAAAATTGAGGTCACATTTAACTTCTTTTGCAGTTTAATTGTTGATAAACAGATCTTGCTTGTGACGTCATTTGATTGTAAGTTCTGTGTGGTGTCCTTCTAATAACTCATTCTGCTAACAAAACATATTATATTTCCTTTCACAATACCTACGTACCAGACACATTTATATTCTATGTAAATATTTTTACGAGGTCATAATGAAATTGTCCCAGTGTATGTTATATCTATGATATAATTACTTACTTTTAAACGTTATGTTCTGATAAGAGTACAAAATCACCCAAGAGGCACGTATCTGATTTTAAAAGACAAATATTGGGAGTCCACTTTGTTTTTATATCCCCAAGGAAGATATCCTTCTAAAGCGATACAACCTCTTCAATATCTTAACTATTAGGCATACGAATGTGTTTTATTGATCAATTGATTGATTGATTTATTTAATGCATAAACTATATAAATGAAGGTAATACTTTATCAAACAATAAACCAATGAAAACAGGTGGTGAGCCATTGGGAACAACATTTTGACTTCACTTTAAAAAGTATGGAGTATAGCGTAATGAGTAAAATTAAGCTTTTTGTAGCCTACTCATTTCCGAAACACACAGAAAGATACAGAACTCTTTTGTATCGCGCAAAAGAGCGTGACATACTCCAAACACGTCACCCGTGATCCAAAATATAATTTAATTTCTGTTCATCTCAATAGTTGCTTCCTACCCGTTTCTGTCAAACACAAGGTTAATTTAATTCTGATGTTATACTTTTTGCTGGTCACAATTACACTATTTTCTCGTCTGTTTGTGATCAAAGAGAAGTTAATAATTGTTTAACGACACAAATGCATACTATACGTCCATGAAGCAATAATTCTACAAAATATTTGCAGCCTATCAGCGTTGCCATAACACGCTTTTCATCCTAAAGAGATGCCAATGTTGTTGATGACGTCAATGTAAACGACAAAGAGCTTACTATTGATTTATCAATATTCGTTCCATATATACTCTTGTAACTTTTTCTTGCTAGGGTTGGGGGCCCTCGGTGGTCGAGTAGTTAAGGTAGTTCGTCTATTATTGATCCCGTGGTCTGTCAACACTGAGGATGCGGGTTCGAGTCTCACTGCGGGGTTTACTCGACTCCAATCTTAATTGACAAGGATTGCCATTTTTCCTACTGAAGTTCCGGGTTTTCCATGGGTACTTCGACTTTCTTCCCAATTAAAACTGGGTACCATGAAATAGCTGACAATTTGCTGAAAGTGGCGTTAAATATCATTAAAACAAACAAACAATCTTGCTAGGAAAATGATAGTTATCATTTCTCTACGCATACTGGTAATTACTTCTACGTTTACCGGATTCCCTTACATTAACAGTAAATTTATTTGATTGATTAAAAAGTCGCTTAGATTTTCTAAAAGCTGGATGGACTAGGATTGGGGATTGGACCAGTTTTGCCTTCAATTTTTTTTAAATTTCAATTTTACTCTCATCCGTCCAAATGATTTAGTTACCTTTTCCGTCAATTGCTATAAACATTTTGCAATCCATAAAAATTGTGGATATGGAACGAAACCACAATTGTTGAAGACCTCTTTTTTCCTCTTTGTTTATATTAACATAAAGTCAATTTAAAAAAATTCCACCGATTCCCCTGGAATGCCTTTTGGTAGTCTGAAAGTACCATACCACTTACAAACTATATCCAAAATTTAGAAAAATTGATCAATGTTAACTCTTTTTAAAGCTCTGGAAGCATCCCTATCTTCAGGGATGAAGTCCGAGACACTCTGAAAACAGGAAATTTGCAATCCTTCCACTAGACCAAATTACTCCTAATCCATTATATTTCATCAAATGTTTAATTTTAGCATTTTTTTCAAAGATCCTTCTTTCCAATAAGCCCCAAAAGTAGAACCAAAACAAGAAAAAAGCCAAAGAAAAAAAATTACAAAGAAATACACTATTTAATGGGGACTACATTCGTGGACAACGAGTTGCAAATATCATTAATTGTGTTTTCGTTCCATATACCTCCGACATTGCCAACATGTCTACAAATTACATTAAATCGCCGACGTCGACGTGCAATGGGTCACTCATTGATACATTTTATCGTGACAGGGTATGTAGCCTCACTATAATCTAATACTACATTTTCTAGAAACGTGACCTCTGCAGAAAATAAGCAACACTTTTTGGGCTTCAGCTTGATAAATGCGGCCTAAAGCTATGCAAAGACTTTACGTAAACTTTTCATCATACCACTAAAAATCTTTTTCCATATGATAATGCTGTCTAGATACACCATACTAACGCCCATCCTCTGAATCTTATCAGAACTCTCTTCTGTAAATTCGGTTTGAGCATTTGCCATTTTTCCATGATTTCTACTGTTCTTAAGCGTGCAATAGAGTTATCCGCTTTATGTGACCGGTAGTTATTCTAGTCGTTGGTAACATCATAAGTGGCTACCTTTATAAGTTTATGTTCCTCTCGCCACGTACCTGTGGTTTAATTTGCCTTTAGGTTTATTGATAACAAAGACATCGGGGATGTCATGAATTACCAGAGATAAAGTTTTAACCTGGGTTCTGCCGGACTTCAAGACCATTGTTGCTTAGCTCTGCTACCTAAATAAAATCACGGATTTAAGGTGTTTGCAAGAATCGTGTGCTTTGTTACTTCTACTAATGCCAGTTTTTTGTATTAAAAATATGCGAATCACTTCGGCTTGAAAATTGGAGCATAGGGGTTAATTGAACAGGACTGGCCTTTCTTTGTTTACTTTCTCAATCTTTTTTTTGTAATATATATTTTATTACTGTCTTATATCATCATCACATTACAAACATTTTCAACAGCTCAATATTGTATATAGTTGTATAATTCAACAAAACGACTCAAGTAAGTGTTAAACTAAATTGAAGTTGAAAAGATTATATTGTTACATTATTCACCCTCAGCATATAAATTTTTAATTAAGGCCCATTTTTCTTTAAGTGTGTTAAATTTTTTCCTAGAGCATAAACTTCCAGAGGCCATATCTATTCCGTTATAAAATTTTAACCATTCAATTCCTTCATTAACTAATGGAAATTTATTTTTCATTTTACATATATAAATGTATCTTTTTAGTATTAAAACACAAGAATTTAAAATTTCGGCATGAGGATGGGAGTCTATTCCAAAGATAATATTTGTCAAATTAAGAGTAAAATTAATATTGCATTTTTCTTCTAACTTGTCCCAAAAATTTAGCCAAAAGGTCCTCACATGTCTACATTAAAAAAATAAGTGTCTATAGGTTTCTTTTGTCTCTGTACAGAAAGTACATAGCTCAGTTTCACTGATATTACATTTATCAAGATACTATTAATTCCTAGAATTCTATGGAGAAGTTTAAACTGAAAGGCTCTTAGGGCAGGGTCCTCTGTTGTCACCAAAGGTAAGGTAAAAAATATATTCAATTTCTCATCCTCAATTTTAACCCCTAACTTTTGATTCCATTTTTCTTTTAATGCTGCAGGATTTTCTTTGACACTATTCAAAAATTGATTGTAAAAATGTTTCGATACTTTTTCTACCCTATGAAGAGTCAAGATATTCTTTTGGGTTACAGAGATTAATTTGATGGCAACATTTTGCCAAATGATATTTCTCCACACAACTGGAATAGCCTGAATAACTCCATAGAATTCTAGAAAGTTTGTATCTACCTTATAAAATCTAATAAATTCATCAAAGTTATAAAAATTCCCATTTTCAGTTGATGCATCATTCACAAAAAATATTCCAGCTTTGATCCAGTGTCTATAGAGGACCTTCTGATCATTTATCTTGATGTTTTCATTTACAAATAAAGGTTGAGATAGTATATTATCTGGGGCTGTGGTTGGCGCTTCATACAAAGAGGACCATGAAGTTAAAACGTTTTGCCAAAATATATTAAAATCCTGTTTTATTCTGCTTAATCCAGACTTGGTTAAATACCATATTTTTTCTCCTCCATATTCATCTAACAAATCTGAAAGTAAAGTTTTCCAAGGGGAGTTATTTTCTGGATCAAGAACTTTTTTAATCCAAGATATTTTCAGTGATTTAATAAATGATTCAATGTGAGGCATTTTCACGCCTCCTTCTTCGTAATTCCCAACCAATATTTTTCTTTTTATTTTATCAGGTTTTCCGTCCCAATCACACTTACAAAATGTTGACTGAATCTCTTTTAAAATTTCAGAAGGTGGATCAGGTAAAACAGTAAAGCATTGAATCAATATTGGTAATGCAAGAGTTTTTATGACTGTAATTTTTCCATATATTGTGATGTTTCTTAATGACCAATCATTTAACAGTTTCTTTATTTTCTCTAATTTTTCAGTATAATTGTCCAAATAAATATTATTTTCCCGAAGACAATATTGTATTCCAAGTAATTTAAAATTTCCGGTGTGATTCCATATTATATTTTTGTCAGTTTTTAACTCCTCACCACAGCCCCGTCTTGCCCCAATCCATATAACCTGGGTTTTATCAAAATTTGCTTGACGACCAGAACAACTGGCAAACAAGGCTATCTTGTTCAAAGCATTATTTAATGATTTTTCACTATCTTCAAGAATGAGAGTAGAGTCATCAGCATACTGGCTTAATAGGTATTCTGAGTCCTGAATCTTAATTCCATTTATATTGTTATCATTTTTAATAGAAGCACTTAAGAGTTCTAAACACAAAATAAAAAGGTAAGGAGATAATGGATCTCCTTGCCGGATACCTCTATTGATTGTAAAGAAATCTGACAAGTATCCGTTATATTGAATGCAACTCTTTGAGTTTTTATATAATATTTCCATCCACTTAGTAATTGTAGAATCGAATCCCAAAAATTTGAGTGTTTCACTAATAAAGGGCCATTCGAGTGAATCAAATGCTTTTTCAAAGTCAAGAAGTACAAATAATCCTGGTATATCATCCTTTTCTGTTTTTTCAATGAGGTCATAGATCAGACGTGTACACTCACCAATATATCTGCCCTTTATAAAGCCTGTTTGTGTTTCACTAATCAAAGTATTAAGAACTTTTTTATTCTATTTGCTATGCATGTTGATATTATTTTATAATCAACATTAAGTAAGGAAATTGGTCGCCAGTTTTTTAGAAAGTTTTTCGGTTTGCCTTCCTTTGGTAAACATGTAATGATACCCTGATTTTGAGTAATGGAAAGATTTTCTTTAACAAAAGAATCTGTGAAAGAGCGCAACAAAAATACATTAAGGTCATTCCAAAAAAACTTATAAAATTCTGTTGTATATCCATCTATTCCCGGAGATTTACCATTTTTCATATTTTTTAATGCACGATAAACTTCTAATAATGTAATGTCTCCTTCGAGACTTAGCTTTTCCTCTTCTGACAAGATTGTAATGAAAGGATTTTGGCGTGAAAAGAAGTTAAGTTTGTGTTCATCATTTATGTTTATTTTTCTTGAGGCATAAAGCGTCTCGTAATAGTGTTTCTGTTCATCTCTTATTTCTTTTTGATCAGTTATAATTTTCCCATTATCCAGAGTTAATGAAGGAATTACTTTTTCCATAAAATTTCTTTTTTCTAGATTGCAAAAGTATCTAGTGCTACGTTCACCTTCTATTTGCCATTTGGCTTTAGCTCTCATTATAGCACCTTTTATTCTAACCTCTCTTAATGTTTTTAACTGTAATTCAACTTGTGTAATGTTTATTTGATTTTCTTCTGTACTTTCTGAGTTATTAAGTATTTCTAAAGTCTTTTCTAATTCAACCTCTTTTTTATTGAGCTCTTTCTTTTTAAAAGAAGAATAAGATATTGTTTTACCCCTGATCATTAATTTTAAAGTTTCCCAAAATAATTGATCTGAAATTGAAAATTCTATATCCTCATAGTTTTCAGCGTCACTTATATTGTATTGGTTAATACAATTTTGTATGCATTCTTTCACTAATGCAATATATTCTTTATCGTATAATAAAGAATTGTTAAACTTCCATGAACCCTTGCCTTTTTCATGTTCATTAAATTGAACAGACATATATACTGGCGAGTGATCTGATCTATATGATATACCAATATCACAATTTGTAATTAGTGACTGAAAAATTTGATGACACAAGAAAATAGTCTAACCTAGCTTGCTTTTTGTTTGGGCCTCTCCAAGAAAATCTATTAACGTCAGGACTCAGTTCCCTATGAACATCCAGTAAGTCTAACTCAGCCATCCTTTCATGTACTCTTTTTTGAGATTTCTGATTATTTTTATGTAAATAATTTAATGTGTCTTTTAGATAGTTTTGAGGTAAGTTCCAATCACCTCCAACTATAATAGAAGTATTTCCAAAGGTTTCAATGTCCCTCTGTAATCTATCATAAAAATCAGGTTTGTCTTCATTAGGGCCATAAATTACGGCCAATGTCATTCTAGTATCATATATTTTTATATCTAAAATTAAAAAAATTACCATTTTTATCTGTTTTATGACCAAAAATCTCGAAAGGAAAAGTGTTTTGGAACAAGACAGCCACGCCTCTACTATTTGTTATATATGAGCTAAAAAATACCTTGTAGCCCCATTCAGCTTGCCAATATTTTTCTAATTCTTGTTTGCAATGTGTATCAACTAACAAAGATATATCGAAATTTTCTCTACACTTTGTAAATATGTCTCTTCGTTTGAGATTATCAGAAGAAACCCCTCTGCAGTTTATGCATCCAATTTTTAAATTAACCATATTTTGAATATCCAATAAATATATTTAGAAAATTATTTGTGGTGAAATAATAATAAGAACGAAATTGGAAAAGACTTGAGATTTGACGAGGACATAAGACATATAATAAGATGTAAGCCCCCCTCAGCCCAAAACTAGCTTCAATTACCAGAAAAATCGAAGTGATATTCGTGGAATAGTCAAATGTTATCCCCCTCCCTCTGAAAATATACACAGAAATGACTAAACCTTTTCATTCCCATATATACATAAATGTTTGTTGTTATAAGCCAACCCTTTCCCAGTTCATGTCTGTGATTTACTTCAACATTATATTTAACTGTAAATAAAAGAAATACAGATTATTCATTTACAAATGGACGTTAAATTGAGATGGGATGACTATTCAACTTCTTACATTTTAATATACATATAGGTTTGACCTTGTTAATACATGTATGCCAGCAAAACCCCCTGTTTTTCGGTCTGTACACAGGGGCTCGTAAAAATTGATTTACCTGCGCCCTCGACCGATACTGGGTCGGTCCCGCTACAGTGCGGGAGAAGGGAAGAAACAGAGTCCATACCCGCCAATTCAACCTTCAAAAAATTTTTAAAAATATTTCTTTACCCTTATCTACACGGGTTTGTAATTATTTCTGTTCCGAATTGAATTATCTTCATGAAAAAACCTACCTTTATGTTTCTAATGTCATTTAACTCTCAAATTTAATAATTTCCACCAGTTTGAAACAAAATGGACAATAACCCTGGCCGGAAGTGGATTTTTTTAAAGTTGGCGGGTACAGACTCTGTCTCCTTCCCTCTCCCACACCACAACAAAACCGACCCAGCATCAATTGAAAGCGCAAGCAAATCAACCCCCACGAGCCCCTGTGGTCTGTATACAATTATCTACTTCGTACTAGACAAAATATTTCGTGTTATGCTGCATAGCACCCTACCCTTTATAAATGACAGATTATGATGCACGATTACCTTTTTCGTGGGTAAAAGTTAGATGACAAACTGGAAATGATAGTATTATTGGATTGTTTGTTCATGTTTTGAAAACATCCGGTAGTAACGCACACGCCACTTGGCGGCTGAAAATATTGAGTTATTCAAATTAGCCACGCGACAGACCAAAACACAGGTAGGTATGTTGTCATTCATCACAGGTGAAACTCAAGGACATTTAAATAAAATAACTGACGTGAAGAAAAAAAAATCACACAAAAACACACAAAACATAAATGAAAAGGATAGGTAAAACAAATTGTGCAATACTATTTCTCAAATGTCGGCAAAATTAACATTGTTGATTTCATAATGTTAGATCAAGTATGTTTTTTACTGTGGATACGTCTATCTGGGTCCCTCTGTCAATCCCTTATATCGGTCTCATTTGAAAACGTTTTTTCCTTAACATAACAAACGAATATTCCTTTAGATACACTAGGTGTACCTCCTTCTGCTGCTCCGCTACTTTCTCAATCTGGTCTTGTAAATCTTTGACAGTTTGCATCTCTATAAATTCTGAGCACACGCAGCGAATCCCATCAAACATTTGTAACATACAAGGGGTCGTACCTTGCACGCCAGATACAAAAAATCGGCACAAAACCAACTTTGCCTTGTGGATTCGTGGCGAGAGTGTTTTTTTTTCTGATTTATTGGATGCTATGTGGCTGACCTCTATATACATGTACTACTAAAAATTAGTGTGAAACCTTAGCCGACTTACATAGATATAACACAACAATCTAATTATCATGAATGTCGGACAAAGTGGTTTTTTTAGGATTTCTGAAGACTTATGACTCTTTAGTACTCATAGACCTTCTTAAAGAGTAATGCTTCTTTGAATCAATGACCTCAAGGCTTTTAACCAATCGGACAAGGTATCAACCTGCTGTTCCTCTTTCTTAGCCTATTTTTTGGCGTAATTCTCTATTGAATCCATCAATAATTTTACGTTTTCAGCGATAAATTTCATGGTATTTCGGTCCTTAGAAAATATATTACGTTGGATTTTATTGTCAAAAATAATCAGATCTCCAGTTATCATGTGACCTGAAGGACTGTATATAAATAGGGACATAGTGTCAAGAACAGTCAAGAGGTTGAGCTTTGAAGTCACTGATCAAAAGATCCTGCAATACACGTTTGTAGTTAAAGATTCTGGGAGCACTGGCGGTACATTAAATATAAGATATAATTGGAACGGATTTGTTTTCAAAGTATGCTAGACTTTAAAAAGAAAAGACATGTGGTGTAATATATTACCAAGACAAATATCATCTGTTATCAAAATGTAAAACGTAAAGAAAGAAAGGAACCAAGTTCTGGTTCATCATTATTTGTGTTAAACGGTTTGAACAATCTGGGATTTGCTATGTCTAAGATAATGGCTAGTAGTCTTTATAGAGCGGAGAAAGAGTCTGTTGCAGATTACTGGAGACATTCCTTGGAAAGAGAATGCAGTGCTAGAGTACATATTAGTGCGAATATTTTGAAGTTCTAATGTGTTTTGAAGAACAACCTGTAGTAGGCCATCTATAGATATATCATTTAACCGATGCGATGTGTAATGAAAATGACCAGGAATACGTTGTCGCCTGTAATTAGGATTGATAAGGCCCGTCACATTCACACTGCTGCAACCAGGATTGGACAATTTACCTATAGTTTCGATTTTCTCATAGCACTCATAAAGTATTGGAGTGCCTAATTTTCTGATGCAGTCTTCTTCGTTTTGTCTAAGTAGTGGTGTACTTAATTGATGATTGTTACAATGGTAGATGTTTCCAAGGATGCGGACCTTCATGGACAGAATAGAGTGGTCCGGCTGATTAAAATGTTGATACACCGCAGAAAATTTACTGGTAATGATTCCTGAACGGTGTCCACATATGCGTTTGTTTCGCACCTTAATTTCTTCAACGTAAAAAAATCGCATACCAGTAAATTGCATTCTAACGCGTAGACAATGCATTTTGATTTACAATTCGGATCATCAAAACTTCTGGTGTAATACATTTTGTTATTTAAATTGGTTGTAAATTTAGTATCAGTTATCAAACTTCTTCAAGTTTTACAGTTCTTAGATTCACATGTAGAGATGCTGCAATGTTGTTCATCGTCCTAATAGTTAAAGATTTCATGTAACTGGGCAGAACAATGGAAAACTGTTGAAATTAATCTGAATTTTATACTGAAAACGTCAGTCGTCAGATTGGATGTATGCTAAATACGAAGTATTCTGGACAAATGTCCGTGTTGTCATCACGTTTGGAGCTTTTTTATACTGGGTGACGTCTGAGCCAGTATGACAAACGTTTTTTTGTTTATCACGCTAAAAAGCTACTGGAAGGATTTTGTCCTATGCGACAAATTGTACACCAACAGTGACAGACCCAGCGGCAAATAGAAAACAAGGAAGGTAACCAACTGAACAACGAGAGCCAAAAGTTTAGGGACAATTAAAAATCCGAATATAAACAAACGTACAACACAAATCCAAAAAAAAAAAACAAAAAAACCAGAAAGTGATTAACACAAAGCCAAACAAACATGGGTGCACTCAGGTGCTCTGAAGCTGTAAGCTGTGCTTTCCTCTAATTAGGCACTCGTCTTATTACTTATTGTCATGTCTAGGAAAGAGTTCTATTCAAGAATAGGAAAGACTTTCTATGACTCAGCGAAAATGTCAGATAACTTGCCTTTGCAGATTATTCAAATTTTTGTTGTTTTATAGCAGAACAAAAATTCGTACCACAGACAAAATTAATTTATACACTAATGACGGCAATGAAAAGGCAACTAACGTAAACAGAAAAGATCTGATTTCAGTCACACTTGTTATTCTGATTCGCTCTAAATTTATGATGTTTGCTTTGATGTTGTATATCAAACTTTTATTTCTCACGTATTCACAAACATCAAACATTAAAAAAAACAATATTAATTTAACACAAGGATAAGTTCAGAATTCGTCTTCTCAATGACAAAAAAAAAAACACAAAACCATATTAGGATTTTCCACAATAAAAGAAAAATAGGCTCAGGTTTCAATAAAATTACCTTTTGGTCTAGGTATACTTGACAAGAATGTTCATTTTCGGTTAAAATGCCGTGCTTTTAGATATTTATATTACTCCTAACAATGTTTTATTTTAATAGATTTTGTAGACATGTTGCGACAACATTTTAACATGTTTTTTTTTCTTATATTTTTTCCATATATTTTCAATAAAGCTTTGATGTGATTTTATTCTGATATAATGAGAAGCATTACTGTCTCACTTTATTAACATCCTTGATGTTTTTCCCCGGGACGAAAATGAAAATGAGAATACATTACGATCTGGTATGATCAATTATTAAGAAAAATAGCAAAGGAAATCGACCGAACAGCAAAAGCTGAAAGTCAAGGTACAATTAAAAATCCGAATATAACAAACATATACAGCGCAAAACATGGGTGCACTCAGTGCTCCGGACGAGTAAGCGATGCCTGACTCTAATTAGACACCCGTCGAGTTACTCATTGTCGTGTCTAGGACAAGTCAAACTCAGTAATAGGAAAGAAAACGCGGATAAAAGCTAAAACTACGAAGATGGCACAAAACCTCTATGATCTGTTAAAGATAATACACTAAAAACGATAAAAGAAACAAGAGCTATATGAGCTATAATGCGACATGATTGTGTGTAAAAAAATGCAAGTGATCCATATGAACAAACCCATTTAGGATAGCAGCTGGGCTATCCGAGGAAAATATTGACGAAGAAATAAACATAAATTTGTTATCGGTAAAGGTATCTTATTTAAAAACAATTCTGTTTAAGAGATAAATAGCAAAGAAAACCGACCGAACAACAGTAGCCAAAATCGAAGGGACAGTTACAAATTCGGATATAGACAAACACGACAAAGAAACCAAAAACAAAAAACAGAGAGTAACCCGAACCCAATAAAAACCATGCTCTCAGGTGCTCTAGCCGAGTAAGCAGTGCCTGACTCCCGTCGAGTTACTCATTATTATGTCTAGGGAAAAAATAAATTCAGGAATAGGAATCATTACCAAATACACAGTGAAAATTTCCAATCGTTTTTGAGAGATTGATTTCCCATAACGATCAATTAAGTCATGGTGGCTCCCATATAATTTCTGGAGATAACATCAACCTAGGTACAATAAACCCCAGTTTGAGTAGTTTAGGGGTCAACAGAAAATTAACAATCACACATCCAAATTAATAAAGAATAAGTCACGTTACCAATTAAATGCAGAGGCACTGTAAGGATGGTAGGAAGTACCGTCATGAATAATAACATGTGCAATGCTTGCATTTAAGCTGCGCCTATATACATATTAAAACGTTATATTTTGCGCGCTTTAAACGACTTCTGTCGCCTTCATTTAAAGATAACAGAAAGGTGACAAGAGTATGTACTGATATTACTTAAAAAATAACAACGAAAACGTAATTTACATGCGCAAAAAGAGACATTAAAGTGAAAGGTGTTGTGATTGGTAACATGATTGGTAAGTTAAACAAGTAAAAGTAAATAAATAAATAAATAAATAAATAAAGAAATAATAAATAAACAAATAAATAAACAAATAAATAACGAGATGCCTGTTAATGCTGTATACAACATAACATTGTTAATATTGCTATTTATTCAGGCTTTAAATAATGAGACAGATTGCTTTATTTTTATAAACTCTCGTTCCATACAAATATTTCATTTCAATACCAGGTCATAACAAAACTGTAACAGTTTGTGTATACAAGAATAATTGATTTATATTAAAGCTTACTTATGAACATTATGTGTTTAATGATGTAAAAGGCATGAATCATTGGTTAAATGAATGATGCTATAATTACAAGTGCTGTTTAGTTTTCTCCAAAGGTATAGATTTGTCTTTAGACGGATGAGTGCTAATGAGGCAAAAAGGCGCATCCGGCGTATTTAATTTTTTGTCAACTTGATACATATATGTTTTTGTCAACGGCTGTGCTCCGTTTGATGGGAGGGAAGAAGAAACTCGGCATTGAATTGAAAATGTCATTTATTAATAAATATAAATGACGAAAACACAAAGTAAAAATAATAAAACATATATACATACAAATAGATAGAAATCATAACTACTATAATAAAGAACCCATCCCATCAAAGATGGGGATATTATAGGCCTTTTTACATATTCACAAACATCATAATACAGTTTAACAACTTTGTTTTTACAGAACGTAAACTACTTAAATAATAACTTATTCTAAAGTTGTTGATAATGCATGCATGAGAAAAAACTGTAAGGTATACAAAAATACAAACAAACCAGAAAACATAATAAAAACTAAAGTCCTTCATATTCATACTTTCCTTTACCAGAACTAAAATTTGGTTAGGGTGGGATGGCGGGTAACTTAAAACTATCTAATCCTAATGCACGTGCCCAAATGTGCAAATCTTATGTAGCTGTAATACAATGGAGTAAACGCCATCTGTTGGGAGATACGAGAAGGGAGATAATAATTAAGACTGATAAATCTGTTTGAAAGACGTTATCTATACCGACGTGCAAATTAGATCAAAATCCTGTTTGTCAAAAAATCATTTATATGCTATAAATAAACATTTTTGTCAACACGGGCTGTGCTCCGTTTGATGGGAGGGAAGAAGAAACTCGGCATTGAATTGAAAATGTCATTTATTAATAAATATAAATGACGAAAACACAAATTAAAAATAATAAAACATATATACATACAAATAGATAGAAATCATAACTACTATAATAAAGAACCCATCCCATCAAAAATGGGGATATTATAGGCCACATTATTGAAACAAACGTTTTGTAACAATACCCCCCCCCCCATCCAAGCCTGTGGTGAAAAACTGAGAGGAAAAAACAAATACCCATGAGTAGTAAATAACAAGTCATAACATTAGAACAAAGCTAGAAAAATTATATATAAATAGAGGAAAAAATAAAAAGTAATAATTGAGGTATTAACCCACGTAGCTAATGTAAAGTGTATATACATATATACAACATAAAAATAAAAATTTTAAACAGTTTGTCAGATGAATATTCGTATTCATGAACAAGTATAAATTCCACAAAAAATAATAAAATAATATGTAATAAATTGCATTGTATCATAATTCATGTTTCACACAGCAAGCAGTTTGATTTCATCAATAAAAACTAACACCAAGAATGGCATAAAAGCGCCACTTTTATGGGCGACTGTATATTATTAATTAAGATTATATTGATAATAAGCTTTAAAAAAAATGTATATACATTTAATCCGGATTCAAACAGCACCTTCGTGGTCCTCCCAACCCTAGATGTGTGAAACAAGAAACAATGTATCAGTTTTTACCATATATGCCAAGCATAACATTCATTTGCCGTAAATGCAATAAGAGTTATCTGTACAAGTGTACATCCTGATTCGAACTAGGGAGAATCAGAATTAAATCAGTAAATTCTTGATAGCCAATAATGAGCCTGTAAAAGGCAAACTAAATATAACACACAATATACATTTCAGGAAAGAGTTGATTGATTGTAGATGCATTACAGTACATGTGCTTACAGAACATTACAGAAGACATAACTTTATATTTATATATATATATAAATAAAAAACATTTCATACCTGCATATCCTGGTAAAATATTAATTGATATAGGGCATATTTTTCACAAAAAATTGTCCAACGCTATTTAAAATATTTAACTTCCATGCACTGCTCAGCGACATAACAATTTATTGCAGAAGCATATATGCTTAGTATAAGAAACATGTACCATTTGCATTTTTCTGAGTACCGCTTGAATCAAAAGATACAGATCCATATATATGAAGCATACAAAAGTTGGACTGTATATATTACAAACTGTGTTACCTGTATCTATGCAACTCAAAGCATAAAATAATCTTCATATCAATTTGGGTAGCATAAACAAACAAGAGCAGCAATATTATTCAGCACCATAGGCTGGTATTGTGTGCTCGGTGGCCACACATATTTTTTTTAAATCCAAGCGCCGCTTTAAAATACATTTCTGACACGCCTCGGCACATACATCTTCGCTAGCTAAGATGTAGCAAATACACATCAGATGTAATAGTGCACTCTACATACATCTAGGGTTATAACATTCATTAATTGGTTTAATTAATCAGGTGGCATTAATGGACTCGTATATACCTGTGATTTTCCCTATTCAAGTAGAAAAGCCCTTTTAACAGTTTTACTAGTAAAATGAATGTTTCATAAGAAATGAGTTATTCTTAGACTTTCCAGATGTTAACGAACAAAGTTTTAACCGAACACAGACCACTACAATAAACACTTATTACATCATAGAATTTCACGACATCACCATAAAAATCAGCAGTACAAAAATGTAGCAACTCCTTCCACAGTTACATTTTAACTGGATAGAGCAGCATCCTAGTAAATACCTACTTATATACTGCAATTATGATAAAACTATTTACCACAACAATAAATAAAGAAGCCTGTAAAACATAAGTACACAGGCATACTGTCAATAAATAGACTCCAAATGTTGATATTATATATACCAACGATTGATCAATACAGCTACACGCAAAAACATAAATAAGTTTGAAATAAATATTAAGAATTTATGCCGAACAGAAGAGAACTCTCACGTGGTCTCGATTTCAGTCTGTTTTCACTTTCGTAACTAAATTTAGCAGGACTAGCTACTTAAAATTCATAAATGCATTAGCTAAAACTCTAATCCATAAGAAAGAGTAACAGCTTTTTAAAAACGTGTCACAGAGCAAAAGTCCGCCCAAGTAAATACACGTAAAACTAGGTCAAAAGAAGAACCTAAAGTGTGTATACGCTATCAAAAGACACGTGCTTCACAAAATATAACATTATCGAAAAAGTAGGAAAAGCTTGCAAAATAAGTGCTAAACATAATATTAAAAGATACGAAGTACAGACTAATATCAGAAATTATACTTAACTTAAAACTATCTAATCCTAATGCACGTGCCCAAATGTGCATAGCTTATGTAGCTGTAATACAATGGAGTAAACGCCATCTGTTGGGAGATACGAGAAGGGAGATAATAATTAAGACTGATAAATCTGTTTGAAAGACGTTATCTATACCGACTTGCAAATTAGATCAAAATCCTGTTTGTCAAAAAATCATTTATATGCTATAAATAAATATTTAATATAAAATTTTGTCGAGTTTACTGATTTTACGATATGTTGGAGCAATATTTTAGCTGTAAGTACAGGACTAAATTCACAGCGCTCTGACTTTCATTCATCTTTGTGTACGTCTTTAGACGAAGAAACAATTATAATGTCTATGTTTACAACACTATCGATCAAGCGAGAGTGAGGGCGTTGAATGAAAAAAAGTAAACTTTATAACAGAAATGATATAAAATTACAACATTTGAAGCAATATTAAATTTTGCAATTTCCGTTTATCTTAATAAAAACTGTCACACTTTCATGTCAAATATGTGATAAAGTAACTTTAGAGTTATATTTTCTGCTATTCATAAATTTACTGCCTATTTGTTGTTAAAAGAGATTGTGACAACAGAGACAATTTTAACAGAACAAAAAACCAATTACACGACAGGTGCTTGATGTTATCTTCCTGAAAAGATCCGTGAAACATATTAAGTGTTCCGTAATAAAGCTGATTTCATTTTCGTAACATTTTAGCGTAATACGTACATGTCGGTCAAACGCATTCTCTACCTTTAAAAAAAGACGCAATTAACGGTTAGGTAAAAAAAACGCAAAAAGACTTATAGTGAGATTGACAAATTTTTACAGACATAAAAAACATGCATAAGCATAATTAGCTATTTATCTGAGACAACTTACAAACACAAGTACTCCTGCATGATGCAATAGATTTCTTAGTTATGTAAGTCAGCACACGAATAGATATTTTAGAATATCTATTTTCTAACTATTTGCTTATCGAATACATATTTGTTAGAAGAAGTGCGCAAATTTTTAATCAATTTTATATACTTGCTGTTTTATGCAATGAACAGTGCTTGGACAGTGCATTTGTGTGTATTCTTGATCACTATATTTCATCCCAAAATATTGTCACACACGGAGAATAGTTGCTAATAAACCGTTAATTTTGATCAAAGTCTGCGTCATAATAATAATAACATAATAAAATATAATTACTGTCCACCCGCTACTATTTGTGTCTGTCGTCAAAGGTTTAATTATTAGGTATTAGTACCGCAGGGTCGTTACAACACTTTGCAACGTCAATATTCTGGTTATCTGAAAGACGTGCGTGGAGTATTTTCCAAACATCAAATTACAAGTACAAATTTCAAAAAAATATGTTGAGATAACGAAGAACTTCAATTACAAAAAGCATACATTTCCATCTTCATGTAAGCAGAATTAAAAAAAATCTTTATAAAATGGTTTATTATATAATGGATTCTAAGTTTTGTTTGTTTTAATTTTATGTTGACATACTAATTTAACTTTTTAACAATACATAACAAGTACAGAGTGTATGGTTACCAAAGTGTTTTCAATCATAAAACAGTATTTAATAATTCTGTTTAGCTATTAACAGCCACTAAATACCCAACATAGTCTGATATTGATTTTACAATGAATTTTTACAATCATTTATTTGAAATAATTTTTCAGCCTCGCTAAAGCAGTAAACAAGCAACACACATCCATTCCTATGCCATATAAATAGTTTGCTTTATTATATAGCAAAAATGGAAAATGGACATAATAGTACACTGTAGTGAAAAACCTAGCAAAAGTAAAAAAAAAGGGCGAATAAAACTTCTGGGGAAAGCTAAACAAGTTTAATTTTGTTACACCAGCGATCATGTCAAGCAAATTTCACCTTAGTTAAACAATGTGTCAGAAATTTATTTGTTCAAATCATAATATGTAGTTCCAAATTAAGAAAGTTTATTGTGCAGCTGAAATAAAATTGTAGGTGCAATCGAGGATAAATGGCAGCGTTTTAAATTATTTGGTACATTATGGCAAGCAATAATTGTATTATTAATGTTATTTTACAACATTCTTAAACACGTGTCTTTTAGCATCTAATTGGGTGTATTATTGTCACCCAGAACAAGCAGTTAAGCCAACATTACCCTTTAAATCAAGAAGTGTGGTTACTGGTATGTTCCGGTCATTGCAATGTCCTCAATAATTATTGTTCTTGTGAAGTAATGGAATTTCATTATTGTGTTTTACAAGCATAAAATTATCATAGTATACCGACACTGAAACGAATTACTTTAGCCTTCCTGGCGATCTTTCGAATTATTCAATTTAAATTTTGTTTTATTTGCTGCAAGTTGAAGATGACCTTAGTTGTGATATGTATGAAGTTTTGGAATTTTTGACAATAAAGATCTACAACATAGAAATCGTTTGGATTTTAAATATTGTTTGAGGATTTAATCGCCACGGATGAGTCTTGATAAAATTGAATGCGCGTCTGTTGTAGTGATTTTTTAACTTGACATTTTTATTTTTATTTTTTGTGTTGGCTTCTGTCATTTGTCGTTAAAGGATGTTGGGGCATACATTACATGGAAGCACCGTCTTTTAGATTAACGATTTTAGATTATAGATGTTGGTTTGGTTTGTCACTCATATTTATATGTAAAAAAACAACCTTGACTTTTGCTACAGGAACTTTAACTTGTCACGCAAAACATAAATTCAGGCAACTAAAACTAATGTCCAGTTTTTGTCTGAAAAAAAGATTAGGAGTTTCTTTCTACAAATTAGCTTTTTGATCGGCACACATAATTTTTAACTTCTTAGCGCAGACATTGTTATTGTAATCAATAGTAGACGAACAACATTTACCTTAACCAGTAGGCCACCGAGACCCCTGTCTGATATCATAGACTTGACTAACCACGCTGCGACAGTGGAGTTAATATTTAGTCATTACAACATTTCATGTTATATCGTAAATTATATAGTATTCAAAGAACACAAAAATTTAACGAAATATTATAACTAGTGTTATGTACAATTATTGAAAACATGTTATATGAGAACAGTTTTTTAATTCTAAATTGAAGATACAAACAGATTTGTTTAAATATACGAAACTTTGAAAAAATCGCAAAAGAAATTTTCACACTCAAGGTTTCTATTTTTAAACTGTATTTTTATGTCATATATATATTTTTGATCAACACTTCTTTTCCGTGATTTGACCTAGCATCATTTATATTTATTAAGAATTACCGTTACCGTAATATATTATCTATGTGTTCTGTTTTTACTGCAATGACAAAGTTTTATAAGTTTTCTGCCTCATATTTTGTCTGTTTTGACAATAAAATAGTTCAAAGCATTGTAAAACTGACCAACGAAATATTTTTAAAATGCACGAGGTTACTTAATTATTATGCAATCAAGCAAATCGTTAACAGATTAATTGAGTAATCCCACCACGTAATTGAAAAGAACTCAACAACCTTTATATTCTTTCCTCCATATGTATAATCCTTTACTGATATACTTGTTTTCTGTTTCTTTCTTCATTTCAACTTTTAGAATATTAACGGAAACCTTATTGATAAACGGAGAGTTTTCATAGTTTCATTCTCCAATTCTTCTTAAAACGACTTGTTTTCTATGATGAATGATAACTTATCCCCAAAAAGTATTTATACATTAAGAAAAATTATTTTCAAACAACCGACATTAAACAAATCAGAAAAATAAGTTACAAATGTCGGCTGTATTATATTAATCATGATGAGTTGAAATTAACGAACTTTAATACAAACCTTTAAGGTGTATCAGTAATTTTATAACTTTTTGTACATAACGAGAAAAGATTCTAAAACTATCGACAAAAAAAAATCAAATCACAAAAGTTGTTTGTTTGTTTGAATGATGTTTAACGCCATTTTCAGCATTTTTTCAGCTATATCATGGCGTCCAGTTATGACTGGGGAGGGAAGCCGGAGTACGCAGAGAGAACCCCCGACCATCGGCAGGAACACTGGCAATCTTTGTCAATTAGGATTGGAGTCGAGTACATCCTGCCCGAAGTGAGACTCTAACCCGCAACCTCAGTGTTGACAGACCACGTGATCAATAATAGACGAACTACTTTACCCACTAGGCGACCGAGGAGCCTTATCACAAAAGTAGTAAATAATGTCGGCTATATTACATTACTCGTAAGGAGTTGAAATAATATTTATACTTTTGAACTTTTATTTAAACTTTTATGGTTTGTCAGTAATTTTATACGAATGAAAACACATTTGATGTGGTGTCAGTATTAATTGAAACCTTATTTGCAGATTGAAAACCAAAATGTCTTTTCAAGGTTACAAACACATATAATGATGGAATCAATTTTAGATAGACGTAATAAAGAAAGTAATTTTTTTGATAAGAGGTCACTAAGATTTCAGCCAATATAGTTTCGACGACAGGATATATTTTTGAAAAGTGAAAACAGAAAAAAATCCTTTGTGTAATGGTTTAATACATATAATTAAGGCGCCCAAAGCGAAGTTTTGGAGACCGATTGTTTTACATCTTTTCTTATTATTATTAAGTCGCCCAAAACAAGATTTGGGAGACTTATTGTTTTACACCATTTCTTATTATTACTAAGTCGCCCAAAACAAGTTTAAGGAGACTTATTGTTTTTATACTATTTCTTATTATTATTATGTCTCCCAAACTAAGTTTTGGGAGTCATATTTTTTTTGTCCGGTTTCTTCTTCTTATTATTATTATTCTTTTTTGATCTTTTTCTTCTTTCCGTTCAATATTGCACGCACATTTTCTCTGAAATGCAATGTCTAATCAATATGAAACTTCGGAAACATGTTAAGGGCGACCTGAAGTTTTGCAATCTATTTTGGAAACAAGGGTAATTATATATGACATTTGATTATCATGAAAAAAAAAATATTTGAGGTGTTGTCAACATGCTCAATGTTAAAGTGGCAATGGGAATTCGTTTGGGAGATATTTGCATCTCAACACAGTTATTACTATAGCTGAAATATTGCTGCTCGGGCGTTAAACACCATTAATCAATCAATCAATCAATCTTCTTTTTTATTGATCATGAACTTGTCCGGAATTTTCCACCAAGACAGGTTTTTCCGAGCATTATGATACGTGGCATAGTGAATATTTAGGATTCCTAGATGTGCATATTGTTTTGATTTTTTTTTAATGGCAGGCAGCCATTTCAAAACGTCCACCTTCGAAAAACCACCACCCCTAAAACCTCAGAAATTTAAACGTCGTCCGATTTCGACGAAATATGGTATACAATAAGATTAGGGTCCACTGAGTGTGCCACTACTTTTGAAATTTTCGTCCGGCTTCTGGTTTTAAACTGACGGCCAATTTACTACTTCCGAACAACATGAAAAACTCAACTTTGTCCGATTTCAATGAAATTTTATTTCTAGGCATATTTTAATGTACTAATTTCAATGAAATACTATTCATTGGGATTTGGGGCGACTTGTATGTTGGCGTGCCAACACAAAAATCTTAAGTCATTATTGTTCTTTATTCTTTTTTATTCATTACTACTTTGACCCGAATTTTACCCTAACAAAGGTTCTTACGCCAATTATAATACTTGCCATAGTGATTATTTAGGATTTCTTTTAGTGCATATTGGTTTTATAATTATCAAAATGGCAGTCTTCCGAAAACCGAACCCCTTAAAACGCAAAAAAATTAAAAGTCATCCGGTTTCGGCGAAAGTTAGGTAGATTACAGGTAAATTAGGGTCCTCATCCTCGAAAGTCAGGGTTTCTGTGTTCACATGTGTCCACGAAACCCTGACAACTTAGCTAAGAAATACCCGGTCCTCTGAGTGCGCCACTACTTTAGAATTTGTGTCCGACTTCTGGTTTTAAAATGGCTGCCATTTTACTACATCTGCACAACATGAAAAAGTCAACGAAATTTGATTTCTAGGGATATTATAATGTACTGATTTCAGTGAAATACTATCCAGGGGAATTTGGGTAACTTCTCTAATCTTTAATTTAGCTTGCTATGAGTTTCTATATCGCCGTATCATCCTCGCCTTATTTGTAATGAGACATGTTATATCTATAGAATTGAGTTTAAACATGAAAAAAAGAGTAATTGCAAAATTATTGTTGCATGCTGTCAAAAATATCACGTTAATGTAAAATTGTCAAAAGTTTAATGTTTTGGTAAAATTGTGTATGTCCAATTAGGTAATTTTTCACAGTATTTAAACATTTGATCTGCATACTTTCCTGTGAAAATAAGACATTAGTTACTGTTTAAAAGCTCTCTACTAGTGATTCTGTGCAGGACCACCACTTTTCCCTTGGGAAGTACAAAAAGCTAACAATTTCAGTAAAATCGCTGTACACATACAGCGATCGTTGATTGGCTACATCCATTCTGACATAGAGTTTATTTTTCTGTAAAAACATTTACTATGAAATAATTCATTGCATTAAAGTCAACTGCAAATATATTTAGGTCCAACGATCAAAGATTGTCACAACGAACTGTTATTTACATAAAATATTTTCAAATTTTATGAACTAGTTTTCTTCACATGTTTCATCGCTTTAATGCTGATATACATGTTTTACAGCTATTCATACAAACAAGCTACAGTTTATATTGTATTATTTTGCATATGAACAACTGTTTTTATACTATTCTGTTTTTAAATGCTTTAATATGAGTATTTATTTTACCAATTATTTCATATAGAATTTTTTTAATGTAATGAACTATTCAAAAACAAGATATGTTAAGATATACACATTGTAGTTTTACTACGATGTAGACAGTTTTAGAGATTGAATCATTGATACTTTTTTTAAACAAAAACTTAAATTAAAAAACAAAACTTGTAAATCTTTGTGACAACTTTTATAAGACAATCGTAATATCAATTTTCGTTGTTAAAAGATACATGTGAAATCTATAAGCGTGTATTAATAATTTATTAACAATCATTTAAAATACATTGGGAATTTACCAATTTTTAACAATTACATTTTAAATCAATAAGGCGAATATTCCCGGTTTCAATTTAATATAACTTCCAGTTTAAAAACGGGACATACTCCTGTATTGATAATACAACTACGGAATTTTCCCAGTATCAATTTTAATATAGAAAAATTTTATTAATACTACTAAGGGTTTCTGAAATCGACCATAAATTTCTGCTTAATTTTCAGCAACAACCATTGTTTATTATGTGAAACAAGTCATATTAAATGGTTAATAAAAGTATAATAAAATAGAAGTTTTCATAAAAAGCCTGTATTATGTCTTCGTACAGTCTTATTGGATCTCGGGTCCATACAACAGATCTCGACCCAATACATTTGCCTCGGATATAACACATGCTGTGTATGAAAATACATACTTAATAAAAATATACACGAAGATTTAATACTGTGAATAAGCCACTAACACCTACCAACTTTTAATGAATAAAAATATAAAAAAAATTAGATTTATTAATTTTTTTACCAATAAAATATAGCATGTATAAATTTGACTTTTACCAACGTCCTTAAAACGATATCCATATGGTAATAATTGTACAATCAAAATGATGCGATTTTATTCTGAAAACACTTTTGTTGATTGCGAAAACAATTTTGATAATATGTAAAGGTTAATGTTCTTTCACGATAAACAGGATATACAACCGATAAAGCTTTTAGCGTTTCTGAAAAGATGTTTCCAATGATATTAGATGGAACACAGTTATAGTGTATAATTGTCAATGCAGCAAGATGATTGAGGATTTTTAAATCATTCAAACCGCAATCGCATTACTATATTATTTCTTATATTTAACGTTTGCTTAATCTTGTGAAACAACTCTTTTCTAGTAGAATAATTGGCTGATTGTTTATTGCAAACTAACCGGTATTCTGTTGTCTTAAAAACATGATTTTTAATACAAATTAAAAAGCAACCAACCAAGAAAACAGTTTTAGCAGTACAGTTTACCATATATCTTAGAAGTTAAAGACCTCTGTATTAATTATCAACATTCATAGTAACACATTGTAAACAGATATACATGTAGAATCAAAATGGCTTTAATAATATATATTTGGTTAAAATATTGCCAAAAGTAAAAGCTAGAAAAATCAAATATTGTTTTGATATTACATACGATTATTTAGGCATTTATGTGATTAGTTTATGCCTTTACTTATGATCGAAGCCCGACCCAAACCGTGTTTTTGTAAAAAAAATGCTTACATTATTTAGCCCAACTAGTTGCACAATTTTTGCTACTTTATAAGACTTTCAAAGCAAGTAATATATTTCGACATGTCATTTAGGATTTAAATACTAACATTTACTTTTCAGATTACATTTGAAATGCTTTGATCATAGGTTTTTACAACAATTTATTGTTAAAAATTTTTTTTGTCAATATCTAGCTGTACTTTTTAGAAATGTTGAACGTTTAATAAATAATACATGACTACCATAACTGCATTCAAATGTTGTCGTAAAACTAAATACATGCTTGGCTAATGTAAGAGTCTAATGAAATATAATCAGTCTTAGTAAAAATTCTGGTATTACTTATGTAATCATAACATATTTGTTACAAAATAAGTGATAAGTACAAGTCCAGTGCTGCTGTGAGTGAAATAATAACGATTTTTTAAAATGTTGTTTTTACTTACTAAAATCACAACAATCAACCATAAACAATGTTTTTGTAAATTCAAACTTAAGAAATAATGCCCGTTTCTATTCTAACATTTTTACAGAAACACAATTCATATGTCATTAGTTTCCTTTCGAATCTAATCGTGTCTGAGCTATATCTTTTTTATCTTTTGAGGTAGGCGTTTAATATTCAGTGTGTAGGGTAGATAACATTTAGGCAATGTGTCGCATACCATGGTTGATGACCTTTGACCTTGACCTCATGATCGGTGTGGCCCGCAGAGAAGGATACCATCTCAATGATATCTAGTTATATTTAATTATATGGCTTAATTATATGGCTATTGTGCTCACCGTACTGAACGTGGGCAGTCAACGATGGCTTCAAGTGTTAACCCACCAAACACCTTTGGAAAACTAGTAACTTTCTGTTAAATACGCAAGCAATCTATTAATTTAAGTAATTAGGCATTGTTTATCTTAGTTAAAACATATTTTTATGTAAATATATTATTGAACATACAAATACATACAATACAAGGATTCAGGAACAAGTTTAGACGTGGTTATCGTCCGTCTCTAGTGTTAATTTTGCGTTTGCTTGAAGACACTTTATAAGCTTTGAAATATTGATGAAGAACTAGACTAAGTGATGTTTGACGTATAATACCATAACTCTTTCGACATCTTAAATTCTGATAATGGGATTCTCAATCATTACTTTGAAATCAATGGGAAATCAATCAAGAAAAAAGTCATAAATAAAATTTAACGTCATTTTAGTAATGCAAATGTAAAAAGGCTCAGGAAAATTACATAGACAAAGCAAATCAACAGTCATCCGCGCGAAAAGCACACTGTAGCAACCATTAAATTCATGATAGTGATAGAAACTCTGATGGAATGATTAAATCTTTTAATCTGTTATTTATCCTTTTAATTCATATGCTAAAGAAGGAAAAACTTCTGTCAAGTAAATTTTGATTGGGTGTACAGGCCCTGGAATATTTAAACTATATATATAACTTCCGATAGCAAAGATTATCTTTAAATGATGATATAAGTTAATGGAAATTCAATAAAAATAATTTTAAATTCTCATTCGGTATTTACCTCAAATTTTTAGATGAGGGTCAGAAAAAAATATATGTAAACTTGGGTGTGAGTTTTATTTGTTTGTTGTCAAGTTCTGTTTTTTGTTTCTAGTTTTGTTTGATGGTTAAAACCCAAACATGTAATCATCTCTTGAGTTTCAGCTAATGATAGCTCTTTATGCTCCTTGTTTTTTCCTTATTTCATTTAAGATGAACACGTCAATTTTCTATAATATATATGATAATATAGCGGCTGATTAACAATAGTCCTTTATTGTGATATAAAGTAGATTATTACAGTAGTTGGTATGACAGGATCAAAATTAAGATAAAACCTTATTACATCCAATGATCAGAATCTACAGTAATTGTAAGTTGTTGGAGAAGTTAATAGGTCATATTAACAAGGAGTATTATTATTGTAAATAACTTGATAATAATAAAAATCAACATTGACTATTGATAATACACTAACATTAGAGATCAGCAGATCACACAACGATTTTCCTATTGTCGAAAAGATGTTATGTTTAACCACACATATTTTACATTTCATTCCACATTTGAATATTTTATAGGAGTCGTTGCCAAATAAAACTTGCAGACATTCAGGTTAATAGTATTGAATATGCTGTCGCTACGAGAAGTAGTTTTATTTACTACAAAACGTCAATAATCAACACATTTATTATTACATGTATTCATGCATGTATATATTAGCAATAAATGTTTTTATGATTATTTTCCTAACCTTTACATATGGTAATAAAGCTGTATTTGTAAAGGTTTCCATTGCAGGATGTTATGTTGACTAATGGCACATTACGCATATAAAAAGCATACGTATTGATTTATTTGTGAATAGTCTGTGGACAGGTTAGTCATCAAAGATAATAAAATGATAACATTTATTATACGTAGTAACAATCAATAAATAAAATTACTTTTCCCTATTTTTTAACTAACTTTTAAGTGCTTCTTTAAAAACTGTGTTATTACTGTTAAAGGTAATAAAATCGTATGATTGAAACATAAAATACATTTAATGTCTTATTTAATTAAGGAGCCATAATAAGAAATATTCCAATACTGTGCTACTAATGAAACCGTCTCCTTATAGTTAATTTAGAGTTATTGGACCTAAGAATTATGACTGCAATAGCTAGACGGGTGTACTCCTCTTCACCCTCCTTTTTGTGCAGAAAAGTTTTGTGTGTAACGGTCTTTTCCGTCAGAAACAGTTGTGAGCGAGGGGCTTCCACATGTTCTCCAAGCTTCCTCCTCCATTACAAATTAAGCTATTGCTGACAAAATGAATCAAGTGGTGTATAACGTCGATAAGAAATCAAATTATTTTTCAAATAATGTTTTGAGTATTGCGTGTATTAACTACGCAATAAACTTGCTTGAAAATTTAATTTACGGTTTGTTGCTTCAACGGCAATTACAATGTTTACATGTTCAATTTTCGTTTCATTTAATTGTTATTTTTTCAAGGGCGATTGAGTAGCTAAGGTGTTTATCTAATTCGGTTCTCTGTGTTATAAATGCTTAAGTTTTGTTTCGTGCCTGATTTTATACGGTGAAAACAAATGGTGCACTCGGTTCCAATTCAAGTTTGTCAGGTACTTTTCCAGGATGGGCTATTTTATCTGTCGTCCTCTGTGAAGATTTTAAAGCTAGTTTGGTATATTTAGACAACAGAAAAGAATTAACATTCACAATGCTGCAAGTTTCCAATATTAAAAACGGGAGGATAGAACGTCTTGTTAAAGACACTTCCTAATTGCAAATGTATGAACGACATTACAAAGTTAATGAATATTAATCCTTGTTTTGGACGATTGCACAAAATTACGTGAAATGTGTTAATCTTCACAATAGGTATCTTTCCGCACTTATTAATCACCTAAAATATATTTACAACCATTAGCTGATTTTATTTAATGACCATATAGTGATTACAATTTTTTCGTTTAACACTGAGTACTTTAAAAACGCGTACTTAATTATAGTTTTAAATTCTTTTTAAATTTAAAAAAAGATGACTGTTAATGTTGTTTATCGATTCAGTTAAATTTTTTTTATATAACTGAAAATATGAATATTTGATTGATTAATTGATTTTGATTGGTTAATTGATTGACGTCGACCTACCTATTGTTTTCAATTGTGACTGTATTGATGTAGCTTCTTTGTTAATGTTTGCATTAAACCAAACCGCGGGACAAGCGATAGTTCCTGTATAATTTAAAAATATTTTTAACAAAGGCTTTTTCAACATAGTGATAATGAAAGTCAAAGATGATTCATTTTGGGTATTTCCATTTACTGCGTGGCAGTTGCGCAATTTACATATATCATCTATCGTGCGGTGTTGTTTCTATTGCCGTTTTGCTGGTTGCAATTTTCGTTTGTCTGTGAGCATGCGATCTGTAGTCTTGTACACTGGTTTTATTCTTTTGATTTAAGATATCGTCTTATTTTTGCATTTTAAATTCATTTTACAATTCATAAAAAAAGAAGCTTGAAGCTGAAACGAAACGTAAGTTAAAAGGTCAAAAACGAGTCCAGGTAGCCAACAATAAATAAATGTAAGGTAGTCTGAGCTGTGTGTTAAAATAGGAACAAGGAGCAGGAATTACGTAAATTTCTTTGGGCCATCAAGTTCATAGCATTTGTTAACAATTTGAAAAGGTCTAAATTAGGTATAATATGCAGTGTACGGTGCATGACACGACAAGCAATTAAATTGAACAACGGTAGTGTAATCCGTTTATTAAGTAAACATTTTAAAATATCATTGCGAGAATGAGTCTTATTCTAGGAAAGGAATATTTACTTTTTACCAACAGTTAATAACATACTTGAATGTTCTCAAGCAACGGGTATTGTAGATTGCTGACTAATTTATGGTAAAAGCACTAAACATCAGATGATAACTCGGTTTTACTATATGAATTAAGAAAAAAACTAACTTTGTATTATTTGATTACAAATTGGTATGTGTTTGTCAAGAAATAAATTATGAACAAAACTCTGCAAAGTACTGTTGAACTTAAAAACAAAGAATAATACTTCATTGTATTTTTTCAATATTTTTGAGTAATTACAAAATCAAAAACGTTTGAAAATAATGTTTGTATTATGAAAATAAATACGAAAATAAAAGTCACGAGTTTTACTCTAATCATAGTTAGTTGTGCACTGAGAACGTAGGCTCATAAGAGTCATAATCGTCAACTGAAATTGAATGACTTAACCTTTTGGTTCATTTACCAATTACAATGTTTTTCATATATACCGTGACTTGTATATGTCACGCTAATACTGAGCTATGCTGATAAAGACTACGACATTACCTAGTAGTCTGGTTATATTTATATTGTTGATGCGATAGTGGAAAAATAATCGATTTGTTTATAAGTATGTTTATAAACACAATATACATAACTGGTAATTTAATGACTGTTTCAAGTTTTGGAAGAGAATATTTTAGTACCAGTATTGTGTATACACAAAAAACTGCCTTTGTCAACCACAGCGTTTAGAAAACAAAGATAATAAAAGCTATACGATATCTTATTTATTTTTGCGATTTTACATATGTTTTGGGTTTGGTGGCCACTGATGTCTTGATGTGCCGAAACGCGCGACTGGCGTAGTAAATACTATGATCTTTTATGATATTTTATGTTGGAAGCATGTTTATCACGTGACGTAATTTTCCTCAACATGACAAAAACGCGATAAAAAGAAACGCCATCTTGTACATTACTTATTGGAACCAGGATGCAATCGATACTTTGCAATGACCAACAATGTCACTGACTTTATTAGAAAGGTAACGAAATTAATTGTTGTCTTGATATAGATACAAACGACGTTAGGAACTGTGCCCGAAATGAGACAAACGAAGTCCTGGTGGATACACTTATTCTTACTTTGTCATATTTTTCTAGTTTGTTCCATTCAGTTTTTTAAACATATGTTATCGTTTCCAGATAAAAGTGCACTATTATTGAAATCAAATGTGTTTTTCTACTTTGTTCCACTGCTTTTACTTTAGGTATAACAAGTTAGTTTTTTAGTTTTCAAATTGATCTTTTTCTCCGTTAATTTTTGCTTTCATTGCAAATTGATTTATGTTTTTTCTACGTTAGAACCTAAACGAATAGAAAATTTATATCTTTCCAAACCAACAAGAAATTCTAACTGTAATAAAAATTCCCATGGCAGTTGAGACATAATGTAATAGTCGTGTTGGCTTAATCAGACTTGTTTCACGATGCAAAATATTTTATTTTTTAATTTTCGCGATTGTATGTTTTCTCATTGTACCAAAATAGGTTGATTATTTGCATTATGTTTTTTTTTAATTTTCCAGATGAATGCAATTATAGACAAGTTTCAGAAATAAAAAAGCAGCATTGGCTTTGTTATGATGGCTACAAGTATCTTTAATGAAAATTCTAAAAGAATGTATTTAAATTATGTTGAAACGATGTTATGTTGACTTATAATGCACTGTGCAAATTGAAATATCTTGTCAGTACTATTAATTTATCTATCCCTAGACAGTCAATAGAACAATAAAACATTTGGTAGTACTTGAGGCCAAATAGTCTACTTTATTCAATGAACAATTATTATAAATATATTATAAATAACATGTTGTATTCCGCATTTTTGACTATATATCTTTTAACTATAAATTATAGCTGCATAAACTCAAAACGTACACCATACTTTAAAATGTTTACAAATTATTATGATATTTGAAATCGTCTTACATAATAAACCATTGTGTATTAACCTAGAAGCAATATGTTTTAATTGTTAAGAAATTCGTCCCTTTATGGAGTTGTACAAAGTAGTAAACATAAATTATTCAGTTGCTAACCTCTGCTTGATTTATTGTGTTGTGCACAATGTGCAGTTTGTTATTAATAATAATAAATCGACCGATATTTCTTGAAATCAAAACAAAACTGGCAACATCATATATAATTTCTCATGTTTAACTATAATCCTGCATCAAAAGCTTCTATCAAAAACAATTTAATTTTGAAAATACAACTCTTTACTTTATGTTGACCGAGTATTTTCTTTTGATGTTGTTTAACGCTTCTGTCAACGTGTACGTATTTCAATGATATCATATTAAAATAAATCAGTACAAAAGAAATCTGTCAAAGGCAATGAATGAATTTAATCATCAGAAACTCGGTCTCTCAATCAATAATGTTACTTTTATGGTAGATGATGTCTTTTTTCAGATGAACGTATAACAATGCTATTTATTAATCAAGTGAACATTATCTCTTACATTGCTGACTAAAACGTTAAAAAAAGAGCAGAACCAATGGTCTGTATAAACAAACAAATGGGTTACAAGTTATATGTTACTTCACCTATATTTTAGTAATATTTTGCACGAAAATAAGTTTGCAATAAATCAACGAGGAAAAGGGATGACCAAAATGAAACAAAATTCACCGTAACTAGAAAAAAGAGTATTTAGTAGAAAAGAAGAAATAACCCTTTGTAGTGCCTGCAAAGATCCTTCTCTTTTTTGTGGCGTCTCCAAAAACGTTTACCTAGAGAATCTGCGTGCAGATTTTCTGATAATAATTTGACAAGCCCCAAATGGCCTCACCACCTGCTACATGGTACACAGCGGGTTGCTTCTCGGTGAATACTATGTTCCAACAACTCGAACCTATATTAAGTTTGAATCTCAAACAAAATAGCCATAACAAATAGCATAGAAGTACGCATTTAAATCTGAACATTTACATCGTAATAACTATACTTCCACTGTTCAATGGAACATTCCCCAATTTTTAGTGTAAAATCAATTGTTAAAATGTTTCATTATACCATTTATTCGACTGAAATACAGTTCAGAATCATTAGGCTAAATAGTTCAACAAGAAAGTGAAATATGCGGACATGTTTCAAAGTTACAGATAATTACAAAATGCGCGTGAATATTAAAAAAATTAAGTTCATTGTGTCATTCTTTTGTTTGTTCTGATATCAGTGGTTTAACTGCTTCGCTTACTTGTAAATACGAGACCGTCCAAACTGTTCAAAACAAGACAAACACGATCTGAAAATACCATTGATGCACATATCTTTGCAAGAAATACCATGTTAAAGTAATGCAATTTATTTGCAAAACATAAGCATTTCATCTCATTGGAGAAAAAGCGTTAGGTACCTTGATAAAGGCTGTTTCAAGTGTTTCACCTGAACTAATAGCCATCTGGCATATTAAATAGTGATTTATAAAAGCTGAATTTACCACTCAATTTCTCAGTTCTATTGCCTTAAAGCTTGTATTTAAGATGCGAGTACTGTCAAGACATGTACATAAAGATATGTGTCCTACCTTTTTTACAGAAATAAAAAAATTAAAAAAGATTGAATTGTGAATTGTCTTTTTTGACAATTTCCTTGTTGTTCGGTATTTTATTTTTATGTTCATTTACATAACACACATTTATCTGTATGTTATTTTTTATTATTGGTAATCAAAGATAATTATTATTGGCAATTAGAGATGACAAATCCATTCTCTAGTGTCAACATATGTTGATCTCTAGTTTAAATAAAACGAATTTAATAATATATATTAACTTTAGAAGTAAACGTTGCTTGCAACTAGTTTATGAACCATGTCATTATGTTGGCTGTATCGACCACTTATACGAAATTATGTGACCGCTCTACATTTTGATAGTAATTGTATAAACTGTTTTAAAGGAATTAATGATTGTTGTTTTACTGGACTTGAAACTGTACTATTGGTGCAAACCCATGTATGATTTTATGATTTTAGGAAATGTAAGCATACCCAAATCGTCAACAGGCGATGTTTTTCCCATTAGCACTATGTATTAGATTTTTAAAAGTGACTGTCGCTAAAGCCTGAACACAGAGAACTATTGTTACTGGTCATAGTTAAAGTTTCATTATCTTCATATTTATCAGATTATAACAGCGTAATTTATGACTGGTATAAGTGATTGCATTTGACTTTACAAACGAAAAGTGGCAGATACTTAAATATTTTATTATCAGTATAAACTTTTTAAATGGTCCTTAATAAAAGTTGAATCTCTTTCCTAAAAGTGCGTCTTTTTGAAACAACTTCAGGCAATGTGATTATTAAAAAACTCAAACTTAAGATTTTATGCATTTTTAAGAATTTAATGTTACCAATGATATTTACGTCTAGAAGTTACTTTTTGATTTATGAAGAATAGTGTTTTTTTTAATAGGTTACTCCCCGTAGGTTAAACTTTTATTATCAGTCATAACATGTCATTTCCCACTCAGTGTTCTTTTACAAGACATGTAACATTGTTAACATAGCAAGTTGCGTATAGTTATAATCTTAATAACCGAACCAACGTAACGTAATTTTGAGCATGATATAGTAATGAAATTGTTACACAATTTACATTTTGTTTTGATCTTTAAAGTATGATTATTTGTTATAAGTCATAGGATGTGTTTTCTCTTCCTAGGTTGCATTGGTAAAATGACTCACTCTGGGGGTGTAGCTTTTGTTTTGTTTTATCGTATTCCGATTTGTAATCTTCTGTTGACCTTCGTGTGTTGCTGTTTTGTTAGTTTTTTTACCAATTTGATAAAACTATTTTATAAGTACATTTCAAATGATAAAGTTTGGACGTTTTCTTAAAACGTTACAATTAATCATTTTAGTCCCATATGTAAAGGTTAAACTATTTAAAATGTTTGTTGATGCAATGTACAATATAGTTGCTATACATCCAAGCATACACTTAAGTCGATACACATCACGAGTTTCTGTCACACGTCACAGTCATTGTCACCAATACCAACTGTTCAATACCTCAACATATTATTAATAATTCAGTTTCTTTCCTCACACTGTAGTTTTTAGGAAAGCATTGACATCAGGCATTTCATCTGCAAGCCTATTGGATCTGTTTAAAACACTGACTTAATTGGCACCACGACTTATTGATCGTTACGGGAAATCAGTGTCTCAAATACGATCTGACATTTTCGCTGAGTCATAGGTAGTGTTTCCTATTCCTGTATTTGACTTTCCCTAGACAAGACAATGAGTAACTCGACGGGTGTCTAATTAGAGGCAGGCACTGCTTACTCCTCCGGAGCACCTGAGTGCACCCATGGTTTTTATTGGGTTCGGGTTACTCTCTTTCTGTGTTTTATGTTTTTGATTTTTGTGTTGTGTTTGTCTATATCCGGATTTGTAACTGTCCCTTGGTTTTTGGCTCTTGTTGTTCGGTCGGTTTTCTTTGCTACTTTCCAAACAAACTACAATTAAAAAACGGTTTCAACTATGTATATATGTAAATAACTTTATTCTATTGGTTAAACTAATAAGTTCACCCAGTTGCATAGTCGTGACCCTTGACATAGCAATGTAATATGTAGATATGTATTTTTAAATTATTGTAAACTATTAAAGTGGACATTTGTTATGTATCACGTTATCTCGTGGAGTGAAAACGAAGTCAAGTTTGCGCTGTATTTTTGACCTGACACTAAACAACTGATTTGTGTATAGAAATTTTATCAATTTTCAATACAATTCTCTTACATGTACATCATAGAATTTTTAAGTTCTTCTTATATAACTGGTTTTGTTGACTGCATATTGATAGCCGCAAAGAAGCATGGAAACACTGACAATGTTATTGGATTAGATCATTTAGCGTACAAAAAGCAATATTCTGGAATGTTTATCACATTACCGTCCCATTGAAGCGATTCACTACAACATGTCAGAAAATATAAAGTAATGCCGTTCTGGTTATTTCTGTACTGACGTAAAAGAACCAGGACGCATTTCGACACGTTATTGTGGCCAGGTATTTCACTTAATATAAACTCTTTTTCAAATGTAACGAAAGTACCGGTTGCCTTGATGAGTATTCTCGCGTTTAGACGAAATAAACTGCTCACGGAATAATTAACCCACAGTTGGATACAAATATTATTGACGTCTATTGTTGCAGTATTGTTTTAATGATGATAACCTAATGTCTAGTAACTCATTTAATATATGATGTGAAAAAACATGGGGAAAATATTGCTAGAAATTATAATCATGTGTACGGTGCTGAATGATTCTTGACTTGTATACATAAATCTTTTCATACATAAAACCTTCATATGAGAAAAAGTGTTTTATTTCATGAAAATCGTTACATACATTTTATTTTGAAAACATGTGACCCTAACTGATATGTTGTTTATGCACGTCAAGACAACACAAATGTAAGGCAGTATTTTTGTATAATTTGTATAATTCAAATTAAATGTTTGCAAAATAATTACTTTGACATATTTGAATTTCGTTCAATTCATTCATTAAAAATATAATTATAAGGTAAGAGTGTTCTTTTGTGCACTAAAAGTGAATACTATCTCATGAAATTAAGATTTTGGAAACGAGAAAACCTTCACCTAGTTCGATAAAATTGATTTTCATGTTTTGATGTAGGCATATGATAACCACATTAAACTAGAAACCAGTTTAGTTTATTGTGAAATATTTTTCATTCTATTGGTTAATCTTTGTTTTCGTGGCACATCGATTTTTGTTTTTTTTTTTACTTATGGACTTAAACTAATTGAAAAATTAAATGTCTTTCCAACCAACATAAAAATATAATATCATTAAATGTCAACGTAAGATTTGAGACATTCGTGAATTATTGTGTTGGATAAATACAATTTAAGTTTATGTAATTTTAGCTATGTGATATTTTTTAATTGACTGACACACATTATTTTAAATTACGAAAAACCTATTTTTTATTGAAAATTTTGGTATATCCCCTTTAAATACATAGTTTGCACAAAAAATTAATAAAAATCCAGCATTAACTTTACTTTGGTAGCGAAAAGTGTCTTTATAAACGCTAAATGCATACATTTGAATTTTGTTGAAACGATCTTTTGTTGACTGGTGGTGCGGTGTGCATGCCTGAAATATCTAGTATAATATCATTTTTACCTAACAGTTATAACATTCGAAATGTCAACAAAATCGAAATCTGTAAGATAGTGAAAATGCGAAGGGAAACAAAAACATACGAAATGCATCGAAGAAACAGAAACAAAAGAGAAAATCCAGCAAACCCAATAAAACTCGAAAAATAAGTAACCCAAACCAATTACAACATTGTTGGTGCCCCGGACGACTAAGAAGTACCTGTCTCTTATTAGACACGCGTCGAGTTACCCGTAGTCTTGTTGGTACAAAAAAAACTCTTATCCAGGAATTGGAAAACCTACCTTTTATCGAAAAAATGACTAGTCGTATTTTGAAGATCGTTTCTCATAACGATCAACTGAATGGAGGTTTAAAACTTGAAATAGATCTTCAGCGACAATAATAAAGAGGGGAGCAAGTGAAAAATTCATTTTTAATTAGATTGAATTGTGATGAACTACTGAAAAGCGATAAACACTCCTTAGTTGCGTTTTAGATTGTCGATTTGTATGTCTTAATATATATCACAAAGATGTTCTAAGATATCCATTATAACTAAATACGTTTTTTTACAATTATTCTATGACAAAACATATACAACTTCGTGTTTATTTGATATATTTATAAAGGTCAGTTTTACAACCGATGTGTCTTTTTTCCTTATCAATATTTTTGCGAAAGACCAATTGAGTTTGAAAGTTTGAATGACAAAAGTTTGTGGGTCTGTCATCTAAACAATGAATACAAAAACAACTGGAAAAATTTGATCTGGTGAACATTATAACCTCTGCGTAAATTATTGTCCAGAAATATTTTGGGAAATTTTCTAACTTTTTGGCAACTGTGACCTTCACCTTTGACATAATTTCTCAAGAATCAAAAGAAAAAATATTACCCACGTGATATGAACAATATCTTAAAGTTTCATTGAAATCAGGTTTAAACATTTTAAATTATTGTATGAAAACTTTTTTTTAATAAGTATTTATAACGCTTTTTGTCGACTATGAACTTGACCATAGATGGAAAAAAAATACTGTTGTGTATACGAACGCCAAAACTATAATAGCCAGAGGAAATTATACATACATTATGCAGTTGTTGATTTCTAGATGTTCTATATTCGTTGTCGAAATTGAGATTATAACATTTGTTATTAGGCACTATTTTTAGTATATAATTAATAATGATGTTTCTGAAAAAAACAAGACATGATTATTAATTTCTCAAGTTTATTAATTAATCCTGTACTAAAGCTTCTATCATGTTCTAAAAATTCATTTAAATTAATTAGTTATATTCCCTTTATGTTACTTGATTCTACTTGTAAATGTTCTTTATTTCAATGATATCGAATTATAAAAACTCAATACAAAGGAAAATTTTCAGTTATACTTAAACTCTACCAATTAATCAAAAATGTTTCTTTATTGTAAGGTGTACACATTTCAAAAAGTTTTTGTTTGGTTAATATTTAATCAAGTGAAATATCTTTTTACACTGCTAATCAAACGTTCAGCTAAACAAGAAAGGCAGCAGAACTTACTTTCCATATATACCAAAAATTAAGTAAAAACTCATGTTCAGTATTGCGTTTTTTTTATTTACCTATCGGGAGCGTCTTTTATTTTATGATTTTTACCGAATGTTTCAAGGAAACCAATAATATAAAAACGCACTCTGTGTGTGTAAATGAGTAAAATGACATACAAAACATGATTTACGTTTGTATATCTATAGGACATTAACATTTACTTTGTGGTTTTGTTACGCTTAGATACGCGGGCATTGTGTTGGACGGTTCCATGTTGCTCCTCCGTTGCGTTTATATGGAAATGTGAATATATTTATTTTCGTTCACTGTGATGCATGGTAAAACCTTTTAAAACACAACAATGTATATTATACAGTTTATTCGTGACTGTTTTACTTGGTCGTGGATAATTTCAAATAGTCAAACAGAAGTACTATATACGCCACTCAATCATACATATTTATAAACGGTAGGTGTTGTGGAACAGTCCGGTGTTTAGCGGTATGCTAAAACAGCTTCTATTATTGTTTTGCTTGGTTTCAAATAATGTTAAGCAAACGATACACCACAAGCACAAGATATGGTCACTTCAGATAAACACCTTTTTAGACGCTTCATAGCTTTAGAGCTTTTGACAACGTACGCATGTCTGAAACGTCCAGCTAATTAATTCCAGAGAGAATCAATTTGGGTCAGGATTTTCATATTATAACCTGAAACCCCGCCAATGGCATTATATATCCGCCACCTGCGGAGCGCTGGGGCTTCTCTGTGGGATGAGCACTGGAAACTCTTCCAAAATTTTTAACAAATAATTCTTTAAATCTAAAAGAAAAAGCTACTAATTACACACTACTTGCATTTATAGAGGGCATTGTCATGATATCTTGACTGCACAAAGGAAAGTAGAATTGCCTGAAACTTTGATTATGCCCAAGCCAAAGTCGAGGGCACTATTAATGTTGAGGGCAATAACACAATGCCAGCTATATAAGCAACTATTGTATTTATTTCATTGCATTACAAAGAAACCATGTATTCTAGACTGTATTATTTTTCGTGTAGCTGTTTGTTATATGCTGTGAATGTCTGGTGTCGTGATATATCATTGTTCACCATTTAAAGGCTATACAATCTAAAAGAAAAAACTAATATTTATATATAATATAGTATGACAGCCATCAAGTCGCCAAAATCATCTTAGATAGTATAGCGCTCCACTAAGAATAAACAGTCAACCTACACATAAAATTTCGTTTAAATTAGACGTTAAAAATTTGATGATTTTTAGCCGCCATTTAAAAAAACGCAGTTTAAAAAGGTTTAATGTTAGCGTACTACTTGAGACAATAAAATATATGCACTTAATTTCCTTAAAAATGAAGTACGTCAATGTATGTTTAAATCGGACAATGTGAGAAATTTGTCGCGTGTTTGGCTGGAATTTTAAAATGCGTGCTAGGAAAAAAACGCTCGGAACACTAAAATCTCCTCAGCAATTTTGTTGATGAATTCGGACACATTTTAATTTTTACCTCATTTAAGGTCGGTGTGGTAATGTGCAATTCTTTTGATGCATTAATGCGAAATATGTCGGACATCATCTTCTACACAGTGTCCCTTTGCGGCAGATGTAAATCTGTTAAATTAGCAAGATAAATATAGTAAAAATCGTCATAACTGCTTTGCCAACCAACGTAATTGTGTGTGTGTGTGGTATTGATGAAATAGTTTCACAATCCAAGTCTTACATGTAATGCCCTTTTTAGAATAAGTAGCTAATTTAGGAACAGTTACATTCAATTTATTTGTATCATTTTTTTGTCAACATTATGCAAAGTAATAATCAACTAAAGATCTTATGACGTCAAGAAAAAGAGTTTCATAAATACATCAAAAAGCCCGAGTTGATAATATAAACCACCTTCTGAACATAGGGGCAATGTTGTTATCATAATAGTATTTAATAACAGACCCACGAAATGTCGGAGGACTTATTATTTTTGCGTCTCATCTTGCAGCCAAACATCAAAGATTATATACCCTAGTATTAAGTATAGTTTTTTCTGCAGATTTATGCTTTAATTTCGTTTACTATGTAATTGCTTGCAATTTTTTTTAAACATATAGGCTTCTACACAGTCTGCTCATTTTTGTTTGTACTAGTAAAACGTCGTGTACGAATTAAAACATACCAAGTTTTAAGTTTTACAGCATAACATGTGTTAAGTTTTAAAGCATTCCAAGTGTCCATATTCCTTATTTTTTCTGAGCAATAAATCCGTGACCTGGTATTTTCCTGAAATTTCTTTTCATTGGAAATAGCAATAGACAGTATAATTTTATATGATATAATAATACAATAACAGGAATCAAAACATCACTTTTATGTGAATATCGTATAAATACATTTGAACACAAATTATCGCAAATTACGGTATTAACTTAAAATAGAATTGTAATACACATATGATATAACCATTTTAAGGAATCTCAGATAATTTGATTGAGAAAGGTATTAACAAATTAACGGATATTGAGGAAACTGTCGAAAAAGACAATCCACAAATCAAACAGTCCGAGACACCGACAGAACCAACTAACTACCATAAATATATTACCTAGAGCAATGGTCCTGACCTGGTACAGACATTTCAAAAGAAACAGTAGGTTAAACCAGGTTTTATGGCATGCCAAACCTCCCGCTTCCATTACTGTAGTATGTGTGTTGGTTAGTTGATTAAAATGAATCGGTATCTTATACCTTTTAGTTAAAAATAGGTGTATCCTACAATCATCGTAGCACATTCACTGTACACGGAAATAAAAAAAAAATGGTAAACCTATCTGCAACCATATTTTCAAACGAAATAAATATAATTCATTATAGTTTTGGTTTTATAATAAGCTTAAGTATCACTGTTAGATATTAAAACAAGAAGTTCGTGTCAAAATATATGCATAAAGATCAAATGTATCTCTTGGTTTTCAAATATAGATAATTGTTTAAAGCATAAAATTATGGTTAAGAGAGGAAATAATTTTGCTAAGAAAGTTTTAATCCTTTGCTAACAATGAATTGCCACTTTCGGTTGTAACTTGACATAAAAAACGTCAACCTGATTTTAAAAATATATGGCTCATTAGTCATTTTTAAATCGATTATCCTGTTGGTATCACTTGAACTTGACCCATGCCCCATAATGCACATAATCATTTGATCTGGGTCGTGAAGGTTTTGACCTTTTGATTACATTAAACCTGTATATTTACTATATTCTATCTAACTGTTTTTTAAATAAAAACAAAAAACTGATTATCGGAACGCTTCAAAGACTATAGCAAGAAAACGGTTAATCGAACGGTTTCGGACCAATATAGAAAAAAGTCTCTAGAGGAGAATATTTGCTTTTACATTTTTGTGTGCTATTATCTATTACTCTTTAAAAGTTATTTAATAAAAACCGTTATTTATAGTAGCCATCCTGGAAATAGCGATACATAAACCTTTTGACCTTGGTCTTTATATTAAAGGTCTTGACCTGGTAATCACAACAAACCTATATGTTTACTGTATTACCTCTAACCGTCGACAAGTTATAAACCAAAAAACCTGATAGCCAAAACCCTTTTATGGCCATACCTTTAAAACGACTCTCAAAAAGTTTCAGGTCCAATATACCAAACGAAGGATTTGACGAGAGGAGTATTTGTGCCATATATGATTACTATATAAGCTCTTACCAATTCATGGTTATTCTATAAAAACATTAAGTGATGGTGGATATCTTGAAAATTGCTGCCCATAATCATGTCTTTATTTGGCCATGATGTTAAACCTATGTTTACTTTTTTATCTCTACAATGAAACTCGAAAAAGTTCATTGAACAGTTTTGGACCCATATACTAAATGAAAGTCTCGATGGGAGGAGCTTATCCAATTTATCGTCTGCTTCCCTGTGTTATTTTTAAAGATATTGGGATCACAAGATCTACGCTGACCTGTGACAACGATTATACCTTGACATTTTAAATAAACATATGTTACTTCAGAAATAATTCATGGTCCCCAATTTTGTGGATTATTTAAATATGGGTAGGCATTATATTCATGAATATAATGCTTCACACATTTAAATAATACATAAAATTGTGGCAGCTATGAATTATTTCGATTCTAATATGAAACTTTTGACATTCTACATTTCACGCCTACATTGGTAAAGGTTTATTTTGGCTGTTCCAATCTCCGAGATCCTCCTCTTTACAAAATTATTATTTTTCTCCTGGAAAACTGGGTAAAAAAGAAAGAAATATAAAATAAAAACAAACTAACATATTTGTTTAACATTAATATAATTTAAAAATCAGAACAAAGAACGACAAAATTGAATGCATCGTTACATCAGTCACCGTGTCTGTGACTGTGTTGATGTGTTTGCATGTTTGCTTACCGCATTTTGTCGAGCTTATGCTTCTGTTGTATATTCAAAATGGTGCAAATTTAAATCAATAATTATTTTCCACAGTTAATCAGTATTTTGAAAAGTTCGGTTGTGTTTTCATTTTGATACAGTAAATTTGTTTGTGGTGAAGGCGGAACAAGTCTCGCGGTTGTCGGAATAACATTGAACGTCATTTTTGACGAGTAAACAAAAAAGACATCGGATAAAATGTGGACGAATTATCGTGGAAAAAATATTTTATTGGATTTTCGTAATACAGAGGTACAATATGGAATAATAAAAAAGTCAAGCAAAAACATCAGCACACGGGGGTGTGATTTTTGAAATGGCTGGAACAGTCATATTATGTTGAATATTTAAACAGTGGTTTGTTTACAAAGCGTTTGAAAGACGTCATATTATAATTCGGATTAATGGTGGTGGTCCCAAGTCGATAAGACATTTCGTTTTCGATAAAAAAATTTTACGAACGAGTTTCAAAAATGCGTAACGAGAAATTAGTTTTAAATATTTGAAATATTGTGTGCTTGTATAATCATTGCCAGCGGTGGACTGACTTTTTGTACAATTCAAGTTTTGAGAATCGTTAACGATATCTTTGTTTATCTGCATAGAAGATTTTCCAGTATTTCGGCAGATAACTCGGTTAATAAAAAAAGATCGGATTCACAAGGTTGATTAAGTCATCTCGGGTATGAACAAGATATGTCGGACACTTTTTTGTCAACACTCCGCGGGAGAAGAACAAACTATTACCTTAAACGTCCCTGGAACTGATTAAGATGTGTGGTTACTATTCGAGCCGAATCTAGCTGCACCGTTTTAATACTGTCGAATGTACAATTTTGCAATTTCTCATACTGCAGAACAGTATTCAAAAAGCAAACGTAGACATGTAAAATATTTGTGTTCCAGATATTGCCGTTTGAGTTTATATTTAAGCTTACTATCTTGATAAATATATCTGTTTTCAGTACATTGACATTTGCTGCTTTAAGTTACAATAAAGCGTTTGTGTTCAGTCACCCATTATCAAATGGAAATGTGGGCTTGTTTCAGTCAAACGTCATTATCGCAGGTTTGTTAGGATTCAGTCTCATTTGCAACGTATCAGACCATTTCTTCAAAAGAATTAAATATTAATTTACCACCACCTGAAGGAATTCTCTGTCATCAGCTGTATGTCCGACTGATAGATTTATTGTCTGCAAAAAACCGCCCTAGCCCATCCATTACATCGACAATATCTTTAATAAATACTAGAAACTACTTGACCTAACACTGTTTTAAGTCCCTTGCCGGAAAGACAGCCCCTCTAAGCAACATTCTTTGCATGCAACAGGTGAGATAGATCTCCAGTCAAGATAGGACCCTACAGTTACTCCATATTTTTCCATTTTGTATATTAGTTCTTTAATCCAGACGGTGTCGATTATTTTTTTATATCATCAAATGTTTATGACTAGTGTTTGTCTAGTTACTTTTTTATTATCGAGATCGTAAACTGCAACGGTTGATTGTTGCGCAGTAGAATATCCTGGAACTAACCCAGACTGCTATTTTGAATGGGTGTTTTAAGTGTTGTTTTTCGCAGTACACCTTTAAGAAACTCATTTACACGATAGTACGAAAGAAGTCTGTAAGGAAAAAAACATTGTTAGAATCATTTAGAAAGTAAATAGTCTGTTGAAATAGACTGTAATTCCAACAAAACTATTTTGTCAATTACGAAGTCTGACCCTTAACAGATGTAATCTCCTTCGTAATAGTTTTTTATTTATTTGACCAAGGTTACATAAATAACAGACATAGATTTAGCAGCCTCGCTATTTTTTTATGGCTAATGATGCTGTTTAACTCATAGACTGTCTTTAGTGATTTATTATAACCAACCTCCAATTCCTCAGGTTTCACAGTTTTTTTTGCATAGTCATATACTGAATTCTGCAATATTTTTGATTTTTTCATTCTAGTTAATGGAAAAATTAGCTAAGAAATATCAAAGTGGCAATCAAACACAAACAATGTGACAAACCACTGACACAGAACACAATAAAAAAACAAGTCACCTAGAAGAATTCTTACAAAAATGAGAGTGAAATTCGGAAGAGCTTGGAGTTCCTGCATATTGCAAAACACCAATACAAGGTAGGCCATGTCCGGTACAGAAAAACACTACACAAACTCCACGACAAACTTACGTCTGTTTTCATTTGGGAGACATATATTGTATGAGTACATGATGTCTTTCAAACAAGTTCTTAAGTGAATTAAATAACTGTCGAGCAATACAATCCCGAATTTAAATATTTGCGTTAATATAATTGCTTGGTCAAGGAAATCCTAATATTTCCAACAAGCTCTGGAGTAGCGTATTATTGAGAAACGTTTACTGAAGCGGAGTAAATGTTGACGACTAGAAAGGTGAAGTCCTGACGTCTATAGTATAGTTTAGTTGAAAGTACTAGTTATGTATGAATTTAGAGATATACATCCACCTATGAATAGGATGTATAAAGGTCTGTTGTGTCCTTAATTTAAAGCCCTCTTGGATACATAAGATGCAGAAAGTCACCAAGTCAAAAATTGCTTATTGACAAGACATCACTAATGTTACAGAATCTAAAATAATTTCACTGAGTAGTCTTTCTTATCTAGAAGTGACTGTAAAAAAGTCCCCTTCATATGAAAGGAGAAAAATTAGTGCATATAGCAAAGGTGCATAAACAGTATCCATTGTCAAAACTTTTGTCTGTTGGAAAGCACGTCACCAAACTGAACAAATATGTTGTCAATCAGAAAATGGAGCATGTTAATGATTTAGACACCCGATAATTATTTAATGGCTTTGGACTAATTGATTTAAAAAATAAGTCATAATATGACCGACAACCAGATATTTGTATTGACATTTTCCACATATTGTGTAATGCAACGTTTTATTAATAGTGCCAATCTTGACATTAGTTGCGTTTGTCAAATAGCAGTGAACAATTTAGAAACATCTAATATTTTTATATGAAGGAAGGTATCTAGACTAAGGAATTCTTACAGTTTCTTCAGGATTTACATCTGATTTACAGATAGTTAAAAAATGATAGGGAAACGTAAGGTTCCCGGAAAATAATTACAATAACTAAAATGAAGTAACTCTTAAAATTGTGATAGAACAACTAGTGAAATTAACATGAACAACTAAAAATGTCAAATACTTTCTTTCCCGGAGTCTTTTTGGGGAATCTGCTCCGACCTTGATGGTTCTCCACCATGTGATGTGATATGGTTGCTCCGCTTCCTATTTACAAATTCAAAAACAATGATTTACTTTTAACACATCAAATTCTATTGAATCACGTCCGTTCTGTATAAAATCCAGGACGCAAGAGAACATTTAATTCATACATTATGTAAAATGTAATTGTAAAAAGGTAAGGAAACGTAAGGTTTCCGGAAAATAAATTACAATAACTGAAAAAAGTATTTAAAGGGAAGTAACTCTTAAAACTGTGATAAAACAACTAGTAAAATTAACATGAACAACTAGACCATGCCATACAATCATATAACAATAATTCAAGAATACGCATTTAAGCATAGGTGACTAAAAGCGTTTTAGGTAGCTATAAATTTATTGTTTTCAATTTGAATGCAAGAGAACTTCTTTTATTTATTTAAAAGACATTTCAACTGCGTTTTGGTTAATATGAATTCTAAATGAGCCTTTTTCCCTCTTGTTTTATCATGGTTTTGTCTGTCCTTGAGATATTATCTAATGAAAATTATTCGGTATACTTGATTCTTTTTGGCTTTTTATTCCAGACCCTCAGTAATTTAAAAATGTTGTCAACTGTTAACGAATCCGGTTTCATGAAGTGAAATGAAGTGTTCTTTAACTATCGTTTAACTAAACAAATGTATTGATTTCATTATCATTAGCAATGTATTACATACAAATCAGTATATTAAAAATTTATTCAATGCCTATTTTGTTTAAGTCTGTAGTACTTGAAGCACACTCATCGATAAAAAATTTTTATCTATAGGTTTGTATTGTAGAAGCTCAATACTGACGCATCCAATTCCAAACCACTAGAATACACTAATGACCAAATATATATAACACTTATATAAAAATAATTTGTTAGCCATAGGATCGAAATACTTTGAACCCAGATGCCTAAACTAGAAACAAAATGTTAGAACCCTTATAGATTCAATGGAAGAATATTCCACTAAGAAAAGTACGTAGACTCTCTTTTCAAATAGGCGAATCTAGTGCGGTCGTAAATTCTAAAAATGAACCAAACACTCAACGGTCATGACCTGTCATTTCATAATACTGTATTTGTAAGCAAATTCATTTCATTGGGTATTGATAATTACTCTGGAAAGAAAACCTTACAAAACAATAAATCAATAAAAAATAATAGACCTGTTCTTTATTACTTTTGCCATTGGGTCAAAGATAAGTAATTTGGTATTCCAAATTTACATACGTTTCCTTTTAAACAAGACTATATTGCTAGTTCCGCTAATTACTCCAATAAACTTCTTTTTAAGGTTTTAAAAACTATTGTGTCAGCAGTTAAAATAGTGCTCCAGAAGTACTGGGAAACAGGCTACTGCAGAGGTGTTATGAATCAGAAGTGGATAATGCAAGTTTTAAAGATCTGTTAGAGATCTTGCAGTCTAGGTCAAACTTTTTATGCTGTAGATTAGAACGTTTGACTTTTCATCCCATTATTCTGCTAGGAACTATTAAAATCTAGCAAAAAATTTAAAGAATTGATTCAACTTTGCTTCAGTATACATAATTGCAAACCTATATACAAGTATCTGGTTTTATTTTGAGACAAATTATATTTTTGAATTTACCACGATGATTCTAACAAACAGGTATCTGTTACTATACATTTTAAAGATCTGTTAGAGATCCCACAGTCTAGGTCACTCATGCAATAGAGTAAAGACGTTTGACTTTCAACCCTTTTTTGCTATTCCCTATTTTCAGCTTGCAAAAATGTAAAAGAATTAATTCAAAGTTGCTTCATTAAATAAAAAAGCGTACCTAGATGCTGATATCCTGTTTTAGAATAAGACAAATAATATTTGCTTTAAAGACGTACTACTCTAACTATATCGAAAAATTATATGTTACTATAATCATCAGAATCTGACACTTTGTAATTGGTACTGTATTTATCTTGTTTTTGTTTGTTTCGTTCCTTCATTCAATATAATTGTAGCTTGTATTTTACAAAAAATACACACAAAAAAGATGAACTATTCCAGTTACATGTAAAATGATCGAACTTATCAATTATACCATTTATCAAAGCAGCTGACGATGTGATAAGGGCAGAAAAAACAAAAAAATGTAATTACATCGTTATTTGTACTCCTTAACGTAAGCAGTATAACTTGTTTTCCTGTATTTCTTGTATGTATAGCTTATTTCTGACTGGTAATAATCCATATCCAAAAGAAAAACACAAGGTTTACTAGGAGCAACTTCAAGAACGTCCAACCACAAAAAAGTGCAATCTACTTCTATATTCGTCTTGATTGAAGAATTTTTCAATAAACAATCATTCTAAAAGGTACCGACTATACTTCCCGTTTGCTCATTAGTTCCCCTATATTCCCATATGATAAATATTTCACAAAGACATAAAAAGCAAATTAAAAAGCTTATTATAATTAGCTCCTTCCTTTATTGTCAAGTTCCGCTATATAATATAGAAAAATCCAAAACTACGTGACTAGTTTGAATGCATCTACCCAACCTAACATACAATTAAAGACACTACAGTGCCAGCTAGTTATGTATCATACCCTAACCTACATCTAGAAATTGACGATAATGGACGGTTCAGACCCCAATTTACGACAAAATGAATGACTTTTATTTTTATTTTTGAAAATTTCCTGTATTTTTCTGTCGATATTTCAACTGCACATAAAGGATAAATCTATTAATCAGGAACTCAAGAAGCTGTATTTCCTATTCAGATTTTTAATAGAATGTGTCTGTAGAGAGCACAGCTTGTTAGCCACGAGTTCACAATGGGAAGACATTACTTGGACAATTGTACGGTCGCCATCATGTCTGAGACCGTAATTTGCCGTTACGCAATATCTGTGTCATGTGATATGCTCCGTTTGTTGCAACCACGTGTTCTACTTCTTATTGTATTATGACTATACCGGATATGATAAATTACAGGATTTTAACCTTAGTTATACGATGGATACTATTAGTGAAGCAGAAATCGCTTACACTTCATGAGCACCTGGAATATACCCACACTCTTGTTTCGGTTCGTGTTACATTTTTTTTTGTTTTTTTTTGTGTTGTGTGTCTGGTTGTTTTGTTTTTGTCTCTTCTTTTGTTTGAACATACTTATGTCTCACCTTGATTTTTTGGTGAATATTCAAAAGTAATAAATGTTCTTCTTTGCATGCATGCGCCATATCGAGTGTCGACTTATTTACAATATGTCTCTAAATAACATCATGTAAAAACTGAACAAGATTATAATCTCAAAGCCAAACAGAATGTTATTTGTTTCTAAAAATATCCCTAGTATTGACATTTATTGTCAATAAAGTAGAAACAGATTTTTGTTTTAACGAAAGGTAGTTTGTTTCGTTTGTTAGATGTTGTGTGTCTTAAAATAAATCAATCATTAATACTTATCAAAAAGTAGTGAAATAAAAATTAAAGGTAAAACTGGCTAAAATCTATAGTAAAATTAAAATATGTTGATAGTGATAACATTTCAAGCAAACTGTCATCTATATATCATTCAAAATGTTAGTTAAATACTAATAGGTCATTTTTCCTTTTTTTATTTGTTGAAAGAAAATACTTTTGAAAACATATAGAACGCACAAATCTAGCATTTTATGGTTACAATACATTTATCAAGACATTTGCCAGAATTTAGGAAAAACTATACAGGACATATTTATTTGACACAAATAAATCTTCAATGATAAAACATTGAGACCAATTCTTATCATTTTTTTATATTTATACATGTATCCTACAGGTATATAAACTAAAGCAGCATCTCATCTTAATGTAGTTTCTTTAATGTTTGTTCATTTCTCTGTAAATGCAAACTTGGAAAGTAATATATTGTTTGCTTAAGGTCTAATGCAAATGTTTGTTTGTAACGAAACGGAATATGTGTAATCTGTTACTTTGGAACAAAATCCTATTCTGAAACTTTGCGAAAGAGTACCGTATGCGATACAGCAACAATGTTTGTACATATATCCACATAAACATATCTATATCTTCAAAATTTATGGTAAAATTTTGCACTGATGAGACAGCGTGGTACCTTTTTTAGCCGGTTGCGATATCCTTGTCTCAACCCGTGCGTGAGATAACATTTCACGCTCCTTTTTCTCGAGGAGGCCCGTTGGAGCCCAGAAGTCTTTTTACTTGGGTGTCTTTGATTTTCCTGTCTTGCCCTCCCACCGGTGTTAGATCATTTATGTCTTTGAGGTGTTGTTAAGTCATAATAAGATGGAAAGCCTGACTGCCGACTGTAGTAAGTGACGTGTTTGGGATGTCGCAATTTTTGTAGTTTTTACGAAAGTGTAAGCTTTTTTTGTAGCCGCTACAAACGACTATATTCTCCTTAAGTACACAATGACCTATACGTTTTGGCGTCGTATCTATCATTTAGAAGCGTTTAGATTTGGCCTTTATATATTTTAACGTAGTCTTTTATGCTTTTGCCTCGAACAATTCAAATCATTTTTTTAAATTATTATACATGTATCCTAAAGGTAAATAAACTAAAGCAGCATCTCAAATTGATGTATTTTCTTTGATGTTGTTCATTTCTCTGTAATTGCAAACTTGGAAAGTAATATATTGTTCGCTTGGGGGTATAATGTAAATGCTAGTTTGTAAAGAAACGGAATATGTGTAATCTGCTACATGTACTTGGGAATAGAATCCTATTTTGAAACGTTATGAAAAAATACCATATGCAATTTTGATACAGCAATAACTTATGTAACTGCAATATGAAACTGAAACTGACAGGACATTTTATGACAACATGCACAAAAATTTTTATTATTACAAGAATATTAAAAAACTAATCAATGTACTGAAACACAAAGTATAAAAATTCTACTTGATTGTAGCAAAAGTTAAAAAAACCCATATATATCAACTTATATTATTCACAAGTAACCATGTCATTCAATTTGATATTTATCATTCAAAAGTTAAATTCTTGTAAATTGGTTTTGATATTAAATCTATATAGAAAGTGTATTAAACCCCAAATGTTTTGTAATGTTTAATTTCAGTAATTTCAGCTAGTTTTTTTTTAATGAGAGATAATACTTAATAAAAAACAAATAATGAATATAATATAATTTCAATTCAATAAAGGGAGATAATACAGCAGATCTGTATATAGTTAATTAAATATTTAAGGTGACAAATTTCTTTACTTCAGATCAAAGAGATTATTGTATATATCATTGACTCAATGTTACTCATGTTATTGAAGTACTTGTAAGAGCCTTCAAACCTAGACGCGAGGTATGTTTTTATATGTTTTATGCAGTATTTAACCATAAGTGATAGTTTGCTAGTCAGCATGAAACTTTAAAGTCTTGTTTGCTTTTAACATTTAATTTCTGGGTTTCGTGTATTTATGTTTCGGGTTTTGTCATTTACAGAATCTAACTTAATATGATATTTTGGTTCATGCTCGTATATAATTATGACCATATGAACTTAATAGACTTGCACATATTCATTTTAACATTTAAAATGTCGTATTTATGAGACAAACGTAATATTTTAAAATTGCTAGAAAGTGTAAATCATTTGCTTATTCACGATATTTGATATTATTATATTTATTCATATTTGTATATTATCGTCATTACAGGGCTTTTTGATTGCTTACCTGTAATTAACGGAATTCACAATAAAATGAATAACCCATGAAAGTGAGTTTACCTTATGTAAAAAGGCCTGAATAACTCTACTACAGAACTATACGTTTGGGAAATTCAAGTACTAGCTAATTGTATGGCATATGATTGGAAATCTTGTACATACAGTATGATTTACCTTCAATTTAATAGCATGCACGTAATGTTCATACAATTCGTATTTGCTAGATTTATCTGATTTTGCCAAACAAGCATCGATGCATGTTCTCAGTCATGTCGAAACGATGTTTATCTGGCGTTTAATTTCGTTTCAGATGCACTGAATGTGACCTTCGTTTTCTACTTAAATTTTGTCTGTGATAATGTATTCAGTTTATAATGAATAGTTTCTTCGGAGATATTTTTAATCCCATCATCTTGAGTATTTAGTAAATATTTATTCTGTAAAGCATCCGTATATAGATTTTCCCACGAGCGTTAGCGAGTGGTGACATTTTCTACTCTAGTAGCATAAGTGAATGTGGATATTAAAAAATCAAAAGACCTGATAGATATCTTGCGGTCCAGATCTCTTTCCCCATTTAACAACATTAAATCCTTTGATTTTTTTACATTGTACATGGCTATCCCTCATATGCAACTTAACAACAGGCTTACAGATCGTATTAAACGCTGCTTTTTCATGAAAAACGGAAAGAGGCGATATAAATACTTGGTAATTACATGTAGCCATAACAGAACTTACTTCGTCAGCAATGACTTTAAATCAAATAATAAATATACTGAAGACTAAATCTGTCAAATGTTAGATTTCTGATTGACAACATATTGGTCATGTTTGGAGGGAATGTTTTTCAACAGACTCTTTCAACAGGTACATGTATTCCAATGAATACTAATTGTGCTCCTTTCCTCGACGACCTGTTTTTGTACTCTTATGAGGCTGGGCTTTGTAGAAGGCTTGGTGAAGAAGAAAGAAAAGACACTGGCCCAGACATTTAATTTCACATTCCGCTATATTGATGGTGTTTTGTCCCTCAACAATTTGGTGATTATTTACATTCAATTTAACTTAGCGAGCTTGCAATTAAAGACACCAGCAATACACTAGGGTCAGCCTCTCACCTCTTAGACCTACGCCTAGAAATAGACACGGGAAAACTACAAACTAGACTCTACGACAAACGTGATGACCTCAATTTCCTAATTGTCAATTTCCAGCGTATAGTGTGTACATTTCGCAACTTTACGTTATTCTAGATTCTGCGATCGGCATTCCGATTTTCTAGACGGCTCACTGCTGTTGGCTTCTAAACTACCCAAACAAGGGTGTGTTGTACGTTGATGTTATCTCTCCAGAAGTTCTATGGTCGTCACCATGACTTAATTGATCGTAATGGGAAATAAATCTCTCAAATACGAATTGACATTTTCGTCGTGGCAAAGTTAGTGTTTCGTTTCCTAGATTTGACCTGACATGACCCAGTGTAACTCGACGGCTGTCTAATTGAAGACAAGCACTGCTTACTCGTCCTGCTTACTCGTCCGGAGCACCTGCGTGCACCCATGGTTTCAAAGGCGTAGCATCGCATTTGATATTGGTACGGCGGAATGCTAATCAGGATCGCGTAGCGCTCCTATCCACCTCGCAGAGGTGGTCTTACTTGCAGGGGGTTCGGGGGCCCCTTATGGCCCCCGGAATCTCTGGGAGTAAATAGTGCAAAATACTGCATTCTGGAGATTTCCTAGCATTTAATCTCAGGTCTAGGGTTACTTTCTTACCTTTTGTGGTTTTTTTTTGTGTGTTGTATAATTTGTCTATGTCAGAATTTATAATTGTCCCGTGACTTTTGGCTCTTGTTGTTCGGTTGATTTTCTTTGCTACTTTTGTTTTATCATTATTATTATTTATATTAATAAATGGTACCGAAAACCGTGGCAACTTTCAACAAAAGACAATTCACAAATCAAAATCCAAGAAACCGGCAAACTCAGTCGAGCTCTATCTTACGAAACGTAACAACAATAAACGTTTCCTTGTCTGCCAAGGGGATACCTTTTAACATAGTTTTAATGGGGCACTTACGATTACTTGGGTTCTCCGGTCCTACAATTATGATAAAAACGTTTAGATGTTATAATAAGGCTACCAAATGCCGCATATAGAATGGAAGAGTATACATATAAGAAGACTTTTTAAAAATAAATTCCGTCATCTAATTTTAATTCTGAGAAGTCAACGTCCCTTGGCGAAAATTTTAGAAAGTGAAAGCTTATTTTACGTCCACCTTAGTCCGTTTCCACAATTACAAAACCACGGAAAGTTGGTTTGGAACGAATAATTTAGACTGCTGTGGCTCCTCAAGCTGTTTTTTTGGTTGTCTTGTATAACAATTGCGTCTTTTGGGAGAACAAGCTTTGCACTCCATGATACTGACTGTCATTGAGTAATGTAACTAGTTCTATGTATTCACCCCATTTGTTTTTACTTTTACGTTTGTGACACCGTGGAAACCACTAAATTTTATTTAAAGTATGTTATTTAAGATCATTACATGTAGAAGAGGAGATGTAATATGACTTGTTTGAGCTATATGTGAAGTTGTAATAAGGAAGGGTAAGAAGGATCTAATAATCTGTGGTATTTTACCTGCATTGCTAGCTGAGTTATGGCCCCGAATCCTGCTCTCAAAGAGGTACGAGTAACATTCATTGTTACATATATCCATATGCACTGGTGCAGATGTGGCCTGAACAATCCCTGTTTGGGTCCTAGAAGCGAGTTTGTTGACATCCTATGAATTTAAAGCCATAAAATATGTAGAATTCCTAGAACTGGGAGTTGATGCTGCCAAACTTCCTGGAACTTTTCTTTTCTTCCCACTCATATAACGTACCACATAAAGGGATGTTTATATATGTACATTTAGAATAGCCCCATCTGCACAACGTTACTGGAACGGCAAATGTAAAAAATGTAGAATTAACTAAAAACTATCCATTATGGGGCCAATTAAGTAAAAAAAAAAGGAAAGACGATAACTGCAGTGTGAATACACGATGTAAAATTTAATTTATAGCAAGAATACAAGACTTGTCCTGTTAATAAATGTCTAATAAATAGTTTAGTTATTCTTTATTGTTTGCAGTTTTAAGAGCCAGATATCATTTCAAAAGGGGACACATATTGTGTAAAAATTAAGAAAAAGGTCAAAACAATTTCACAGATTTATTTAAAGATAAGTATGTACGAACTTACCCGTCCTAAAAACCAGAAATGTAACTCAAGTAAATACGTGTAATTATGTGAAAATAAAATATAAAAAGTAGACAGACATACACAGGTGGTATTAAATTGGAGTTTATAACCGGAAAAAAAATTGAAGATGAAATTTTGTAATTAAATATTGAGCTAAAATATGCACAAATATAGAAAACAATATCAATCTTTACTATTTACTAATGTCGAAACTAGTGCTTTGTTAGAATAGAGATTATTTGAAACTTAAAACTGCAAGCTATTAAATCTATCGCACAAAACATTAGAAAACGAAACAAGTTTTATTGAAAATTTGCCAAATGATAAACGAATTTAAATCTTATGACTTTTAATTCTATTATTGTTTTACTAGCCAATGGTCCTATAAGACCGACAGTGTAGTGATTATTATTATTTGCACAATTGATTTCAGATTGGGTTTTGTTCTTAACACTAGATATTAGGCACACTACAATTAATCAGTCGTATCAATATTCAGTTACCGACTTTATGATCAATCGCATGTAGTTTTCCAGATAATGCAATTATTTAGTTGTAAGCGCTTAGGTCCAATACAACTGTAATAAATGTAATAACCTATTGAATCCGGATTTACATCTGGTGTTTATAATCCGGGAGTATTAAAAAAGACGTAATTATGTCTGCAGGTGGCTATATCAGGAAACACTCCATTCGAAATTGTTGAGCAATTAGTATGAAATTGGTAGACAGAGGAAACATAGTACAGTTTAACCAGATTGAAGACAAAAACTGTGTATCTTTAGCTATTTTTGCGAAATAATTAAACATTGAATTAACCTATATTTGATCATCTTGGACAGATAAAACAACATGTTATAAACAGTTGTCACATTGATTGATTGCTATTAATGTCTGAAAGTCAACGGTAAAAGTATTCATCATATTGTTGTTGTGTCATTCAAAAGGGACAGTTTAATGTTAACGTATTTTTCTGAACAGACAACAGTAATTGTAGTTGTCGGATATTATTTTTATTATTTTTCGATAGTCAAAACAAGTTTGTTTTTACAAGAATACTAGCAAGGAATTAAATAAAAATAAATGTAAACAAATCTTCAAAACTGAAAATGAAATAGGGAAGACACACAACTGCTTCAACAGGGAAAAGCCGTGGATTAACCTTATGAATAGCGTATTACGGACATCTAATAGGGAACAAAATTGTCTTTTTTTTCTCCGTCCAAGTCCGTTTCTTGTCCTTTATTCATTTATCAAATGCACTCTTTGTCAGACGAGATCCCTTTGTTTCGAAAAGTTCTGTTCAACAACGAACAAACATGCCAGTCAAAGGTGTCTGCTGGATGTACAGTAGTCATGCGTAGTCATACGTTTTGGTTGTAATTAGTGTTTTCGTTGCCCTGTACTTGCATAGCTTGCATTTGTTCATGTTCGACTCTTGATTACTACTCATCATGCAGTGATTCATTTCTTGTGTGTTTCACTTTCGTTTCTGCTCAGTTACCAATAAATTTATATTCGGTAATCGCGTGTTTCATATTAGGTTATGGTGCGCATGATTTGACCTTACATTTAGTTGGTTATAAACGTCTTTTAGTTTCTTATCTGAACATTGATAATGGATGTGTCATTTAATTGAACAAGTTCATTTTAATTTCGGCACGTCATATGAACATAGTTAGATGCCATAAGAAACATATGTCCAAAACGCCTCACATTGTGTATAACAAATATATATATATATGCTTTTCAAGAAAATACAACCCCCGTGTTAACTAATGCAATACACATTTAAAATATTTTTTACTTTGATAAATCAAACAAAATTTAAAGATTGATGTATGGCCCAAAATAATATTGATTCATTAAAAAACTCACAATTATGTGCGTATCAATGATATTGGTATAATTATAATTACTGGACAAGTTTGTTTTGAAGAGAACAAGAGACAAATTTTTCACAGGTATGCATATGATTTCTATAGAAATGTCTTTATCGTGACTTAGTGAGCGAAAAGATCCCCATCTGGAAATGAACAAAAGTACGAATTGTGTTAGTTTAAGACGAAATAAACTGATCGATATCACCATATAATATAACGATTCTGATTAAGTATTGGAAAATACTTCACAAACGTTCACGACTTGCTAAACGTCATATTAAAAAACTCACAATTATGTGCGTATCAATGATATTGGTATAATTATAACTACTGGACAAGTTTGTTTTGAAGAGAACATGAGACAAATTTTTCACAGGTATGCATATGATTTCTATAGAAATGTCTTGATCGTGACTTAGTGAGCGAAAGGATCCCAATCTGGAAATGAACAAAAGTACGAATTGTGTTAGTTTAAGACAAAATAAACTGATCGATATCACCATATAATATAACGATTCAATGATTAAGTATTGGAAAATACTTCACAAAAGTTCACGACTTGCTAAACGTCATATGTTATTATTAGGACATCTTTATCCGAGCAATTATCCTACAATAATTGTTAACCAGTACATTTTAATAAAACGGGTCAGGAAATCATCCCTTACTATTTCTACGTGAAGGAGTGGTTTAATGTGTTTGAAGACAGTACGTTATAATCGTTAACGATTTTCCAACGATGTTTGTGTTTCTATTGCAATTGCAATTTCATGTGTTTTCTAATTTTTGATTTTATAAACAATAAATAACAATGATGTATGCACCTACGTTTTAAGAATGATTTAGCAACTACGATAATTCTTTTTAAATATTATTTAAAGTTAAACATTTAGCGAGTATTTTGTACAAATGTTTCATCATAAATAAAAAAAATACTGACAAACAATAAGCAACCATTTCCGACCCAATAAATGGTAACTATTAACAAATCTCATGTTTGAATACCCTTGCTGTTTGTTCTGTTTTACTTTCAGATATAATCTGGTATTTCATTTAACTATCAGCCATTATTAATGCGAACAATTATCCCACACCCGGAATACAGATAAAAAACCTGCAACTTAACATACGGTTACTTTACGTGTAAGATTAGACCGCCACAGCAACACAAAACTGCAATAAAATGTCCAAGTTCTTCACCGAAAATGGCATACACAGTTTGATTGACTGAATAGTGTTTGCTTTACGTCCACCAAGATAATGCAGCTATATTCAGGACGAGAACAAATAAACATATAATAAATTAACCGGGATAAGTTATGGGGCAACGGAATACAATTTTGACTGCAGTAGGAAAATTGTTGCAAACATTTTTTCTTGTCTTGGATTTGCTGTACAGTCACAAGACACGATAAAACTGATAGTTAGTAAATCGTGTTGGTATTCAGCGTCAGAAAACCAGATATACTATATAATCATCAAGATATTTTACAGACTTTATCTTTATATTACCGATATGAATTATTTAATAGGCTTATAATATTCAACAATCCATTGTGAACATTACATGTCAATTCTTCAGAGTTCAAGATGGCAGATGGTTTCCTTGGGCATTGTAAATATAATAATATTTCATATTTATCTAAAACTGCTATATGCTATTAGGCGACCTATTGGTCCAATAATTCAAAAACAAATATAATTCGTACAATTTTATTATAAAAAATCACATTATATATAAATTTTTCAGAGTTCATGATGCCATATGGTTTCCGTGGGTATTGTAAACATAATCATATTTCATATTTATAAGAAAAACTTTAAAATACTATTAGGCGACCTACAGGTCCAATAATTTAAAAAAAATAGAATTGGTATATTTTTATATAAAAAAAATTACCAAAGAGGATCTGAAAGTGATTCAGAATTACTTTTATACTGCAATCCTCCTAGCAACTTTTTGTAAAACACTTTACATGTAAATGTCATATTTCCTTAAATAGTTCTAAACACGTAATAGTCTATATTGATCTTTTGCACATTACATATTAAAAGCCTGTTTTCGAGAAAACCATCCAAAGTGGTCTAGGTGACGCTTTTAAAATCTTTTAAATAACTATATATAATTCAAATGTATGTTCATAGAAAGTTGTTTAACACCAAAAACAATGTCTGCAAGGTTTTTGTTTTTAGAAACATGGATTTTAATTTTTAGATGCATCTAAAGGTCAGAGTTTCAACCTTAAGTATCCACTTTTAATAATGAAATTCTGAAAAGATACAAAAAGACATTGTTGTCATATGATATTAAGATGATCAATAGATATCCTTTTTCAGAAATATTTTCAAAACAAAGTGAAATCATAGAAACTGCTACCTTGTAAAGAATACAATTGCAAATTGAACGCCTGTTATTAATTTTGTTCATAAATCCCTTGTTGAACTTGAATGAAATAAATAATATATTAATGGCATTGCTTTGCAAATAGCTTGTTTGGATTTTACAGCCTTTAAAGATTGCCTATATTGGTGAAGATGTGATTGATTTCAAAGATTATTCTATGTGTTTTTGCATTTCTTTCTTCAAGTGTCCTTCCCAGATACACGCCAGATTTGATGTTAGTCCTCGATCAATTGTGTCTGTCCAATCTCGTACACTGCATCGCGACCGACTTGTATCGCTGAAACCTGTCCCATCATTCTTGTATAAACAAACCTGTCCAATTTGCATAACCATGACTGTCAAACATGCCGTTTCGAACGAGACCACTTAAAAAGTTTATTGTTTTTTTAATAATAGTTTTGCTTTTATCCCCGTTACATTCCCATTGCTTTTATATGCGATAATTGTTTATAGTAAACTTTTTAATTAAGTCTGAATGTAAGAAGTTGACAATTTTTCTTGTATTTTCTTTCTCTGTAAAATGTTTTTCGTGCATGGGTTTATCGTTTGGTAACTGCAAGAACATTTCTAGTGAACCCAACACATGCATCTGATTAACATATACGCAGGAAACAATCATTTTATTTAATCAATTGGACACTGATTTTGTACGTAGATTTTTTCAGAGACAAGTATTGATGTCATTGAGATTACAATATGCCAGTGACATCACAAGAAACGAATGAGACATTTTGAGCTCGAAGCGGAAATTGGACACGCCAGGCACATTTTGGCGCGTGACCTTTCTGGAAAGGTTCGGCGCAGGGTAGACACGTTAGGTGGAAGAACACGTTTGGTAGTTTTTATCTATATACCACTTCTGGTAAGACAAAATGTAAATCTGTTTGTCACAAAAAAGATTGCGAAGATAAATGCAAATATTCTCCACATTTGAAGAAAAAACATTTTGCCTTTGTTTAATATCTTGAGGATTGTCCACATTCAGATTGCAGTGACAAGGCACAACTTTAAAACACGATTCCTCATACTATCATCTAAAGGAAGATAATTACAGTAATTCAGAAATGAAAACGAACATCAAGCAGTAATTTACAAAGGCACGAGAATTGATTCCTAGATGCAGAAAAAGAAGATAGATACTTTAATAGGACTTCAAAAGCAACTCACTAAAGACAATATTTATTTTTTAAATGACTCATTCCAAAATTAAATTCGTTTCTTAGCTATCGTTGTTTTGAAAGGTATTTTGTAAATGGAAAAAGACGAACCTGACAAAAAAGCATTACACAATTTCACAAAATATATTTGGCACATGTTACATAACATATGCCAATCAACTCATAAATCAACTACAGTGTAAGCTAGACAGAGAAATATTGTTGTGTTTCACCTTTTTACAGAATTATTACAAAACAATATTTTTTACGTCAAGGGATGACACAATTGCAATTATTCGCACTGTATAACCAGCTTTATTGTATTAGTTATGTAAGGGGAAACTATTTTTTGTATTTAATACTTTAAAAACAATTAAAAAAATTTCAATTCATCTTACAATTTAACTTGTGTAATTTTAAATTCTTCGAAAAATGAAAACACAAACTGAGTGTTTTGCTTTGTAATATACACTGTATTACGTCACATGATTTTTCTTCCATTTTCTGACAGATATTTTTTCTTGCCAATAAAAATTTTATTTGTACAATGTATTTATTCCTGAAAAAAATAATAAGCTATTGTACACCTTATATAGTAAAGTCAATCCTTGCATACTGCGCCTAATTACTTCTTAAGAACAAGCAACATAACTGCATCTTTACATTTGGATTATTAAATACACAATTGTGTGTAAATTGAATTAAAAATACAAGTGATGCCCGTATAAAACTACGATTTACATAATATAACGACTAAAAACTAGTTTTTTAAAGTACAGTTTCGCAGATAAGATAAACAATGTTAAGCTAAGACAGCTTTTTTATATGCCGAGTAGTCGAAATGTTATTTCTACGCTAGCTGCATTACACTCAAACATCAGCATATGAAAACAAATAGAAGAGAACAACATTACATGTACAATTTACAATAAAAAAAGTGTTAAAATCGACAAATTAACATTTTAGTTTTAATTGTTTGTATTTTTATATAAAATAGAATATGTAGATTAAATATAATTTAGTAATGGAAACACTTACATTACATGTATCAGTGCCTTTGATTACACAAAATTAGAAGCGAGTGAGCCATAAATGTTAAATTTCCTAATATTAAATATGATTTTAAATTTTCAACAATTACATAATGATTTCTTCAAATAACTCCAAGTAAAAACCATAATATGAAGTTTACGTTTTATGATCAGACTTATACATGGATAAACACATTTAGACCAAATGGCACGACCTATTCGTTTGATAATCCTTCGCCAACTTAAATTTGGAATCCGTCTTTTGCCTGCTGGTGATTTTAACATTAAGCACCGAATTGCAAAAAATGGAAACCTTTATCATGCAAAAGTTTGAAGAAAGTGGCCTCTTTAGAGCAACTTTGCCTGTTGTTGTAAGTGGAAACAAATTGATTACTTAAATACTATTAGCTTTGTATCATTAGAATGTATTTTCAGTTGTGATGTCACTTGTTCCGATTATGGTACTAATTATTTGCCGTTTTTGTTTTTGTAGTCAAATCATTGCTCTTGTTGATCAACTCGTACTTCACATCTAAGTCCGGTGTTCCTGGCGTGTCACTCGATAATTCCATTGTTTTCTTCAAGCAGGGCAAGTATTCCTTTAATGCTTGTCTAAATTGACTGTTGCAGGATCCGTAAATAAAAGGATTCCACACCGAAGAAGTTTTTGCAAATATTGCAGGAAATGCCGTTGCCACTGCTGGAAGATGACCGAAGCCAAATGCTCTCCAGAAGGCTACAATGGCGTATGGGATCCATGATATCAAAAATGCAGCTAAAACGAATACATGTATTTTGTTTTAGTTTAAAATGTCTGATAAAAAATAACATACATACACGTATAACTCATTATTATTTTAAATGTGTAAAAAACATTTTACTCAACTCATTATATTTTGTCATGATATTCATGAAAAGGCTTAATGTATTATCTCTTAAATGGCAGTCACAAATCTATTGATCAATTGCCTGTCAACACTAACGTTGCGCGTTTCAAGCCTTAAAGCTGGTAGCGTTTGCTTGACCCCCAACCTTTAATATCAAGGATTGCCAGTTTTCCTCTCCAGAAAAAGCTGAACTTAAAGATGTCGCTAAAAAATTGTAAAAGAAACGCGGCGTAAAGCACCAAACACTACAAATTTTGGTGGTGATTAAATTTTTGTGTTACAGTAACTATTGTTATATTAGGTTCAATTTAATGTGCTAAAATAGGAAAGGAAAAAGTGAGGATTATTTTTATTTTTTTTCATTCCATTTAACAGCCACGGAAGCAGAAGAAGAGATGCTGCATTGTTTAATTTTAAAGACTTATATGTGTGAAAAAATAGATAGCTCATCATTGTGTCGTGGCAGTACAAATAACAGGTAAACACAGCAATTAGACAATGATTCGCAACCTGAGGACACATATTTTATAAAAAAACCAAAATGCAAAACGGTAACACCGGTAAAACCCAGGTTTTAAAAATATTATCATTATCATATAATTGATAATAATATCAATAAAAGCACATTGTCAATAATTGATCACGGTAAAATAGAACTACTTGATTTAAGGTATGTGATAGATCATGTGTGTGACACCTTTTATCTGTTGACATGCTCGACTGCTTTATTGTAAATATAAAAGCCTAAACGTCTAAACACGTCACAAAAATAGGTCAGAAAAATTACTCAATCAGCACATTCCCTGTAAGCGATACTTTTTAAAACTAGAAGAACGTAAACTGCGTTAGGTTGGACGTGAAGCGAGTCGCACTGTACTGGATTTAAGATAGCCACTTTAGAGTTGACTTAAAGAAGCCTCATTAGGTCGGACTTAAGGAAGCTGCAATAGAGGGGCTTAAGGGTAGCTACGTTATGGTGGACTTAAGGCAGACGCGTTAGGGTGGACTTAGGGACACGGCGTAGGGCTCTCGGCGCTATGAGAAGTTTTTGTTGTTGTTGTTAAACTCGCATAGATTATATATAGAATATAACTTAACTTTGGTTATACTTTGGGTTTGGAAATTCTAGACCTTCACCAGATAATACAATATGTTGTCCCCAATTCAATTTTATTCATTCATCATTTATAATCAGTTGTTTTCTTTTTGTAAAGATTTGACATCAATTTTCTTGTATAGTTTACATCGTCTTTTAGACAGCAGCATATTACACTAGGGCAATAAAACACATGTTAACCTTTCATCATTTATATTCCGTACATATACATACCGATCATTATTAGAATGGTCTTGGCTAGCTTCCGTTCATTTTGTATCTTTTGCTGCAACTGTCGACTCTGTGTAGAGCATATAGATTTATTTCTCATATAATAGATCTGCAATACAATATTTATGTACAAGTAATTAATATAAAACGACAAATCGGTTAACTGTTGGACAGCGGAAAGGCTTGCATGAATTTGGTTGTGTGGAATGGCGGATGAGGATAATACAATATATGTATATTTTGTAATCTACTCTTCTAAGAGTGTTTATCCAAAAGCCTGTTAACTTAGTAAATGTTTTGTGAAACTTAGTCAGATGTCATCTGTCTTTACAAAAAAACATTATTGCAGAATGTAATTTCTTATTGTCTAGATTAAAGCAACATACATGTATGTAAATGTTTCATGATGCATTTGACATGAAAACCACCTATTTTGAGAACCTTTTACACGATTCTGCAGAATTCAGAGTTCAGTAAACAACCCCGCCATGCAATTAACCCATTAACTATTCAACATTAAAAACACAATATTTTTTACAAATGTGGAAGGCAATAGTAAAGGATCGATAGATGAATGTTCGCTATACGAACGGCGAGCAATACTTCAGATGCATTTATGACATGGGCGAAGTAGAAAAATGACGAGGGCGTAGTTGACAAACAAAAAAGGATTAAACACTGTACCAGAAACGTATGAAACGTTTGGTAGAGAAAGAAGAATATAGTCTTTTGTAGAGCGGTACTAATGAATGTTAACTGTCAAAAATATAATGCATTGCAATCTTTTACACCAAATAGCTGTCGTTATATAGTTTGTGAATATTGTCCGTACCTTTGAATATACATTGAAAGTTTAATTTTGAAATTTTCATTACCAGTTATATGATTTTAATCTACTTATGTCCATATAATATACAATAATTTTGTAAAAGATAAATACCACTCGGATATCAAATGAATTAAATTATGTCGTCATCACTGGATCACTAAATCATTTGTTTTAAATATTGATATAATACATTTTAATAAAACTAAAATGGAGTCTTCAGAACTCGAGAAAGCTGTCAGGGAAACAACCCATCACTCAAGATTACCTGTCATCACTGTGGTTGCAAATTCGACTCGCACTTCGGTAGGGTGTGCTTGACTCTAATTTTAATTTACAATCAGTGCTAGTTTTTCTCCCAAAGTCGGGGTTTTATCCAGGTACTTCGATTGCCTTCTCAAATAAAAACTGGACGCCACGATATTGCTGAAAGACGAGCTTAAAAACATACTTACAAACACAACTTATTCTTATGTTTGTTTAAGAGTACCCGTTAGTTCTTTTCGACATTACATCGTCGTAAAACTTGAAGTAAAACATAGTACTTGAGATTCAAAATGCGAACGTTTCAGCGATCAGTCAGCGGGTAAATATCACTACACAACCATCACCAATAAGTTACCTATTTTATCCGTGTTTGTGTAATAGAGGAATGATATGTCCGTTAAACATTTAATACTTCAAACATGTTATAAGTAGGTATCTACTTGAATCTACTTTTGTACAAAAATAATATCAATAGAGATATATATTTTGTTAAATCCTGTCAATCGAAATAAATGTACTACCTAATTAGCGAATACGTATAAATACACATTATATGCATTATGTGTAAATACATCTCCCTGTCATGCAGTTGTGTTCACTACGAAACGAGACGATGTGGAAGGTATGCAACTATCAGTCCCTTATTTTTCAGATTTTGACAAAATACATTCTTAATTTTACATAAATATTTATAGCATCAACGTGTTTTAAGTGAAAATTATTAAATTTATTTAATAAAAAATTATTAGTGGAATTTGATCTTTAAAATAACACAAATTAAAGCTAAGAAATCTGTTTTATATTCAAATTATCAAATGTCATGCTTCCGTCAATAAACTGACCGATCTTATTGACAAAGAAGTTTTGGAAGGGTGCAACTGTTCTTTATCACTACTAGCGGAATACACCACTGTGAACAAGTTTAGTTGTCAGAATTTTTGGAAGGGTGCGAATGTCTTTCACTACTAGCAGAATACACCAATGTGAACAAGGTTAGTTGTTAAAAGTTTCGGAAGGGTGCGAATGTCTTTCACTACTAGCAGAATACACACCACTGTAAACAAGGTTAGTTGTCAGAAGTTTGATGGCTATCAGACGTTTTGGAAGGGTGTGCATATCTTTCTTCACTAATGGCACCTGTGGTGAAATCCAGAAAATGGGGAAAATAGGTGTAGTAGCAGACAGCTATCCGATGGTCACGTCACTGTGATAGATACCACATGAAGAGTAACCAAAATAGTTATATTAGTAATGACTCAAAAACTACTCGACCTTTCTATAACCTTTGTTGTCATGTACTGACGGAATAGAAAATTTGAAGTCGTCTCGAATATGAATTTAAATTAAAATCACAATTTGAATCTTAATTCAAATCAGGCTGCAAAATATTTGTCATTTCTTATTCATTATTAGATGTTATCGCACATGAGTATGTCTGTAACCAACTCGACACGATCAATACTTTTAATATAGAAGTTACTTATTTCAAACAGTTGTGGGCGTCCATGTTACTAGTATATATAAAACAAGCAAAAAGAAGAAATTCTTTCTGATGTCCAGGGTATTTCCCTTTTCAATTAGCTTTCTCCAATATATGTACATGCTTTCCATGTCAAAGTAACTATGGATAATATAAAAAGATCACAGGTGGTGCTATATTTGCTGAAAGCAGACACAAACTGTCCTATGGGAAAGGTCGTTTCTATATTATCGAATAAATAATTTCCCAAGGTATATTCTGCCATAAAAATAATAAATGAATCGACATAATACTTGTATAAAACAAACTAATAAATGATACAACTGCTAAAGGTGGGGTTAAACTTGCATATCACATGAAAGGATCAGGTGGTGTTTTGATAGTGTGAAAAAGGATGCAAAATCAATTACAATATTGATACGAATGTACTTTTACAGAAACAGATATATGAGAAACTAAAAATATCCTTAATAAAGTTGATAATTGTTTTTTCAGATTTTGACTAAATGGTAAATGGTGAGCCAGTCCTACCAAATACAGCTTGCTTATTCACTTCCATCATTTTTGCATTTCTATTGTAGGTGTAAACAGGATTTGGGAAATCACGTGATACAGTTCAAATGAGTGTTGGATTTTTATAATCGCTGGGAACATTCATTTTCATACGACCGCGTTTGATATGGGTCTGTAGTCTATACAACTGAGTTTCGAATGTTATCTACATGGTCCATGGGAAAAATTATGGTATCCGGACCACAATCGACCACGTGATCATAGCTGGTGTCCCGGATGTCCATTTTTTTCAGACCTCGGTAATGTTCGGCAAACATAGGAAATAATATTCGTGTAACTAACTTTTTTGCTCAAACTGTTAACATGGTCTCAAACTAAAACAATATATTTAATTTGTATCATTAATTAGCAATACATTGATTTAATAAAGCTGTATTTCTTGCTCGAAAAATAAAATAAAACAGTAACTTTAATTATGGGTCGGATACATTAACGGTTTGAATTTTGAGTAAATTTCCCTTAGTTTAGGTCCTTTACTGTTGGGAAACAAACTGGGCCAAACCATGATTTGTAATCATTTATCTTTCGATTTATTTGCACTTTTTCTCAAAATATTCCATAGTGCATGATTTCAGAACTATTTTTACATTTTGATTGTTGCAAATGATTATTTAATTTTAATCCGAATAAGATTGGGATTTTTTTTCCAGATTATGCATTAATTTTTATACCACTCCTTGGGTTCTTGTAATAAAAAGTGTCACGGGATCGGGGAGGAGGTGTTCATATTTGAGACAATATTATGATTTTTAAGAATGAACCCATAGATGTTATAATATTATTTCCATCAATGCAATATTTTTTTTAACGTCCAGCAAGCAATATTTTAGCTATATTCAGGACGTTATCAAATATAACATTCTTTATTTTATGGAAATATAAATAAATAGTGATCCTTCCTCAGATAAAATTATAGCCTCATACAGTAATATGAGTATATATACAGATATAAATGAAACTTAAGCAATAAAACATACAAAAAAAAACGATAGTGTCCTAAGCTACTTTCACTAGGTACGTTCACAGATATCACCACCATAGATTCGACATGGTACGAAGGTGATAAGTTCCAATCATATTACTAAATCATGAAGCATAATTATTTGATAACATATCCAGAATACATCAATCGGATTAATTGGATTGCACGTCAGTTATTTGCGTTGGCACTGATTTATATATATGTCCATACATATAACAGACACAAATGAATTGTGTTTGAACTTTATTTACAAATTAGTTTTGAAGTGTTTAAATGAAAAAATATCGTCCCAGTAATTTTATATAGTGTAAATACTAAGCGCATAGGTGCATTATCAGCTTGTTTGTAAAGAGTTGAATTATTCAAGCAAGATTGAAAGGTTTATTCTATTGATCCTTTTTTTATTTCTATGATTGTGATTTCGCAGCCTGCCTATAGTTTGCGCGAGATCACAATAATAGCGAGCGTGCGAGCCATGGAATCAATTTTTAGTTTCATTCTAAAATCGTTATAGCCGTTATGCAATAAAGATACACGAACATTGTGCTTTATTGCGCGATTATACAGGTACGAATAAAACTTTATCATTACACCTGTTCTCACGTTTAACGATATCGACAGGGCTTTCATTTTCAACGCAGAAAGTGAAAATACATGATCTTTTTTCATTCCTGCAATATAAAATGATGTGTAATGGGACGGGTTCCTAGGGCTCACCCACGTAGCTGTTAGCGCCCATCTAGGTGGAATGTAGGCCCTCTTGTTGTGGGTGTCCGGTTATAAAACGGATGGCCTGGCCACAGACCTTATAGTGGGTATTTGCGTTTTTTGCGCTTATTACGCGATAAAGTCCTCTGTTATAGTTTTCAAGAAAACGTATTCGTATTACAGCCTTACAGTCGATAAAAAGGGCTAAATTTTCAGTTCCTACATAATACTTGTCTAGTGTCAGTTAAAGTTGTCCGTCATGTGATAATTATATGATACTTTACAGGTTAACAACATCATTGAGCCTTTGATATTATTTATTTAACGATTTGAAAAGAAAATCACTTTCCACGACGTATTTCTCCCTCAGAATCTCATATTAGACCTATCATTTTACCTTGGTATTGAAATTAACGATTTTTTCCGTTTTGGACAAATTTGGAAATCGTCTAGTCACTCAATCAGTCCAGGTCAAATTAGTATTGTACCGCTACATGATAAAAACATTACCCATGTTTACTATAAAAATATACGGGTTATTTGTGTTTGCCACGATAAGGTCAGAGCTAGTACATGTATGTTTACACCCTAATATTTCATATTAACTTTGAAATGATACAAGACAAATAATTATACGTAGAATTTGTTGCTACCACAAAATCCCCTATAATTTGTAAATTGTAGGTATGTGTGTGCATGGGTTCATCAAATAAACAAATGGTCAAAAACTATTTCTTCTCTAAAATCGGCAATCATGATTAAAACAAAAGAAATGGATATGTTGACTCGACTAGTTTGATTGTTATTACACACCGATAACCTTCGTGTCAGTTTTCCTTTCTAAGCCATTTGCTGACGTGACCTTTAAGCACTATACAGTTGTATACAATGCGCTCTGTGATACTGTTTTCAGTTTTGATATAAAACAAGTTTGGAAACACTAAGGATTGCAAGTTAGGGCAAAGTTTCGCAATCCGGATAAATTGTATACTTGTAGGACAAACCGTGGGTAGCTGACTGACGAAAAAGATATTTCTACGAGTCCAAATTCTTGATGAAACGTCTATTCTGATAAGACAACGTTAAAATTTCATGACATCAATTCCACAATTGATGCCGTCAAAAGATAACGCAAGCGCAGACGTTATTTCTCGTAAATAAAAATTCTCATTTTAATCAGTTAATTTACTTTTTTTATGCGAAAATATAAATTTATTATCGTCAGACAATGACATAAAATTTTCATTATGACTAGTAATGTCTAAAAATAGTGACTGTCTTAAATCATCATATAATGGGCATGATAATAAAACATGTTTTTCGTCTTCTATATCATTACAACTAATACATATTCTTTCATTTAATGCTAACCTCTCATAACGACCAGTTTCAATCTTTAAGGGTGCTACCCCACATCTAAATTTTGCGAAAGCACTACGAAAACGTAAAGGTATATTTTGCAACAAATATTGTTCAGTAGAATATGAAAATTTAAATAATTTATATGTTCTTAATTTGTCACCTTGTCCATATTGGTTCATTCTATTACACCAGTCATTTTTATATTTATCGAACATTTTTTCTTCTAATTGACATATAGTATTTTTATCAAGTACATTTACTTCCATATTACAAAATTGTTCCATATTATAAAACTTTAACATTTCCCTAACTTGGTAACTCCAATTTTTAATTCTATAACTGCCTTTTCTAGTAGACCACTTAAAAACTTTATAATTAATTCTATCTACATCCATTTTACTACATCTAGACCAGTGTCTAAAAACGTTAACCCATTGTCGAACGTATGATGGTTTCCAGCCCATATCACCGGCTACTGCATCATTAGGGGTATACTTTCCAACCCCCATATAAAATCTCATGGCTCGGTTCTGAACTGCTGAAATACAGGAGAACTCCTTTGTGCCCCAAATTGCTGAGCCGTAATTGATTACTGACCAAACTAAAGTGTCAAATAATTTAGTGAAGATATTGTGTTGGAAACCACCATAAGTTTTACATTTTACAATAAGTAACCCTAGAGCTCGACTGGCAGATTTAGCCACTGTTTTGGCCATTACATTATAATCTAAAAATTAAGGAGTACATGTATGTCTTTCTAATAATAAATATCTTAATTTAGGAAACTTATTACAGACAGGTGTTTTTGACAACTGCGATTAAATTGCCAAGAACACGAGTCGAAAATTAAAGTGGCTGTAAGTTAGCCATTTTACATATCAACCGCAATTAAAGGTTTATAGTAATCAACTGAGTATAAATTAGATATTTTCTAAAAATAAAAAAAGGATTGTTTGTCTTTTATGCAATATTCAATATTGTACATTTGTTAAATTATGATTTGCCTTTTGAATTAAATGCATTGTCTACATGTGTATGTTATTCACGAACTTTAAACATGTTTTTAAATGATAAAATTATTGCACAATATTGACTAATTGCATTTTTTATTAGACACATAATATAGGCATATTTTATATACGCACGACGTATGTATTTTATTTATGCAGGTACGCGAAATACGTGTTTCCCTGACATCCATAATGTACGAGTTTTGTTTAAACGAAATATCGTTAATTTATCCAACTAACTGTCTGACTAACATTTAAATTATACTTTTATTTAGTATCGACGAACAATTTGGCACAAAGAACCATCGATCCCAGAGCACTCTAAGAATTCATTCTAATTTGGGAGTTACCATAAAGAATATTCTGTTGAGATGTCAGATCGACCATAAAAAAATTATGTGTAAAATGGCCGTAATGTACTCCTGTGCTGTATTTAGAATGACTACTAGCTATTGGCATTATCCTAAAGAAATAAATATGTTTGCGAGTAATTATATTCCTGAATTTAAAGTAAGAAAATGGTAACTTACCGTCATGTAGATATGGTAGTAACTGTATATTATTACTATTACAGGTATCAAAAAACAGCATATAAATATCGCAATGTTATAGCTCAAAATCGTGTTGTCATTGCTGTCATATGCTACAGCGCATGATGTTCCTGTGGCCTCCAATTCATATTTTGTCCAGCTGGAAAAAGGTATAATAGTCCAGAATAAACCTAGCAAGAAACACAGACACAAGCATTTGACAACAAGTTTGTAATCAACAGACCTTTCAGACAATGGACTGGTTACAACAACATATCTAGTCAGAGACATTCCTGCCAAAATGTACATACTGCTCAATCCACAAATGTAGACGACGAAACCATGAAAGACGCAAAGTTCATAGCCCCAGAGCCATTTCCTAGCAAAATTCGATGACGCCGTTAAAGGAATTCCAAACAGGCACATTGCTAGGTCTGTACACAAGAGTCCTATGATGAAAATGCTGGCAGGAGTACGCAGATTGCTGAATTTGTAGAAAATATATAGTGATCCTCCATTGGCAAATACTCCAACGAAAAAAGCAGCGGATAAGTATCCACCAAGTAATGAAAACAGCCAGCCAGGAATTTCGTCTTTAGTAGCATTGGACGAGACGTTAACCGTAAATTCCATGATCAACTTAAATTGTCGAGCTTGCTTCAGAATGCGTTGGATCACTAAAATAAAAAAAATAAAAAGATGCATTTCAACATCTATAAACTTCGAGGAAATGCAGTTGTTGTTCATTATTTTCCTTTATAAAAACATCATAAAACTTTAGTACAATGAAGAAGAAGCATAAAAATTATATTACCTAATCTGAATTAATAAAAAGAAATTTTTGGTGCTATATATTCCATTCCATAAAAATGTATGCAAAATATCCGCAACATATTTTTACCATCTTAAGTCGCATACAGATCTGTACACACAAATCAGCAACCATGAAGTAGCCACAGTTTCGTATTGTTAGAAGTGTTACATGACCTTGAAGGATTCTTGTTCCAATAAAAATCTAAAAACTGGCACTATAGAACTATTGAACTATTATCTACTGATAATAACGATGTTTCTTAATCTTTCACTTCCTACGATAATCACAAACTAGTTAAACGGGAAACGTTCGCTGATTTTCTATTGATTTTCACAAATTTCTACGATAAAATCATTGTAATGCAAATTACATACATAATTAATGTTCTTTTGTGACATCATAAATTTTTACCTTATGTAACAGATCGCGTTGGCTACGAATATTAGTTGATGTGTTGTTGTGTACTACTATACCTAGATGGAAATCAATTTATCGGTGATCATGTGGATTTCATACTTCTTACCACTGTCTGTTTCTCTGTGAAAAAATCCTATTTTTGTAAAAATACCTACTACATGGTAATAATACACAGAAAATTCCGTTGCAAAGCTAGTAAGTAAACTTATTTGTCTAATCTTTCATAGATAAATATCAGAGAGAAAAGAAATTGACAAGCTATGCACGTATATCGTAATTATGGACTGATGGGATTTGCCGAAATAAATCACTTACATTTGTATTTAAAAGAAAAAAATAATAGAATGCAATATAAATTACCCTATTCTCAAACATAGTTAAGTTCTTCCAATTTAAAATGATGATTTCTACTTATAAAAACCGTCGTATTTAAATTCAATTTAAAAAATGAATTTGAAACATTTCAAATCATGTTTTAGAATTAAAAAAAACTTCTGTGCAAATATATACGTAGATTGCAAGTAGTTTTACATTCATTGCAACACATTAATTGACAAAACTGGTCAATCATTTTATTTTATTAAAAAATAACCATACATGACAGTTGTTTGTTTGGTGCATGTGCCAGATTACATGCCAGATTGCCGAATCCCAAATTGTCGAGTCCATTTTGCCGATTCCCAAATTGCTGAATAAAACAAATTTATACTAAAATATTTTTTATTTAAGGAATTACTTACAACTTATTCGAAAAAAGTTTTTTAATTGTTCAGCAATATAACAATTAAAATTGGTTACCGGTAGTTAAAACAAAAATTGATTAATTTTGTGTAACTGAAACCACAACCTTTTCGCAACACAAGCTGATATTCTGAATTCAACGAGTAACTGGACATGCTGGAGTAAAATGCTTTGTCAAAGAGAGAGGTGCACAACACGTATTCGACGCAGACAACCTAAGATAATGATATATTAGTTGCTTTGTTATAAATTTAGCGCTTGATGGCAAATTAACGAAACAAATTATAGGTCTATAATCTATATATTAACAAACAACTTCTCCGACAAAACATTTTTTTTTTCTAAAATCAATAATAACATATAGTTTAACTTTTTTCAAATGTCGGCAATTTGGGAATCGGCTAACTGGACTCGGCAATATGGGATTCGGCAATTTGGGAATCGGCAATCTGGGATGCTACTATGTGCCGTCTTTTCTGTCCTCGTATATGTGTAGTTTTTTTCCTCCCGTTTTTCTTAGATGCTACATTATGAATATTAATAACAGTATAATTAACTTCTATTATTTATATTTGAACACGTAATTTTAAATAATTTTCACCAACTCTGCTTCAAAAGTTAACTTATGTCATGTGACAAATATTGACTTTTACAGGAGTAGATTTTGCTACTACAACTAATTGATCACAAATGAATATTATCTTTAGATATGTTAAAATATTTCATTTGGTTATTGTTAAAAATATGCTTACAAATGAATGTGACTTATTTACCAATAATTATTAAACTATTTTATTAGGTGTAATAAAAAAATTGTTTACTGCTTTATTGGTCAATAGTAGCAATATTAAAGCCCTCCTCGACTCTCGCTTATCTTAACTGACATCGGCTTTGCTCAGGTCAGATCACCGGAAGTACTGGGTTCATTATTTCATGCTATATTACACCAGTACTTAATTGTATAATATGATTCGTTAATCCACACAGGATTACGGAATCAAATATAAAGTCGCACGCGTTGAATGACGTCACACATAAACTATGTTCGCGTATGAATTGCTTGTACTTAATATTAATTATCGCCACTTTCGATAAAGGAGAAAATATTTAGAAGTACACTTAGTTACCATAAATGAACAGAATTTTGCTACAAGAATGTCAATCATTTAACTTGAGGGAAAAATCAAGATAATATATTTGGATCGCCTGCAAAATGCCTGGGTGATATCAAAGTTTCATGTAATAATAAGTTTTGTTGGTATTCTATTTACGGAAGTTAATAATGCAGGGAGACCCATTTTATCCTGGTACTTTGTCTTTCGGTGATAGCTCTATCGACGAGCGTAGGTTTGAAAAATCGGAAACCAGAATAACAGGCTATTTTGTGTATCCAATTCCGTAGTACGCTGACATTTGTAACATTCAATAAATAAGTGTTATGTCAATAATTTAATTGAACCACGTGAATATTAGTCTTAATTTAAGTATATTTATGATTCAATATATGACAAAAGATTTTATAAATTTATAAATCACCAATTCAAATGAGCCACAACCTCACGACTTAGCTTTAAATAGAACTTTATAGGGAAAAAGTTCAAATGTCTTCTTTTTGAAATTTCAATGCTTTCTAAGCGAAAATTCATTAGATAGTCCATAGAAAGTGTGCGTTTTAGTTCGATTGAATTCTGAGATGCCTGCTACGCAAGCTTTCATGTTAGAAAAAACAACATAGATATAAACGTGCTTTACAATGCGTCCCGTAAAATTATTATCAAATCTTTTTGACAAAATCGTGCAGAATGCAAAATACATCGGCGGCGAACTGATGCTTTGCATCAAAAGTTTTCTTGTAGACGTATTCACATGTCAATTGGTAATAATAATCACATAATTAGCACTTTTTATGAGTGTGAAAACTAACATATGTATTGGTTACCTTTTTCTGACAGTTTCTCAGTTATGACATGTTTCTTTATTTACATGTCGATTTCTTGCCATAAACAATTTATTGTTGCTATGTCAAATCATTGATATAACTATTACCACATGACGTTTATTGTTTACTAGCGCCACCAACAAGGCCGTGCAGTTAAGCAATTTTTATCACACAAAAGTAAAACCTTACGTAAAATATTTGGAATAGCAATGATCCGAAGTCTCGTTTACCAACAGGGCTGTAGTAATAACTGTAAAAAGTTACAGTTAATGAACTAACAAAATCTTCGGATAAACTCGAAAGTGTTTGCACTAATAACAGGTTAATATTAAAATTCGATTGACTTACAGTGCTATAAAAAGGGTTAACGAGAGTTTGAAATTATTACATATATAATATATATCTAAAAATAAAATAATAATTTATTTATTTACTTCACACTAATTCTTTTTTTTTGGGGGGGTGGGGGGATATTGGGTCCAAGTCAATTATTCTGATTGAGGTTAAAGGGACTTAAACACTTAAACGGTGTTGACACGTTAAACTATATGAACTTAAAGTTATTTGATAATAAACATCATTGTCTTTGATTTTTCAATAAATTTTCAAGTAACAATCTGTTACTGTTGATCCACTGTTGAAACATGTGTTCGTTATCAGATTATCCTGAACAATTTACTGCTTTCAACAAATATGAAAATAGTGCATCTAATAGGACATTAAATGATACACCACCACGTTGCATTGTTTTAATATTCATGAATTACAAATCAGCCTATAGGAACAGCGGAGCACAATAACAGACCAATTAATTTTACCTTGATCTTATAGACCTTTAAAAATAATTTAAATTGGCCGAACTCAAAAACTTTGATATTCATTTGATAGTGGGACCTCGGTGGCCAAGTGGTTAAGGTAGTTTGTCTACTATTGATTGCGTGGTCTGTCAACTCTGAGATTGCGCGTTTAAGTCTCTTTGAGGGCAGGGTGTACTCGACTCCGATCCTACATATAATTGACAAGGATTTGCCAGTTTTTTTCTACCGAAGGGCGTGAGTTTCTCCGGCTTCCTACACCAATAAAAACTGGATGTAATGACATAGCTGAAAAATCGCTGTAAGTGGCGTTAAACATAATTTCAACAAAAAATATTAATTGTACTTAACAGCTGTGCAAAGTTTAAACAAAGTTCGTTTTCCAAGTAATCTTTTGAAAAATTCCGAATTTTTGACAATTTTTCTTTATTGGCCTAACTCAAAGACAAAAATGGAAAACTGACGTTATCTTAGTTGTATAGTACTTAACAGCTGTGCAATGTTTTAACAAAATATGATGACGTGTTTTCAAATGAATTGGCCTAAGTTGAAAATTACGAATTTGACTGTGCTGAAAATTAAACTTTATCTTCATTTTATAGTACTTAACAGCTGCGCAAAGTTTAAAAAATCTGCTGACGCGTTTTCAAATAATCATCTGGAAACCACAAAAAATTGATCGGCGTTAGTCGAAAAACTAAAATTTGGATTGTGCTGAAATATGAACGTGATCTTCCTTATATAGTACGTAAGAGCTGTGCAAAGTTTACACAAAATCCACTGATGCGTTTTCAAGTTATCATCTTGAAACCAACGAGACACAATCAGACGGACGAAGGCAGACAGACGAACGTACACACATATTCATACGATGGGTATCACATGATACCCCGCCACTTTTATTAAAATAATAATCAAAGCTTCATAAAGTAAATAAATTCATTCTTTGTCTCGTAGCTATATCAAATTCGTTGATCGTTATGAAATGACTGACTTATTACTCAGAGTTAAATAGTTTTAAATTAAAGCTTTTCTATAGAAATGGTTAACAGCAACATCAAGTTTCGTGTCATTAAATTTTATTTTTCGCTTAAATATGCGCTATGATTGTGGCAAACTATGGTAATTAACGCAATTTAATTAGGAAAAAAATGTGTTTACACTGAACACAGTATGACCTACAGTAAATATTATTGAGTTTAAAAATGTACATACTATAGTCATGACAAGCAAACAACGTAACCCCATGACACCAGTGCTCGACTTAAATGATGTCGATTGCGTCCCCAGGTTTCAGATATATAAGCCTTATAGTTATGTGAAGTGAGGGCTGCGGGTGCGCTGGACTTCATTTTTAATTGACAATGATTGCCAGTTTTCCCTCGGTCGGGGGTTTTCTCCGGATACTTCGGATTCAGCACCCATTAAAAACTAGACGCCAATATATAGCTGAAAATTGCTTGAACTGGCGTTCAGCACCATTCAAACAAAACAATCTTGTCTTTGTCCTAAATATAGCTGAAATATTGCTAGCTGGACGTAATGCAAGCGTTCAATCAACTTACATATTGGTGCATTTAAAATTGAAAGATATCCGCTATGCCTTTCTGTAATTACTTTAAGTTTAGAAAAATATGTTTCTTATGATATTGAATATTTGAAATAAGTTGTATTATTTTATGCAAACAACAGTATAATTATTTCTAAACATACAATCAGATTTAAATTCAATTAAATTGTTGTAAGGAGTAAGTATTAACGTATACTTGAGATAACTCAACGCTAATGTCGCCAAACTGTCTTATTTCTTCTGAACGTTTTAAGTCTGATAATATTGAATAAAACATCGTCAACTATTGTCATCTCAGGGTGATTAATAAAAGTGCATGTATCTTTTTTAATTACAAAAGCTATTTTTGTTTGTTTTAATAGTGTTTACCGTGATTTTTAGTTATATTGCGGCGTCTATTTATTTTTGTGGGAGGGGGAGAGGAAGTCGGAATACCCAAGTCAAACGGTAGGAAAACAGGCAATCAAGGTCAATGAAGATAGAAGTCGAGCACACCTTGCCCACACTGAGACTCGAACCCGCAAACTCGGTGTTAACATGCACGTGATAAAAAGTAGATGAATAACTACCTTAACCAATTGGTCACCGATAAACCCGCAAAGAACTATGTCAAAAATCTTTACAAGATGCAAGGGGTGTTTGGACCATACAAAAATTATAAAAGGATAAGCATTTCAATACAGATATTAGTTGGAACATTTTAATAATTTACATGTACCATCTCCCCACCTACTAGAAAATATTAGAATGGCAGTGTTTTTGAATAAGAAGGGAATTATGTGTAGACTAATGTTTCTAGTTCAATCTGTCGGTTGTTATAATATTACATTTTAATGTTATAGAGATTGCATAAATAAATTAGAAATCTTCCACAGACTTATTTGTATACTGTGTAATGTAATCTCATTATCCTTTCAATTCATCACCGCTTCAACAATTGTACGGACAAGAAGACACATTTCCAAATTATACTTATTGCAAGTTTACGTGTCAAATATTAATAATTAAAAAGTATTTAGTATATAGAGTTTGTAATCTCTTAGTCCTGAACAAGTAATCTGAGAAATATAATTTTCGTGGAGGGACTTTTAACACATTAAATGCGCATTAATAAATTCCCTTAACAATACTTATTCAATTTATGAATCTAAACAAATATAATTACATGAAACTGAATGCATCTAAATAAACATGCGTTATTAATTATATTTAAGCAACCAGCATAAATCTGATTTAGAATATAATTTTTTTCTAAAATAAAAAAATCAACTGAGGATTAAAATAATGATGCATTGCGTGTATTGACTAGATTACAAAAGCGCAATTATTTACAATGGATTTCCCATATGGTACCCCTGGCAATTGAGTTCATTGTGCGAAAAACCTCAAAAATCTACCCCCGGAAAACAGGTTTTTGTGTAAGTTGAAATAAAAAACTTCATTATTAACAAACAAAAAAGTATAGGTCATGCGGCAAAAATGACCGTAAATTTTGGTTGAAATAATGACATTTAAATGGCATTGACACAATTTCTAACCTCTCTCTTAAATCGTTTAAAGCTCAATTTCCCAGGCTCTTAAAAATTTCCGCCCAAATATCGAACATTTTCCATCAATAATGTTTATAATTTTGAATTTTGCTATTTTCAGAACTCCAACATCCAATCCGATGCCTCCGTGTATTTTCTTCTGCCTACTATCTTGGGTTAAAAAATTCCCGTTGTCATGTAAACAAATAATTGCGCAATTGTAACCTATACGCAACACTGGAAGTGTCAGAATGAGCCCAAAATGTTATGGTATCATCATTAGGCAATATCCAAATGTTTCCCAAAATAAAATAAAGTTATCTTCAATGGTTGTTTGTTTGTTTGAATTTTCTGGCGGCCACCCTCTATCAAAATTAATCGCATTTTGCATCATGTTTTCCGACAATAATGTGTTGCTGCTTAGTAATATTCGAGTTATTAAGGTCTTCGCCCTTTCCAAGGGAAAGACCTTATTGTATTTCTTCTGATTAGTAAGGTCTTTCCCCTTTCCAAGGGAAAGACCTTACTGTATTTCTTCTGATTATTACTTTTCTTCTTCTTTTCCGCCGCAGATGTCAAAAAAGTGTCTTGACGTATCGCTTTGAAACTTTGCACACTTAACCGACACTACCTGGGCTCGACCTGAGTCACCCTGCGAAACAGATCTATTTTTAGTAACAGAGTTATCTGCCCCAAACCCAAAACCCTTGTTTTCAGATAAACTCAGAAACCAAGACAGATATCAAAAATCTAAAGTGGGGAAAATGTTGTCTGACTCATGGCCATGATTTGTCACGCAAAATTTTTTTTTCAAAACGACTTCCTGTTTACGCGTTTTTGACCTGAAAACTGTCGCAACGCGTGAAAATTTTTATCTCCGAAACCGTAAGTCCTAGAGACTTGGGACCACCACCATTGATCCTAAGTGACATATTACATTTAAAAATGTCAAGATCAAAGGTCAAGAGACAAGGTCAAAGGTCACCATATGTCTTGTTTGCACTAAATCTCATAAACCATAAAAGATAGAAGCAGACAATAAATTGGACAAATACTCCTCTTATTAGGACCTTCATTTGGTACATTTGACCCGAAGCAGTACGATGAACCATTTTTGAGTTACTGCCCTTGACGCGTTTCGGCTAATCTGTTTTTTGGTTAAAACTTGAAAACGGTTAGAAATAATATAGTAAACATATAGGTTTAAAGTGATCAGTATCAAAAGAGCTTCAATTTGAGCCAAAGGTCATAGGTCAAGGTCATACCCTAGCAACAAGGTAAATGTTATAAAAAGTCCTTAGCAACCATATATTTTTAGAATCAGAATGATGTTCTTTACTAAAATGTGTTATTTTACCACCGGAAGTGGCATTTTCTGACTTTGCACGACTTGCTTTGTACATTAAAAACATAGTAACTGACCGTTAAGTCATTAGCAACTATATACCTAGACATAACACTAACAAAATGCAGGGAAAGACCTCACATTTGTTCTCTGGACAAATGACTTTTCATTATTATTATTATTTTTTATTATTATTATTCCTTTCCGCCGCAGATGTAAAAAAAGTGTCTTGACATATCGCCTTGAAACTTGGCACACTTAACCGACACTACTTGGGGTCGACCTGAGTCACCCTGCGAAACCGATCTATTTTTAGTAACGGAGTTATCTGCCCGGTATTCAAAAACCTTGTTTGCAGATAAACTCAGAAACCGTAACCGTTATAAAAAATAAAAAAAGTGGGGAAAATGTTGCTAGACTCCTGGTCATGATTCGTTACGCAAAAAATTTTGTTTCGATCAACTTCCTGGTTACGCGATTTTGACGCGAAATTTGTCGAAAACGTCAAAGTTGTCGGATTTACACAAAACTTGGTTTCCAAGTAGATATGAGGGTCCTAATTACATATATCGGATCAAAATTTTTTTTGTGGCACTGACACAATTTCTAACCTCCCTCTTGAATCGTTCTAAACTCAATTTCCCAGGCTCTTAAAAATTTCCGAACAAATATCGAACATTTTCAATCAATAATGTTTATAATTTTTAATTTTGCTATTTTCAGAACTCCAACATCCAATCCGATGCCTCAGTGTATTTTCTTCTGCCTACTATCTTGGGGTAAAAAATTTCCCGTTGTCATGTAAACAAATAATTGCGCAATTGTAACCACTACTGAGAGTGTTGTATACTTTAACGGCTGTGAAAAAAGGCAATAATCGGCGACCTAACTCCGTACCTTCCCAGTGGCAGTAAATATTTGGTACAAAAGTTATCTACCTCAGTTTCACTAAATGATTATTGTTTGTTTATGTGTACTCGCCATAAATTTGTTGAAATTGAAATATTGTTTGATGAATGTAAAGAAACTGGCATAAACACTTCTGGTGAAATGGCCGGTTTCCAGGACGATATACCAGCTCTATATCAGTGTTATAACATGGTTTCAATAGGAATAACAGGAATGTTATTCCTTATATCGTTATTATTTCTCCCACTCCCCCTCACGCTTTTATGGTAAGATGCTTTCCGCGGGTAACCAAAATTCGTCAATGGTATGTGTTTAATTATCTGTAAAAGATATACTAGTAACCTGTCACCTATTGTTGTCATATTAAACTCATATTAATTATTTGGGCTTACAGCTCAAGTGGAAATGTATTTGTTATTTGTTTTTGTTGTGCTTTACGTTTAATTTTCAGTAATTTTATCAGCTTTGTCATAAGTAAGATATTCCATATATTGGTTTTATTTCCTGTTTTCTTCCGCGAGTACACGAAAATGTAGTCTTTTGCAGAAGCTGCCTTTTATTTTGTTTATTTTCTTTAACGGTCTTAACATTTGTTTCTGTCAAGACTTAAATATGCTTTTGATGCTTCATTAATCGGGCTTAAGTGCAAATGTATATTTATTTGTTTTTGCATGTTTGTGGTTTTAATTTTCAGTAATTTTAGCAGCTAAATCATGGCGTTAAGTTATTTTTTAGGAAGCAAGAATATTTCGGTGAAAACTCCCAAACCTAGCTTTCCTTTTCAGTTACGTTTGAAGTCGAGTAAACCTTTTTATTTTATTCTGCAACTACCGCTTCAACTATACAAATACGACCCTACGAATAAAGCAAAGCTTTATTTGTAAATGATGACGTCAGCTTCTGGTACGCTTGTCCATATTTAGTACTCTGTTCTGGTTTACGCTTGTTGTCGAATACATATTTGTTTGTGACGTCAGGCTATGACTCGAATACGCGCCGAAATTTTCAAGTAAAAAATCAGCTAGAAGTGCACTTTTTAAATGTTTTCTATTAGTATTAAATGTATTTTCTGTTTGCAGAATAAAAACAATATTCGTACATTGTCACAAAAAATAACGTTTATTTGTACTCGTTGCAAAACAGGCAAGAAATGGTCGGCAGTGTAATACTTGGTGTTTTCTGTGACAATATGATCAATAGAAGAAAACAAAACAAATGTGTAACGGGCAAAAGGTCAAGTAGTTAATAGCTTTGGTAAATAAATAGAAACAAATAACATGGTTATAAATAAGTTTAAGTAAGACAAGTTTTCTTCTGGTTTAGACATAAAGGAGTTTTAAGGTAAAATATAAGACGAAGTGCTAAACAAAATCAAAATCTTACGCCAGATTTGCGGCAATCCAACTTTTGGAGGATGTACCGTATAATTTAAAACAAGTCTCAATTTTACGGCGGTGAATTTATAATCATCACCACATCAAGAAATGGATAAAATATATCATGTGGGCAGACAAGTATTACTGCTGGATTTATGTTAGGTTACCCTCTACTTAACAGCCAGTCAGTTGATGCCGGAGTCAAACGTAGTGCTTAAAAGAATCAATTTGAAAGAAAAAAATAGCAAAGAAAACCGACTTAACGTCGTTTGAAAGTAGTTCTTTTTTTTCACTTTGCATACAAATTGTATTTTAGAATGATGTTGAAAATTAAGTTATTTGATGCACACATATTTTAGAAGTGAAATGAATCCAAATTTATTGATTTCAATCAAGTTTTAGATTTTGTACAAAAAACTTCACTGACTGGCACCTGTTTCTATCCACCCATCTCACAACTGAAACTTGCTTTATTGTTACGTCATTTTGTAAACTTTACGAAACATTATTATTAGACTTTAACTTGATGTGCCGGTCACATAATTTTTATCGAAGACATGGTATTTTGAGGAAATCAGGTTGTCTCTAATAGTAAACTTGTGGTAAATCAGTATTGTGTAAAATCTTATAATTGTCAGCTGTGTAAATCATTCAGTAGCGATTAACCTTTATGATAATTTCCGGGACCAACAGTCTATAACAGATGTTTCGAATCAAAGGTGTCATAGAAGTCAAAAAGATAACAAGACAATATAGTAACCTAAGATATAATCGCGTGGGTACATAAATTTCTTTTCGTTACGATGCGAAATGTATCGCGTAGTAATTTGCACGGGGTATACACCCGTCATATAGAGCGGGAATTTAAATCATTCGACGGTTTGCATTCACCCAGTCAACACGCTTTATCGTCACATAACTTTGGGTGTGCTCGACTTTATTTTTTATCTTGATGTCTGACGAGGAGATTCAAAGTTCACCTGAACGAGAACCTGCAAGAAGCCGTTGTAATAGCAAAGTGGTCAGTCCTACTACTGATCCAACAGCAGATGCATTTTCCTTATTTTCGAGACACTTGGACAACGCGCTGGAGAAACAAAAGAAGGAGATCTTTACGGTCTTGGAATCCAAAATTCCTGCTTTAAATAACTCTGAATGTAAGTCGGACTTTAAGTTTAAATTTGTTAGTAACAAAAAACAGTGCGAATTTAATGACAAAGTGTCCAAAGACATTGAATTAGTGAAGGTAGCTTTGAAATCTGATAATCGTGACCTTGCTTTAAATACTGTCGACAAAGTACAAGTAGATATTGCCGCTCGCAACAAAATTATTAAGATTGGAGATAAACATGGCTGGGATACTGTCAGTGAGTACGAGGGCAATCCTCTTGCTGATAACTCTGACGATGAGCGTCGTTTACGTCAAGCCGAGACCAGGGCTATTCGAAAAAGAAAGGCTTCAATTCCTAAAGACCCTCCCAAGAAATTCGCTGCAGACAAACTTTTTCGTGGCTTTAGCAACGCATCTGAAGACGGAAGAATCAAACAGAATTCCGCAGTTATGCCTAGATTCTTTGGCAAGAGATCAAGCACCGCAACATCTACAACCGGAAAAGGACCATCTACCCAGGACATCTGTTACTACTGTGGTGCGACAGGACATTGGTCATTCAACTGTCCCGAAAAAGCCAGCAAGTCGAGCAACAACACTAGCTCTAAATGAGGTATCGTCATTAATTGACATTAAATTATGTTTAGACACATATGAATATGAACATGAATCTGTTCAAGTTTATAATGTAAAAGGTCGATTGCATAGTAATTTACATTTTTGGAAAGAAAAACTTCTGTTGGCTGACAGTTTAAAAAGCCTAGTTTTGCCTATTTTGGAATCTGGTTATTACTTGAAATTCACTCGTACACCACCTTCAGTTATTTTAAACAACAATAGATCGGCTTATAAGCATGCTGATTTTGTAAAACGCGCAATAGCAGATTTAGTTTTTACATGTGTCGCTGAGGAGGTTGACTCCGTACCGTATGTTGTAAATCCTTTATCAGTGTCGGTGAACTCGTCTGGCAAGGAAAGATTGATTCTTGACCTTAGACATGTAAATCAATACGAAGTGCGGTTTAAATTTAAGTATGAAAGTGTTAAGGAGGCAAAAATTTATGCAGCTTATAAAAAATATGCCTTTAAATTTGATTTAAGACATGGGTACCATCATATCGATATACATGCCGAATCACGAAAATTTCTTGGGTTTTCATGGAAACAGACGGAAAACCAAAATATTTCATTTTTACATCTTTACCTTTTGGGCTAAGTTCAGCATGTTATATTTTTACCAAAATGGTTCGACCTTTGGTTAAATTTTGGCGTAGTAAAGGTTACAAAATTATAGTGTATCTGGACGACGGTCTAGGTTTTGAAGATACAGAAGAAATGTGTCTGAAAGTTTCCAAAGAGGTTTTGTCTGACTTGCTGTCTGCAGGGTTTTTACCAAATTTTGAAAAAAGTGTGTGGAAGCCTCAAAAAAGTTTAGACTGGCTTGGCTTTGTATGGGACTTTGATAAGGGTATTTTAAGTGTACCTGAAAACAAACTGCAGGATATATTGAATTTTATTGTGCTTGTTATGGACAATTCAGATAATATTACCGCTAGAAAAGTTGCAGCGGTAATTGGCAAAATTATTGCACTTTCACCTGCATTAGGAAACATATGTAGAATCATGTCTAGGCATTTACATCATGCTGTAAATGAGAGAATCTCTTGGGATTCAAAAATAAGGTTAGACACTATGGCCGTTAAAGAGTTAGAATTTTGGCATTCATCTCTAAAATCTCTGCCAAATTGTTTACTTGCACCTATACAGAGACTTCCCGAGAGGTTAGCTTATACCGATGCAAGTTCTTATGCTGGCGCGGGTTATGTTGTTCATTTTTCTGATAAGATTTCACATCAGATGTGGACAGCTGAAGAAAAGCTTAAAAGTTCAACTTGGAGAGAGCTTAAGGCGGTGGTTTTGACCCTCAGAACTTTTTCTGAGCATTTTAAAAATAAATTTGTAAAAATTTTTACTGATAATCAAAATGTAGCCCGTATAGCGGAAGTTGGTAGCATGAAACAGGATTTGCACAAGTTAGCTATGGACATTTTTTATTTCTGTGTTGAAAATTCAGTGTGTCTAAAAATAGAATGGATACCACGGGCTTTGAACACTATAGCAGATGACTACAGTAGAATTTTTGATTTTGATGATTGGTCTGTAGCGGACAGAATTTTTCATTATTTTCATAAGATTTGGGGACCTTTTAGTATTGATCGTTTTGCCAACATTAATAATACTAAATTGCAGAGGTATAACTCAAAATTTTTTGATCCTTCAACTGAAGGTGTCGATGCCTTCACGTTTGATTGGTCATATGACAATAACTGGCTCGTGCCACCAGTTTCCTTAATATCTCACACTATTAAACATATTCAGTTGTGTGGAGCCAAAGGTACTTTAGTTGTACCTAAATGGAAATCGGCCATTTTTGGCTATTGCTGGTTTCGAGTGAAACCGGGAAGTTTATCGGTTTAGTTAAAGATTTTGTTGAGTATGAAAACCCTTCTAATTTTTTCAATAAGGGTTCTGCAGAGAACTCAGTGTTCAGCGGTGATAGATTTATTTCTAATGTACTTGTACTGAAACTTGACGCTGGAAACTGTTGATTCAGATCGAGAATAGAGATTTATGCGGACCTTGCCGCGTCTTGTTATAATATGTGACTGTATATTGAACAGTGTACATGTACTTGTATTTGGCGGACCTGGCCGCTTTTGTTTTTTCACGGACCTGGCCGTGATTTTATTATTTGGGACGTGCAGCTTTTCCCTATTTTTCAGGGATCTTTGAGTAAGGATTGGAAAGATATTTACAGGCTTTCACACATACCTGGTTTACAAAAAGTTGCATTTGCTGTCATGGATACGGCGAAAAGAAGCAAATCGGATTCTACAAACAAGAAATATGATTTGTATTTTACAAAATTTAAAAATTGGTGCAGACAGTTCAGCTTGTCATATCTGCCTGCAGATGTATGCACTGTTTGCTTGTATCTCACTAATTTGATTGTATCAGTTTGTTCTATTTCCGTGCTTAATTCTAATTTCTATGCGATCAATTGGTTTCACGAGTTATTTTCTTTTCAAAACCCTTGTCACAATTCGCTTGTCAAAAATGTGCTAGAAGGGGGTAAAAGAATTCTTGCAAAACCAGTAAAATTGTAAATTGTAAATTATTACAAAACTTTTTTCTTTCTATCAGGATAAATCAATTTTGTCTAATTGTAGGACCATTTGCATGTTTTTGGTAGCTTATGCAGGATTTTTTCGATACAACGAATTGTCGAATATAAGAATGAGCGATGTAATTTTTTATGATAGCCATGTTGAAATTAGGGTTCGCTGTAGTAAGACTGATATTTATCGACAAGGAAGTACGGTCGTGATAGCCAGAACAAACACTCCGACATGCCCTGTTTCTTTTTTAAAGTGGTATTGCAATTTAGCAGGGTTAAAAACCCATTCTTCTGAGTATATTTTTCGTTCTTTACAATCCATAAACGGTACTATAAGTTTGAGTAAGGCAAATAAGCCCTTATCATATACTCGAGCTAGGGAAATTCTTCTTGACGCTTTGAGCACAGTAGGTTTTGATAGAAAGAAATTTGGTTTGCATAGTTTACGAAGTGGGGGAGCAACCCAAGCTGCAAACAACAGTGTTTCGGATAGACTTTTCAAAGTTCATGGTCGTTGGCGTTCTGAAAATGCCAAAGACGGATATGTGAAAGACAGTCTGGAGAAAAGACTTTCTGTCTCTCAAAATCTTGGCATTTGATGTGCATTCTTTCTCCTTTTGACTCGACTGGATCTTGCAAACCTGCATTCCAAAAATTACTGAGTTTGTCTTATTGAGCCCAGTATAGAAAAGAAATGTTTTATGTTCGGTTGAACCAGTGAAAAAGAACATAAATAAATTTCTTTTCGTTACAAGGCGAAATGTATCGCGTAGTAATTTGCACCGGGTATACACCCGTCATATAGAGCGGGAATTTAAATCATTCGACGGTTTGCATTCACCCAGTCAACACGCTTTATCGTCACATAACTTTGGGTGTGCTCGACTTTATTTTTTATTTTATTTGTCATTTCAACGCTATCAAATAAGTTCGTTTAAGTAAACCAGTTTTATCTACATTTACACTGTTCAACATACAGAATTGTATTTTATATTGTGTATTGATGATACTATTTTGTATTTTGTAGATTGTGCAGGCTGTTGTTATATCGAACTGTGTGTAATAAGGACATTTTTGGGTGTCAACACCTGCCATGTAAAATTGTTATATTTTCACATGCTGTATTATTAAATGACTGGATCTTGCAAACCTGCATTCCAAAAATTACTGAGTTTGTCTTATTGAGCCCAGTATAGAAAAGAAATGTTTTATGTTCGGTTGAACCAGTGAAAAAGAACATAAAAGTTGAATAATAACTGTCCAGGAAATGTATGCGGAGATTTGTTTTAACTTTCGAAGAACTCTCCGAACACCTGTTAGGTTCTGTGGTCCGGATGTCTTAATTATAACATGGTATAGCTTCTAACGAGAGGACTTCCATATGAAAACGGGCAGGGCGACTGTATGAGTTAAACCAATTGGAACATTTTTGGTTAGTTACAGTGGCGATTAGTATTTTTCACATTTGGCGAGCGCGTAAGGTGAGCTCCATATACTGTTTCAGAAATCCTTTTATCTTGTATTAGGTCAGCAATTTCCTCTGTTACGGATATATCTCACTGATTGTCTTAAAACATCAGAAATCAAGCAAAATCATTTTTATTCTGTGTTTTAATGTCGCTAAATACGCATACTCTTACCTTCTGACCGCGTAAAATATCTACTAACCCCCCAATAAACCATACGTGTCTCCACGTGACGGTTATGGAAAATAAAAAAATCAGTTATTATCCAACATTTACCCATACTTAATCGAAAATTATGCTCACAGAAGCAAAGCACAAAAACACACAGTTCATTGGAAGTTCAAAATACAAGTGACGTGCTTTTATGTTTTCATTTTATATCAAGTGAACAACGGTGTGTTGACATTCATGTTATTACAATAGTTTTCCCATTTTATTTTCCCATCTGCAATTTTGTTTGTCCCAAACCGTTTGTTTCTATCATTAACTTTCGAAACAAAAACTACGTCTTCTTTTGATTTGGCAGTTATTTGAACTTGCGAATAAACTAGCAATAATGCTTTACTTCAACTTAAAAAACCAAAAAATATTTTAGTTTCATTTTTAATAATATAGTCCATGCTTATAGAGTTGGTTGCATAGAACGCACTAAAATATATTTGATAAATTATGAACGAAAATAAGGTAAACTTTTTAAAATGAAACAAGGGGCCTCGGTGGCCGAGTGGTTAAGGTAGTTCGTCTTCTATTGATCACATGGTCTGTCAGCACTGAGGTTGCGGGTTCGAGTCTCACTGCGGGCAGGGTACTCAACTCCAATCCTAATTGACAAGGATTGCCAGATATCTTACCGAAGGTCAGGGGTTCTCTCTGGGTACTCCGGCTTCCTCCCACAATAAAAACTAGACGCCATGATATAGCTTAAAAATTGCCTAAAGTGGCGTAAAACATCATTCAAACAAACAATAAAATAAAACAATTCGTTCGTGTTTACCCAGAGTTTCTTGTAGCGCAGTAGCAGAAGGACTCATATCCTGCCGTTGAGATATATAGGTACAGGAGTAGAAAATATCGGACTGAAGGACCAGAAAACCTATAGCAGGGGAATTGAGTGTAACTATGAGTCCGCACTGATACCTGACAATTAAAAACTTGCAGATAATTGTTGAAACTGTTGCTGTGTTTTTAGCGGTGTATTAAATGGGCAAAAATTCCCCAAAATTCAAAACAGAGTAAAAGAGACAGGAATAGAAGTCAAAGTCAGGTCCGACCTCAACCCTCGAATATCCAAAATTATAAACATCCAATTAATAACAATCTACAAACAAACCAGGCAGACCCACCTATGGTTGCGTTTGATAAATTGATGTCAACTTTAAGTGTTCTAAATCAACGATTAGAACATTTTTAACACATTTGTTGTACACTGATGATACTGTTTATTAGCTGACACTGCGCAAGGATTGCTCAACAATCAAATTATTTTTAAAAATTATTGTGATCAATGGAAATTATTTATTAACTGTTCTAAGTCGAAAATAGTTATATTTTGTAAAATAAAACATTACAAATCTCTACCAATATTACCATTAAATAATGAAAGTATAGAAATTTTTGACAATTGTTATTATACTGGTTTAGTTATGAATTATGATGGTTCGGGTGTAAAAACCAAGAAATAACTTATTAATGAAGGAAGATGAGCTTAGTTTGCAGTCTTTAGAAGAACTACAAACCAACCTTTTCCAATAGATTTACAATTCAAACTTTTCGCTTGTCTAGTTGAACCTATTTTGGTATGTAGACAGATGATTTGGAGCGAATTCATTGCCAATTTGCAAAAACATTTTGCTGGTTAGAGCAACTTATTTATTATCCTTTATTACTTAAGATTAAAGTAAGAATTATATCTTACTGGAATAAACTTCTAAATGATAAAAACCAAAATCAGCTCAAAGGGATACTCATTGTTGTGTAAATAACATGTAAATGGTCATATTAATTCTAAGTGGATTGTCTTTGTACAAAACGGTTTAAATGAAACTGGTTTGATCTACATTTATTAAATCACCATTTCCACTATGAACAATATCTCTTAAACTTACTATAAAACAAAGATTATCTGATCAATTTATAGAAAAATGGTTTTCAGATTTAGAATACTCTGCTAGAAAATTTTAAAAATTTATTAAAACAGAATTTACGTTTGAATAGTATCTCATTAGAATGCCAAATGTCGATTGAGTTTATATTGCAAAATTTATATGCTCCAATATAAAGCTTTATAAATAAATTGTAAGGTACAATAATCTTGCCAAGGGATTTAGAATGCTTATTTTGTAAGCAATAAATGGGCGATAAACATTATTTTGAAACTTATATAATATATTATCATACATGTACATTTATGTGTCTGTTTAGTTCGCGATTCTCTTATTATTGTAATTTTTATACCTCATGTTACACTAGAGCATCTGAGCGTAAATATTATATCTAACAATAAGCGAATAAATATAATGAAGTAGTAAATATAATCTTTGGATCAACAATTTTTCGTGCACATGTACACAATTACAATGTTCGTGGTGTGCTTGAACCAGTAAACACTGAAATAAGTCTGATTTTAGAATTTCCTTTTCCAAATTTATAAACATGCATTCACAATCAAAATAATAATGTGTGTCATGATTACTTAAGTTTAATTTTGTGCAAACACTTAACACTCACTATTGCTGCAATTTGTTATTCTCGGAAAATTCAGAAAATGATGGGTTGCTGGACAATACAGCCGAACGATAATCTACAAACTTTGCCAGTTCGAAACAAGTGTATTAAATAAACCAAACAGTCCGTATAGCTAGTCTCTATGAACAGTCCGTGTGAGAAACCAGTCTAACAAGAGTATGGAATATTAGTTTTGAAAACACTACAATATACAACCAATTGTGACAAATCAACATACCAAATAACACTAAACCACTTGCATTTAAATGGACAAGAAAAATGTGAAAACAATTTCGGTCTTACATACGACGGGACATTCATTAGCAAAACAATGTCCACGCACGACATTTCATGTAACGGAGGCCAAAAGTAAGTACGTTGTGTATCTGGCAAACAGTTTCATGACATTTCAATACTTTAAATTGTATCTGGTTCTTAATCACTATAGTCCTTTCTTAAGCTCAACTAGAACCTTGCAAACACACTATCCATTTCACTACAAAAAATGGTCATGATAGTCGCTCTCCTCGCCGATCTAAAGCAACCAGGAATAGCTTACTGATCCAAGGACCGGAAGTGAAAACATAACTGGGCAATATAAATTTCTGTATTGCCCTGCGATTCAAACAAAAAATGTTATTAGCCGGGTAGCTTTTTTTATATTAATTACAGTAGTAAGCAAGATATTGATCATGTCGATTTTAGCAAATAAGGGTCTATATTAACGTATTATTTAATAATATACGTTATACAATTTAAAATGATTTACGTTTAACCACGCACTTACAGTTAGGTGCAGTCCTAACATAACATAAAGTTAACTTAAACCAGTCCAAATCTCTGGTAAAAATCTCTGCTTTTGAGAAAAACAATCTCTGCTTTTTGACCAAAAACCAGTCAATTGGACCGCTTTGACAGGACAAAATTTTGTCCAATTCTCAGCTTTTGTCAAGTGGACAATTTACGGTCCAAATCTCTGCTTTTGTCAAATTGACATCTCTGCTTTTCAAATGTCACGTGACAAAAATGTCCAGTGGACAAGAATTGTCAAAATCTCTGCTTTTCAATTGTCACGTGATAAAAATGTCCAGTGGACAAAAATTGTCAAAATCTCTGCTTTTCAATAGTCACGTGACAAAAATTTCCAGTGGACAAAATCTCTGCTTTTCAAATTCAATTTTCAAGTCACAAAATGTCCCTTTGTACAAAAAGTCAAAATATATGCTTTATTTAATCATTTCGTTACAAATTGTCAATTAGGCGATCACCAAAAATTAGTTAACGAAATCTACGGCAGTCTATTTTAAAGAACGCGATTTCTTTTCCCGTCCGCGTTTAAGTACATGTATAGCAAGCCGTTGTGGTTACATATTTCGACTGTAGCTCTCCCTACATTTCTATTATTATTATGTTATTGTTATTATGATTGATATTATGATATTTTTTGTGAAATAATTCTGTGAAATAATCGTTGCGATTTTTAAAACAGCAAAAACAGTTACAGAAACCAATCTAGACCTCAAAACGTACCTAGGCCGGAAAGCGTAGGGATATGCAAAACATAGTACCAAAGGAATCGCGGTTTTGTAGATATTGATAGGAAAAAACACAAAATGAAACACTAAATAGTATTTATATTATATTTTATTTGAAATCTCAATCGATTTAATTGGAAATCATTGGGGCAGAGAAAACATTATCCCGCTCTACCTGACAATACTCTAGGAGGACGCCATCTTGTTTAAATTGGATACTGAAAATAGTCCGCTCAGAAGAAATATCGATATATAAATTATCGGAGAAGACACCATTTAAGTGGTTTTATCCAATCAAAGCACTTAATTTAAATAAATTACAGCATGAATAGAATTATAAAAGTATAAATCCTAACCTGTAATATTTTTATTTAATAATAAATACTGTTACAGCTCACCTGTATGTCGGTATCATTAAATCTATTATTAATATTTACATTTCACTTTTAATTTCACACTAAATAATATTAATTAGTTTTCAAATCTTGGCTGCCTACATCTTAGGATATGCGTTTTAACCTCAAATCCACAATTTAAAACAAATTCAATCACCCATAAAATCCCAAATTAAAACCTCTTCTTCATATCAAGTCACTCCTGAGAAAATAGAAATATAAAATTACAACCATATTAAATACATTATATCACTCCAGAAACTTTTGCGATGCAATTAAAAAACATATTTCTCATACAAAATCACTCCAAATACTTAAGCGATGCAATTGAAAACCCTATTTCACATATCAAATCAATCCTGATCCCATAGCAATGCAATTAAGAACCATATTTCACGTATGAAATTAATCCTGAGACATTTATAATGCAAATATAAACTATACCGTATAGCGGGTTATTTTAGCGGGGTGCAAATGTTGGCGTATTTTAGCGGTCAAACTGAAATCGCCAAAATAAAAACCGCTAAAATTCATGATTTTAGAAACTCCGGTAAAATGTTTTGTAGACGATCGGTATTGTCAGTTTAATCAATAACACGGTCATTTGTCAAATATTGGTATAACCTAAGATTGTGTTAATTAAAGAATATATTTAATAAAACTATTCATTAATGTCCTACGGCTAATTTGGTCAATATCTGCGCAAATTGTCTTAAATTATTTTGACTAATCAACAAATCTATTCATCTGTTTTACCTTTGTTTAAAGATCAAATGCCTGATTGTGATCTAGTTGTCAAATTGACACCTCGATTAACTGTCATTTAAACCATTCAATAAACATGGGGATAAGCACGGGGGACGGACAAAATCCCCCCCGGACAAAATCCCTTCCGTGTAATTAAGCATAGGCGGACAAAATCCCCCTTGTAAAATTTTCAAGGCGGACAAAATCCCTCCCGAATCGGATTATGGTAATATCGATAAGTATTGTGCATCGTGTTTTATAGATTTTTACTTGGTACTTGAAATGATGAATGAGACAAAGATTATGGTTATTATTTTTTTTTCACTGAAACGCATCGAGTCGATATGGTTTGTGTTGTACGACATGTGTTAATAAAGGAACCGCGGCATTTGGTCTCTTTCATTATTACTTACCAAAATTATACCATTATTTTATTAAATTTTAATTTATTAGTAAAAGCCATACCCGTTTCAATTTTCTAAAAGAAATAGAGAATATTTTGCTCAAGTAAGCGATATTCGTTTGATCATAAACATATTAATTAACACGTCACCAATTAAGCACTGAAAATGAGACAAACAATTATTATTATTAAGTAATTAAAAATCTGTTTTTTTTTAGTAAAATATAAGGTCATTTTTTAAGGTTTATATGTATATATGTACGAGACTGTACGGTGTGAACATTAAAAAACATGCATTTTTAAAAAAAACATATTCGGGAGGGATTTTGTCCCCCTTGAAAATTTTACAGGGGAGATTCTGTCCGCCTTGTAAATTTAACGAGGGGGATTTTGTCCGCCTATCCTAAATTACACGGAAGGGATTTTGTCCGGGGGGGGGAGGGATTTTGTCCTACACTCGATAAGCACTACATCAAACCACACAATTAATAAATCTGTCATAATTACGAAATTGGTATGCATCGTGATTTTTACTGTATACACAAAATTAAAATTATCAAGTATAACTTATAGACAATTGGTAGATTTGTAAACAAATATGTTTAAAAACATGGGAAAACTAAACACTTGAAAAGGATGAAATCGTTTTTATTTAGGAGAATTTCTTCTTCCTCACATTATTTATCGAGGAAAAACAGATAAATGCCATCCTGTATATAAGTTTCCATCCGTAATTAAGTTTCTGTCTTTGTACATGAAATATAGCATGTTTCCTTCCCATTCCTGTGTAGTCCCCTTGTTTACTTACGTTCCAATTGGAAAATACACAAACACATGTTATCCGGGATCGCTAGACCGCCAAATTTTTTTCTATGGTTTTGCCCATTCGCCAAAATTAAAACCACCAAATTTTTTGCAATACATTTTGACCTAAAAACCGCCAAATTTTACACCCGCTAAAATAACCCGCTATACGGTATTTAACATATAAAATCAATCAGGAGACTATAGCAATGCAATTTAAACCATATTCCACATATAAAGTTACTCTGGAGACCTTAGCCATGTGATTAAAAAGAATATTTTAGATATAAAATCACTAAAGAAACTAAAGCTATGCAATTAAAAACTATATTTCACATATAAAGTTACTCTAAAGACCTTAGCCATGCAATTAAAAACCATATTTCACATATAAAATCAATCCTGAAGCCTTGGTTATGCCATAAAGAACAATATATCACATATAGAATCACTCTGGAGACCTAAGAGATGCAATTAAAATCCATATTTAACATATAAAATCAATCTCGACACTTTACAAATGCAACTAGAAACCATATTTCACATATAAAATCATGCCTGAAGCCTTGGTAATGCCATAAAAAACAATATGTCACATATAGAATCACTCTGGAGACATAAGAGATGCAATTAAAATCCATATTTAACATATACAACCAATCTCGAGACTTTAGCAGTGCAACTAGAAACCATATTTCACATATAAAATTATTCCTGTAGCCTTGGTAATGCCATAAAAAACAATATCTCACATATTGAATCACTTTGGAGACCTAAGCGATGCAATTAAAATCCATATTTAACATATAAAATCAATCTCGACACTTTACAAATGCAACTAGAAACCATATTTCACATATAAAATCACTCTGGAGACTAAAGAGATGCAATTAAAATCCATATTTAACATATAAAATCAATCTCCACACTTTACCAATGCAACTAGAAACCATATCTCACATATAAAATCACTCTGGAGACATAAGCGATGCAATTAAAAACCATATTTCACATATAAAATCATTCCTGCGACCATAGTGATGGGAAAAAAAACTATATTTTACATATAATATCAATCCTGAGACCTGAGCTATAAAAGTAAAAACCATACTTTTATGTATAAAATCACTCTGGGGATATTAGTGATGGAATTAAAACCATATTTTACATATAAAATTATTCCTGATATCCAAAAGATGCAACCAAAATGTGGGTTTTACCATTGTAAATATATGATATTTTACATTATTGTTTAATTGTTGTGTACTTTAATAAGATTTAGTTGTTAAAATACAGAACGCTCATAGATTTTTTAACCTTTTTTTATTATTATCACACATTGTGGATATTAAATGTACTTTCAATTGGATACATGTAGACTTAATTTATATTTTGAATGATTGCTAAGTTCAAGAGTTGTAATTTATATTATGATATCGAAGAATTGCTTAAATGATAGATATTTATATAACAAAGATATGTCTCACTTTAAGGAAACAACGGCGCCATAAGTAATATGTTTCCGAGCAGTAAGATTTAAAACATTTGATATCCTACAGAAACACGTAAATAACAAACAAATCTTCAATTCTTTAATTAACTATAATTTTGTATTTTATCGATTGTTTTTTTTTGGAGTAGGATTTTAATAAACGACAAAGGATTTGATTTTCATCTTTCGTATAGCTTTCATTCCGACAACGCGCAGATAAAATAAATGGACGTACGGTACAACCAGTCGGTCTTTCGTGAAAAAATTGTCAAAAAACATTAAAAAGGTAAAGGTTAAAAGTGTTTTAAAGTGCAGTCGAAAGGTTAGCAAGTTGACAAAGTGGACATAAATTTCCAAAATAAAAAATTTCTAGTGGACAAAATTGTCCCGTGACAAAATTGTCACAAAAAATGTCCTGTTGACAAACTTGTCACGTGACAAAATTGTCAAGAGAAAAAAAATTGTCCAGAGGACAGAAATTGTCAAAAGAAAAAAGTCCAGTGGACAAAAATTGTCAAAAGAACAAAAATGTCCAGTGGACAGAAATTGTCAACAAATTGTCAAATGGACAGAAATATATTGTATAAAAAAAATTGTCAAAAGAACAGCCCAAGTTAACTTGGGTTGTCAAAATCTCTGCTCAAACCAGTCAAATTCTCTGCTTGAAGTTAACTTAAAGCAGTCAGAATCTCTGCTTTACAAGTTAACAAGCATTTTATGTTAGGACTGCACCAACTGTACGTTGTACGAACGATAAATGCACGATGTACGAAAGATAAAACCGTTAACTTGTGCGTTCCGGTGACTGTAGCACACAATTTGAAAATAGGTGATTTGTGTATTTGTTTTATGCATCGTCAAGTTAATGTGTTCTCCCAAAATTTTTCTGTTTTATATATACGAAGACACCAAAACTGCCAAACACAGTAATATTTCTATACACTATATACTATGGTTAAAACTGCTGCCATGGAGGTATTGAATGATATTTAGTTTGCTACCCGAAGGTTTTAAAGGTACGATTAAAACAAACAGCGCACTTGATTCTGCTTTATAGGATAATTCTAGATCGACGGGTCTTTCCAGGGAATTTTGCATTCTTATTGGCTATATTTAGAGCTCTCTATTGCTTGTCAATGTATACAATTAGAAATATAAACCTGTATAAAGTATGCTTTGGTATAGAGACTTTTTTTGGCAGACATTTTTGACTGTTACCAGGGAACCACCGTTGAACAAACTTCTTCCGAGTCAACGGGAAAAATGTCTATGACAAAATATGTCCACTACTGATATAAAATGACTGTCACAGTAAAAATTGTGTGACACTTTTAAAGACCTGTTGGCTTTTCTTTACAGTCATTGGCATCTCTATCAGTGACAGTTAGAAAAGAACTGCAACTGTATTTGCAGTCATTTATTTATACAATAGTGACTCTGAGAACATAAAAGTATAAATTGTATCCTCAATCGTCAATCACAAAGTAACCACTTAACCACTGAGACAACTATTAATTTAGAGAATAACTCCAATCGTAAAGAAACATTTTATGTAAAGTATTATTATTAACTTAGCATGCTGATACGTTTTAATACACAAATGCTAGTTTCGGTAAGTCTGTATTTATCTTCAGATATTAAATTCCGGAAGACATGAGAGATATGATATTTCAAAGTCTACTATGCAATTTACCTATTATATGGGCTTACCACTTATTTCAATTAGTATCAATAGATGTAGCATAACATAATTAATTAATTAGTTCTCTAATATTGGAAAATGAATAGTAAAGAAATGACTTACCTAATATTTTACTATAACTAAGTATGCGTTTATTTCACCTGAACGGAACTGACTGATGCTTTCTTGCCTAAGCTGTGTCTTTTATATGTTATAACTAATAATTATAATATTATTCTATAAATGTAAATAGCGGCGTTAAATATAATTACTATGTGTCATCACGTTGTTTACTTTGTAGTCTTTGTATTTATAGGACACTCCCATTCATATATATTTCAATGCTCTTGAAACATGATTTGGTTTGATGTTATGTCTTTTAATGTGCAGGAAAATTCAAAATCGGAGTATAATACATTTGAACGGCCATCTTATATCAGTAGAGTATACAAGTAGTGGTAATACATGTACGGGAAATCATACTAAGAAAACTGATATATTTTGTTTTTCCCTTAAACACAATTGCTTTGAAATCTTTTTCCAGATTACATTAATTATGCTATGCCCCTCCTACCATGTCGATTTAAAAACTAAGTTAGTTTGTTTAGTACAACGAAGCTGTCACATCTTTGGACATGGGTATTTTCTATAAATTTTCGAAAATATTCAGGTATTGCATTTTGTTTGTTTCACTTTTGAGATAACATTCAGATTTATTTAATAAATTAATATGTATCATACCTCTGAACGTCGTGTGCTTATAGACTGCTTGATATTGATGTTGTTTTGAAAGATGGTGAACGACCAAGAGTCGGACCTTGCGGCGGTGTTTTAAATATGAACATATTAACTTTGTTTACTTCAATGGCAGAAATATTCCTACAACAACACCAAAAGACGCCAGAAGTTACTTGGAGCGAATCATTACCGGAGTGTTTTTCTAATGGAACAAAGATGTTATTCTCGATAATATATTCTGAATATTTGTGTTTATTGTTCAGGTATTAATAACGTCACACATTTTAATAAAAAAAATACTTTCTAAACATAAACCTCTATCTGCCTGAAGTACACTTATGCCACCTCCAATTACACATACTGCAGGAACAATCGTCTTTTGTTCTGACTTATTTTTGAAAAATATGAAGGCAGAAAATGTGATCTTTTGTTAAAAAAACTAAAAGATGAATGACAGGTCATCTTTGACATTTCATTCATACTTAAAGGTAAACAATATTTACTGGGATATTTTGTATTTTGTGACAATGACTCGTTGACACAGGTCATCTGGTACATTTTTTCCTAATTAAAGAGAGTCAATGTGTTTATACTGACACATGAATGAAAGGTTATCTGTATCGTTTTAACAGGTTGATGACAAGTCATCTTCAACATTTTTCCTATTAAAACGGGATCGATATGTTATATCGGACATTTTGTTTATACTGACAGGTGGATGAAAGGTCATCAGTGATATTTGATAATATTAAAATATGAAAAGTTGCTTGTATTGACGCGGTGTTGACAGTTTAATGACATTTTGCAGCAATATCGAATATAAATATTATAATACTATGACATTTGTCATCTTTCCTTATAGTCATACATTTTTATGAATGTTGAACTCAATTCCAAAATTTTTAAATTAATAGAAATATAATTTTAAACTGATGTGAAATTCCCTCATTTTGTATTTAATGTCATGAAATATGCAAATGGAAATTATTAAAAAGACCTTAGACATCTTCCTACAGAATGATAAGAAACAAACATGTAATGTATTTTAACATTTATCAATTAAATGCATTTGTAATAAGAATATTACACCGTATATATACATACATGTAAGCAGTTTAAAATAGTACAAAAATCCACCAGTCGTATCATAATACTTTTAAAAAAAATTTTTTTACAAAGGTAAGTGTAGAAGTTAGTTGTAGGTACCATAATTTTGTTTAGTGTTTGCATTTTTTCTTTCTTTTCTACTAAAATTTTATCGATGAACACTTGACATGTATGCAAAAATACTTAAATAATTAGAAAAATACCTCAACGCAGTATTAAATATAAATTTACAACAAATTACATGTATCTCAGCATACTAAAAATAAAAAAAACAATGCCGACTACAATATACTGTTGACACTTAATCTTAGATTCACATCTTGTGTTCCAATTGTATAGTTTTACAGTACAAATATTACCATTTATAAGAATAAATCTTATATTGAACAACAATATTTGAGACACTGTTAATTTGCTTAAGAAGGGATTGAACACATATTTTTCTAAGGTTAGGAAGATAGTGGTTAGGAAATTAGACATATGAGCTTCTATTTGTAGCCCTTAAATCTTTAATAAGACACTCACAAAATCATACAAACATAACATTTAGTACACAATACATTTTGCTTGAATTCCAGCTTTACTCTTGAAATGTTTCGATAACTAAACTGGTAGTTTTTTTTAGAGCGATTCCTCTCGCGTTTGGAATGCACATCTGATTTAATAAACATGAACGTGAAAAATGTCTTTTTTTCAAAATAAGCAGTATAAAAATTATGAAAAGTAATCATAGCCTGAATTTGCTTCAATAAATTACAGGCTTTAATATTTTCGTCTTCTAAATTGTTTAATAATATCAATGAATTATTTCATATGATCAAAGTTGAATTCCGTTTTTTCATCACTAATTTCATTTAATTTCCATTTAAACCATGTGACTACTTGTCAAATTATCCGTCAATAAATTAGTTTTGCAAACTCTTACATTGCATTATAATAAATACCTGAGCATGTCTGTCATAAAAGACAACACTGAATTTCAACATGCTATTCGAGGGCTTTTTCATTTGATGCCGCTCTAAATACCATGTTCTATGATTTTATGTATTTATATATAACACAAAATGGGTTGCTCAGATTTGGTTGAGTAAACTGTTCAATCTAAAAATAGCGGCTTTACTGGTTTGTGTGCACTCTTTCTCCCAATCAAGATGTAGTGGCTTCACCGGTTCGTATGCACGCTTTCTCCCAATACAAGGAGTAGCGACTTCACTGGTTCTTGTGTATGCTTATTTTCAAAGCAAGAAGTAACAGTTCTACAAGTTTGTGGGCATGCCTTCTCCCAAAGTAGGAAAAAGAGGCTTCACTGGTATGTGTGAACACTCCTACTACGAAAAAGAAGGTCCAGGTCTGCAGGCTTTTTCCTAAATATCGCAGCGCTTTCACCAATAAACTAAGAATACTACCTACAAACTCATAACTGTGTATTTTTTTGCTACATTTTGTTCCTATTAATAATGGTATTTTGACTTTTCATAATCTTTTATGTTCTGTTGAAAACTTTATAATTTTAATTCAGTAATTTCAAGCTTTAAATTCATTAATTTGTTTATTTTGCCTTGCAAGAAGGAAGACAATCTTTCACTTCTCTGGTATTTTACCACGTTTTAAAACAAGTGGTCTTTTGAACGAAATTATTTCTCCTATGAACGTTTCAATAACTTGGTGGCCAGTTCAAGTCCAGTCGTGATTTAAGTACAGCTCCGTGTAAAATCCAGGCAGATCAGGTAATATTGTGATTCATGGCACATAATAAAAATCCACAAAAATGGGCAAAACTTGTAGCAATAGACACTATCAACAAATGCACCAAATATTATTCAATTATATTATCTGATATAGAAAATATTTAAATGTGACCATTTGCTGCTGTACAGTGCATTTCAATAGAACATTCAGAAATTTCACCTTTGCTTTATTTTATCTAACTAGATATTATATGAATTATTTTCCTTTTCAAAAAATCTATACTTAAAATGGTCCAGTTTTCAATAATTAGAAATTTGGGATCTATTCACATTAACTCATAAAACGCTTTGAAGTAGTTCATTTGTGGACCCTTATTTTTCAAGAGTTATATCCCCTTACTGCACTCTTCATTGAAAGGGAGGTAAATTTTCCAAAAGGTAACCATGTGGACAGAAAAGAAACAATGGCAGAAAACATTGAAAATTCACCAGATGCAACATTAATATGCTGTTTATCTCCATTTACTAAAACAAACTGTGGTTTATCCCCATATTTTCCTAAAGAGACTGAAGTTATTCTTCTGAAAAACTGTCAGAGGAGTGTAAAAACACATTGTTTATCCCTGTACATTAGTGACCATGAAAACATTAACAGTGAGTCAAAACTGATATGTTATCGTGTTGGTATTTTTGCTAATATTGACACATATACTGTTTGTCCATACCACCGATATACTCTTGGGTTGTATTGGAAAAGACTGTCTAAATGTGCACATCCCAACCACTTCGGGAAAGGAAAGCCAGAAGGAAACCGGCAGGGGGTCACAGTTGCAGCCAGCTTGCATCTACTACAGAAATATGGATGTGTCGTACCAGTGGGATCAGGTAATAAAGTTGACCATAACCCAAAATAACATAGATTCTCTAAATTGAAAATATGTGGGTTACTGAATTTATTGAATATTGTACAAAAATTGCATGAAGGCAATGCAATAATTTGGTTATTCCATAATGACCACTATGTTTGACTATTTTTAATGTATTTCAAAATGAAATTAAATGAAGATCTAGAAATATTCTTTGCTTCTTAGACATGTCACACAATAGATTATATTAATTGATTAACCTATTTAATGATTTGTATGCTATGAAGTCATTTCACCAGTGTTGACAGTTGTTCAATTATGTCCCTTTTTGAAACTTTATTTTCTTAATAATATGCTTTTTCAAGAAACTTTCATCCAAATACATTAAAAACAGTTAAAGAAGCATAATTTTATTTTTATTGCTAGAATATTGTAGAGAAAATTGGGGTAAAACTACTTTATTTGCATTTCCATTCTGTAAAATTTACCTTGCCATATTCAATACAAAATTTACCAACAGAGTTGACTAGTGAGATAGCTATCTTAGCTTTAATAATGAATGAATTAGCTTTGCAGTCAGAAGATTTTTAAATGATATATTCTTTTACAACAACTGCAACAAATTAAAATAAAAAATAAATATGCTGCAGCTGTCCTTGAACAATGCTTCAATAATTTAAGTCAATTAAATAGTTTTGTAATCATTCATGACAAATACAAAACAATTTGTTTAGACTCAGGATAAATCTTTGTTCACTACCAGAAAGATGATAACAGTTGGAACTTGGAATACAAAAATTACTGCAAAAATCACAGTGTAGCAGGTACATGCAGGTTATTTTATTGATAATGCTTAAAAACAGCTGCATGTGTTTAAACCTAATAAAAAACATTAACACATATATATGACCTGTAAAATTACCCCCAAAAGAGGTTTACATGATATAATTAGAAAATGTGTATGAGCCACAGATGGCTTGCCCATTCTGGAAATATTGACCCTACAAAAGCAGTACCTAAGATATGGACCTTAACAAAAAAACTAACCAAAGTCGTTCATGTGTAAAATATAGGTCACAGTTTCTACACCTGAACGTAAATGCAATATCAAAATAATGAAAATATTTTTATAACGACATAGTAATGAAATTTTATGTGTAAACTCGGTCCAGAAAAGGATCTTTGAACGCAAAGATTTCTATACTTAGCGTTACTGTGCGGTGGTCTTTTGCCTGGCAATATGAAACTGCTTACCGCGTTTGGTCAAGTTTGTGGTCCAAAAATGGCTGACTTCCTTTGGAGAATCGCTTTCTCAAAATAATCGTTGATTTCAAAAAAATAGTTTGGATCTAAAAAAGAACCATAAACTTGACTAAACACGGTAAGCAGTTCTCATTGTGTCAGGAGTCAAACACGTTTAACACAGGAATACCAGTGTTTTCAAGACTCACAGATGCTCTTTATAATAAGCTGATAATTATTATAGCCTACCGTCCGATCTTCATGCATTTAGACATCATGTTGAAGCAATTTCGTTTCCTGTTAAAACCACAAAACTGGAGGATCTATCAAATATACCAAACACATCTCAATCATTTAGCTTCAACTTGATTGTTTATTTTCAAAGGAAAATCTGTGATAAAGTAAAGGTAATATTTACCTACAAAAATATAATTGTATTAACTGCTATTTGTTCTGAGAATAGATGATAAGGTCTTTCCCACTGTCCCTCTAATGTCAGAAAATATATGTGATGCTATGGGTTTTTGTGTCTGTTGCTAAGCACAAAACGTCACTTCCAGTCATACAAAGTTATTTGAGTAAAGAAAGTGGTCCCGAGCTAAAGATATGTGGTTGTTAAGGACTTTTACGCCCGTTGCTAGGGAAAATGCCAATTTCGGACATGAAATGACATATTTCAGTAATATACATCATTCTGATTCTAAAAATATATGGTTGCTAATATGATAGTTACCTTCTTACGTTGGTATGAACTTGACCTATGACCTTTGAACTTTGGCTCAAATTGAACCGATTAACAGAAATGAGTCAAGGGCTGTTACTCGAAAACGGTTTAACGCACAGATTGGGCCAAATGTACCAAATGAAGGTATTGATAAGGAGTATTTTACCTATTTATTTATTTATTACAGTTCAGATCATTTATCGCACGAGTTGTTGTAGGAAAGGTTGGGGGTACGGTTGTACACAACTTGTAGTGCTATGTGACTGAGTTTCAAGCTGTTCTAATCTTCTTTGACTAAATGACCTAAAATCATTTAAAAATCTCCTCCTCAAGTGAGATAGAGTATGATGTACTAGTGGCCAGCTGCTTTTGAAGTTGAGCAAGTTCTGCCTAATGCTTTGCTATATTATTGTCCTTTATTATGCGAATTATGTTATCTTTTTGTTCGATTTTAGTTTTTAAATGTTTTAATTTAACTGTCTGCTATTTGTATGTTTGATGTACTTAATGTTGTTGGCGGTAAGACAGTTGCTGTATTGTCCTAATTCCCTTGCTATACTTTGGTTTGTTTTACAGTAGTTGATAGATAAGAGGGATCTGCAAGCTTACTTTTGCTCAGCTTGGGTGATTACACTCAATGTTGACAGGTTAAATTACTCTTTTAGGTGGGCCCTGTTGTATCACCCTATCATTTGGTTCAGACTTTGATGATACTGAGATGACATTAAAACCGTTTTAGTTTGGCGCAATATACATTATTGTATTTGTGTTAAATTGAACATGCTCTGCATTTAGATGAGGAGTCTGATCGTTCTAAGGTGTTGATTTGAGCTACCGATAATGTATATATTGGTTACATATAGCGCGGTAAATATAGTTTGGTTCCTTATTACACTCCTTATAGCATAACGGACAGATAAGAAAATTGTTGTACTGAGATTTAATATGCCTCGGTCTACAGTTTTTTTTAAATTTCTAAGTGTTAAGTTTTATTATTAACTGTTAATGAGTAAGAGGCATCGTTAAAAACACGTCCTTTGTTCATGGTTGATAATTGGTGGTGGCTGATTTAAATTCTAGATAGGCTGCTGAAGAAAAGGCTAACCCAATTTTTCCTCCCTCTGTCAGTCTTCTTTTTGGTTTATAATTGCTTTTGATTTATCAAGCTTGTAGTTAAGGTATCCGACCCATAATTGAAATCACCGTTTAATTTTATTTTTCGACCAAGAAATGTGGCTTTATTAAATAAATATATTGCTAATTATTGATGCAAATTATATATATTGTGCTACTTTGAGTCAATGGTAACATTTTTGAGCAAACAATTTAGTTACTGAAATAGTATTTCCGATGTTTGCCGAAGATTACCGAGGTCTGCTCCATTGAAATACAATGGACATCCGGGACACCAAATATGATCACGTGGTCAATTGTTGTCCGGATACCTTAACTCTAAGTACAGGTGTGTCATAGCTTGCAACAGTGAACTCCCTACAAGAGTTTCTGATTTGGACCTTGAGCTTCGTCGAACAATGGCCATTTAAAAATATTACTTACTTTGTTTTACGTCTATGAACACTTAATGGAATCTAATGTTTCCACTGTAATGGTAGACGTCCACGTCCTGCTGAAAAAATGCTAAATCTAAAGCCGCCTTAGTCTGCAGAAACAACGATTCATTTGTTTGTATGAAAACCCCCAAATAAAAAATTCATGTTCCAACTTGACAGGTGGAAACCCTTTACTATTCGCCCGTGGTTTGTCATTTCAGGTAAATAATTTTGTTTTGACTGTGGCGTCGAAGGATTCCATTTCCGTGTCTAATGAGATAAATGCCTATCAGAATAAATTTGTGGATTTTCTGTGGCAAGACAAACATTGTATTTCCAAAGAAATGAAAGGTCCCGTGTGGGACCCGTGGCACAGGACAATAGGCCCACGGCTTCCTCAGCCTGCAGTCTGCTAACAGAGGCAACACTTGCCGTGTGTTGCGACCCGTGTCGATTACAGGACGGGATTTCAGTAGGCCGGGTAAACGGTTATGATAACTACTGAACCCTTACTTTTTACTAGACGGGAAATCGAGTTAGCCTTGACGTAGAAGAATCGGCATGTCACGTCTTGCCCTTTGTGGATCCTTATCATTTAAGCTACTCTATTACATTATTTTCTTTCAAACTGTTCCATGAAATGTATGTACCTTTAGCATGGGTCAGCGGGTTTGATTTTCAATACACCACTTTGGCCCTGACTTCAACTAGACGGGAGACCGGATGGACCCGGTTCGGTCAATCGGCTGGTCACGCCGAGCTCTTAACAAGCTTGTCTTCATTCTTCTTTTCACTTGATTATATCTTGTGTATCTTAGTAGCAAAGATGTTCAGTTACAAGCTGTTAAGAAGGCTAATCGGTCAATCGAGTAGATAGAATTTCGAACGGTTGTTTCGCCAGTTAAGTCTGGCACGAAGCTTGCGTTCCTTGAGAAATTCATCTATTTGAGTATGTCACACTTGGAACACCTGATGTGTTCTGCTGGTGATCCGCAGACAAAAAGCATCGCCCCTGTTGGCACTCCGAGGCGGGTGGGTGACAAGGGTGGTGAAACGCATTCTTTGCATCATGGCTTCCGATGCATCTTTAAATCAAACAAGTTCTAAAAAAAGAAAAAAAATGAAATTCCGCTTGAAGACATAGTTGATGATGAACACTGGACAAGATTTATTGTTTTAACTAGTAAAGATTCTAACAAACCTTTATGCAAAATCTCCCCCTTTGTCATAGAAAAAACGATCAAGGGTTGTGCAGGAGACGTTAAAAACGTCACTAAAATGAAATCTGGCTCTTTATTAATTGAAGTTTCTAAAAAAAAACAGCAATCCGTAAATTTAATACAATTACATAAAATTTTAGATTTGGAAATTATATCAACGCCTCACAGAACATTAAATTCCTGTAATTCATTACAGAGACAATGATCTTTCTGAACTGACAGATGAAGAAATGTGTCTTGAACTGAAACCTCAGGGTGTTACAAAAGTAAAAAGATTTATTGCAAAAAGACAAAATCTTGGCGTAACTTTGTTTCTAAACTAAATAACAATACCCCTATGAATAAAATTTGGAACATGATTCGTAAAATTAAAGGTAAAAACAGTAAAGCAAATGTCCATCATTTAAAGGATGGACAAGACTTGTTAACATCAGAGAGAGTCAGACATATCAAATAAATTGGCCGAAACATTTGCAACACACTCCTCTGCAGAAAATTGTCATCCCAATTTTCAGCGGATCAGAATTCAAAAAGAAAAATCTAAACTAAATTTTCAGTCAAAAAATCTAGAAGATTACAAGAAACCTTTTTCTTTGGAAGAGCTAAAAACTTCATTGAACAAATCTCACGATACAGCATGTGGTCCAGAAGACATCCATTATGAACTTCTCAAACATCTGCCACAATCTTCTAGCCAATGCCTTCTGAATCTTCTTAACAACATTTGGGAAACAAGTGACTTACCATCTTTTTGGAAAATGGCCACTGTTGTGCCTATTCCAAAACCAGGAAAAGATCATTCAGAAGCGTCCAATTATCGGTCTATAGCCCTCACAAGCTGTCTTAAGTTTGTAAAACCATGGAAAGGATGATCAACGATCGCCTTGTCTGGTTTTTAGAATCCAACAATCTACTTTCTAATATCCAATGTGGTTTCAGACAAGGGCGAAGTACCCTTGATCACCTTGTACGTTTCGAAAAGTATATTCGAATCACCTTTGAAAAAAATGAACATGTTGTGTCTATCTTTTTCGATTTAGAAAAAACATATGACACAACATGGAAATATGGTATTTTAAAAGATCATTTTGATATGGGGGTTGAAAGGTAGACTTCCTACCTTAATTTCAAACTTTTTATCTGACAGAGAATTTAAAGTTAGGGTCAATTCTACTTTATCTGACCCCTTTGAACAGGAAATGGGTGTTCCTCAGGGGAGTATCCTTTCTGACACTTTATTCAGCATCAAAATTAATAGCCTTGCTCAAGTTTTTAAAGATAATATTGATGGTTCTCTATATGTTGATTACTTCCTCATATGTTACCGAGGAAAAAACATGAATAATATTGAACGTCAACTGCAGTTATGTTTAAATAGAACAGAGAAATGGGCAATGGAGAATGGTTTTAAATTCTCCACTGCAACAACCGTTGGGATGCATTTTTGTAATAAACGAAAGATGCATCCTGACCCCGAATTAAAATTACATAATAGTCCTATCAAAATTGAAAAAGAAACTACTTTTCTTGGTCTCATATTTGATTCAAGACTAACCTTTCTACCCCATATCAAAATGTTAAAAAATAAATGCCTTAAAGCATTAGATATTTTAAAAGTCGTATCCAGTACCGACTGGGGTGCTGAGTGCGATGTTTTACTAAATCTGTATAGATCGCTGGTTCGATTGAAATTGGATTACGGTTGCTTTATTTATGGTTCTGCTAGCAAGTCATATGTCAAAATCATTGATACTATACACCATCAGGGATTGCGACTATGTCTTGGGGCTTTTAGAACCACACCTGTAAATAGTTTGTATGTAGAAGCAAACGTACCTTGTTTGTATGAAAGAAGAATTAAGCTCACTTTGCAATATGCAACCAAATTGAAAGCGTATCCTGGCAACCCGGCCCACGACTGTTTTCAAACCTCTATACGAAAATATTTTTGAAAAACATCCAAATAAAATTCAACCTTTTGGTATCAGAATACAACCTCATTTGAACAACTCTGGTAAAAATTTAGATGAAATTTCTGCTATTGAAATTCCACATAACCCACCATGGTTAAATCCAAAACCGGTATTTATTTTTGATCTTAGAAACCATAAAAAGTCTGACACAAATCCTTTAATTATTCAACAACACTTTGCAGAAATAAAATCTCACTATCCTGACCAGCCCATACACCATTAAGCATGTCTTGATGGACTGTGTGGACGTGGCCCACGATCGGGAACGTTTCTTTAGTGTAAATACGTATTTTAATTTATATAAAACTGTCGCAGACGACACAATTTTAAAGTTTTTAAAAGAAATTAATTTATATAATAAAATTTAATTTCACTTCTAAGTGTGATGCTTCATATCTTTTATTGTTTTAAGTACCATTTTTATCTGTATATATTCTCATATTATTGTATGAGATTACGTTTGAGTATAAAGGAAGGCATGACATACTAATAAGATAAAAACTACAAATTTTCACGTCCTGAATATAGCTGAAATATTGCTTGCTGGACGTTAAACAACAACCAATCAATCTTCCTGTATATACAGGAGGACAGGGTTTTTTATAATTCGTGATTTTTTTTAAGTATGACGTTTCTAATTTGAATAATATGTTCAATTATTATAATTTGATAGGGGATTTTCAGTGTCCTAACATCGCATGCTGTTATCACGATTTAATAAAGCAATGAAATATTTTGAATCGTCAAGAATTTATTAAAAACCTCTTGCTGATATTTTAGAAGAACCATTGTTTTTAATTCTTTCTAAGTTAGCTTAAAAAGAACTCTTATTTTTAAAATCTTTGTATCAGCTGGCATGACAAACGATAACGATCTGTTTGATACTGGTGCTAAAAGGAAATATTCTGCGCAGACCGTGTTTGGGATATTAATCATTCGTTCTGAACCTTTATAAAACAACACATGGATCTACTATCGTCGTCTTTTACATTGAGCAAATGAATAGACCGTTTTCTCAATAATGATATTATTATAGATTATTTAGAATTTTAATAGTTCCCGTACTAAAAAGTAAATGTCCATTTGGAATAATATTTTACTGACAAATTCCTCCTAATGTTATATGTAGTCACGTTTATGAATATTCTCATAGCATGCATGAAAGTGATCGTAACCGGAGAATGTTTAATGGTGCTGTTTCAACGTGCCAATTTTATTTTAAAGCTGGTTTTAAGCAATATGATGTTGGTCCTTCTTGTGGGGTACAATGAGATATATATCACACAATTTTGTTTCTTGTTTGGAAATTGAAATTATTAAATTATTTCAACGATTTTTTTACAACATCAAAAGATAATGAATGATTGAGGTTCGATTCGATTCAGTCATTTGTTTTGTACCTGCGACGTACATAAGGCACTTATCCAGCGCCAGCTCAGGTCAGTGCAAATCGATTTTCGTCAACTGTCCAAGCGCTGTTAACATCGGATAGTTGTACGTTTAGAAGACCGATTACAGATGATCAATTATCACATCGGATCAGGTTTCCAGATACACCAGCCGACTACAAGTCATCCAGGGTACAGGGACGACGAAACAACAAGTAGTGATGGAGGACCGAAACAGTCGTGTTGGATGAATGCACCAAGACGCAACGATAGATCCGAATTTCCAGACATGCGAAAATGACCACCTACATAAACTTGCAGCACCTAAAAACTGGAGGCGGCAAACAGATGCAATCCATGAATTCAGGCCGCATATCGGCGCCGGGTTGGCGATTGAATTTGCATACTATACGTATGTTAATAATATTTATTTTTTCACATTCTATAGTTTTAATAATGTAATGTGCTATATTTCTAATGACATGATTATTTTCTACATTTAATGGTAAGTTAACTGATTTGTATTTGCTTTTTCTGCCTATTTACAAATTTTAAACCGCGATGTTTTAATAGTTACACTACGGGCTTGCTTGTACCAGTACATGCTGAGTTTTTACAGGTTTCTTTATGTTCAATATTAAGAAGGTAAAAATGTTATTTTAAAGTATAAACTGGATTGTTTCAGTTTAAACTGACTTTGAAAATTACAATTAATAAATGTATTAGTATCATCTATTATCATCATTTATTTTTCTTCTGCGGGGGTTTGCCGAAAAGTTTCGCGACATCATTTCGATGCTTGGTACAGTACTTGGTCATACCCGAAGATGACTTGGTTCGCCCTGTGAAACCGATATATTTTTAGTATTAGAGTTATCTGCCCAAACACCGTCAACAGTTTTAAGCACAAAAACTCAAAACCTTAAACCGATTATCAATATCCTAAGTGTAAAATATGTCGCTTGGCCTACATGTATGGCAATGATTTAATATGAAAACATTTTTCTTATGCTTGTTTACCTCGAATTGTATCCCATTTTTTCCTCGAAAACTGCACCTCCTAGAGATTTGGGACCACCACCATTGATGCTCATTGACATATATTACATTTAAAAATGTCGAAGTCAGAGAGAGCTCATCTTTGGACTAAAAGCTTTTAAAGAGAAAAGCAGATAATAAATTGGAAAAATACTCCTCTCATCAAGACATTTTAGTATATTGGAACACAAACTGTTATAACCGTTTTACAAATTCCTTAGCAACCATATATTTAAAAAATCAGGATAATGTAATGAAATGTGTCATTTCACAAACGGAAGTTGGATTTCCTACTTACCATTGTAAACATACTTTGATGGTTCACAGGAACAAATATACGCATAACCCGTACATTTCTGAGATCTCTGAATGGCTACATCAATTTCAATGAAAAAATAATAACTGATACCGTTGACTTTCCTGCATGTTACGAAACAAATCAGACTCGCAAGAATGAAACTAAACTGCGGCTTCGTGTTGTAGACATTTGTGTTGCCATCCTAACACAATTTTTACAAGTTAGTATTCGTGTTATTGAGTCGCTAGAACATATTTGTGTCTTATTGTTTTTTGCAACGTTTCTTATTGCTGTGTATCTTAACTAAGTTTTTGGAGACATAATTGTTTTCGTCCGGTTTCTTCTTCTTTTTATTATTATTATTTCCTAGTTCATTCTTTCGTTCTTTCCGTACAATCATTTCCGAAAAAAATAGCAAGGGATCCGGATTTGAAAAAAAACCATACAACATGGAACAAAACCATAAACACAAAACAAACTGATTAACACAAACCAATTAAAAGCATGGGTGCACTTTGTTCTCACGAGTAAGTATTGTCTGCCTTTAATTAGTATTTGTAAGATGTGTTTTCTTTAACGATTTATTAATTTATGATAACGGCCATAGAATTTCTGAAAGGATAACTTCAACCTAGATACAACAAACACTTATTTGAGTAACATAGTAGTCTACAGAAGTAAACGATGTAAAAGAATCCGAAAATTGATCGCAGGAACCGTATTTGTTGTGAAATGACCATACGCTGATAGAATATCGTAATCGATAAACGAATGTTGAAAGATAGATAGTTGAAGTCATGACGCTTGTCGTAGAATTTAAATTTTAGTTTTCTCGAGTCTATTTCCAGAGCTGGTCTAAGTAATTGGCCGACTTTAATGTATTGGTGGTGTGTTTAATTTCAAGTTCGCTAGGATAGATTTAATTCAGATAGTCACCAAATTTAGCATTGTTCTTGGACAAGAATTAAAATTAAAGGTCTGATCCATTATCTTTTCTTTCTTCTTTAGTATGCTTTACAGGAACTCACCATCGTCAGTTTGACAAGTCGAGGAGCACAATGAGTACCAATTAGAATACCAAAATACATAAAAATATAAAGACGTTGTAAATTATAAAGTCTATTATTTGACAGATCTGATTTTGAGTGTATGAACAGTCATTGATGACTAAGTTCTGTCGTGGCTATTACCAGACACATGTATTTATGTCCTTTCATGACTTTTTCTTAAAAAAGAACACCATTATAATAAGATACTTTAGCCTGGATTCAAGCTGGATATGGGGGATTGCCTTGTAGTGTATCAAAATATCTTGAAAACTGGTTTGCTTACCTCAAACAAATAAACGCTGAAAGGTACATATTTCCAAATTGTCATGCAATTAGATAATTAACGGAAAGTTGGATTACCTTTTACAAGTTTGATGAGAATAAATTATGCATGTTTGTACGATTTATTACATCGTTTTTTTCTAATTAAATGTCAATTTACATTTGTAAGAAATGTATACAACAGTTATTTTTCCTCAAGATAAAAAAACATGACCGCCGTTTACGAGGGAATTTAGTATTCGAATGGATTCGGGACACGGGAGAATAGGCACACAGCTTCATCAGCGTGCAGTAAGAGTCTGATAAAAAAAGGTAGCGAAATTTCAGTAGGCCCGGTAAACGGTCCCGATAACCAACGGAACCCTTACTTTTTCTAGCCGAGTAAGACTGAATTATCAGACAAAGTTCAAGCGTTTATTCATGTTGCATTATGTCTCAAAGAATTCCTCCAAAAACAAAATCATAACATATGTTAAAAACACTACTCTTTATACAACACTTATGTAGATGAAAATGATAAAGCTGCTGGCGACTCTTCTATTCAAGTAAAAGATCAAGTTTTACATTGCCCTATAGATCTTAATTAGTTAATGCAATGTGTATATCCCGCTGAATTCTTCTCAAATTTAAATCAGTTGAAACATCTTACTGATCAGCTGCCAACCCCGTATATTTTAAAGGATCGGTTGATTAGGGGTTGACAGGTATACTTCCTACGTTAACTTTAAACTTTTTATCTGACTGGGAATTTAAAGTTAGGACAAATTCATATATGTCAGGGCTATATGAACAAGAGTCTTTATCGAGTCTTAAATATTGATGGTTCTTTGTATGTTGACGATTTCCACATCTGTTATCTAGTAAATAAAGGAATACTATTGAGCGTCAAATAGTTATGTTTAAATATAAAAATGTGCAGATGAAAATTGTTTTAAATTCTCCACTGCAAAAACTGTCGGCATGCATACAAAAGAAAAATACATCCAGATCACACTTACTTTGTATAACAATCCCACTACTTTTCTTGTAATTTTTGAATCCATGCTCACCATTCGTCTTCATATCAAAACGTTATAAAAATGTTTAAAGGCATTAGATATTTTAAAAAGTTGTATCCAGCATTGCATGGGGTGCGGATCGCGACGTTTTACTTAATTTAAATAGATCTCTGATCAGTGAAATTGCACCTGTCTAAATTCCCATTTGTTAACTCACAAACCGGTGTTCATTTATGGTTTTAGAATGCATAAAATCAACAAATCATTTTATTATTCAACAACATTTCGCATAAATTAAATCTTACTTTCCTAAATATTGTGCCATTTATATATATAGATCATAGGACGGCAATAAAATGTGTTCAGTCGCTGTCTTCGGGGAGCGTGTTGAAACTCGTCGACTTCCCTCCATCTATACTGTTTTAGTGCAGAAGCACAAGCCATTCTTCTTGCACTTTAAATCATCGACAGTAAATTTATCCTATGTTCTTATTTCCTATCATGTCTGCTGGCTATTAAAAATTCTAAAATTAAAATTTCATTAATTTTTAAAAAAAAAATGAGGCAAGTTTAAAACTCATTGACAACTCTGTGGAAAGTGGTTGTGTTTTCCGGATTCTCAGCCATGTGGGAATCCATGGAAACACAGTTCTGGACAGGGAGGCCAAGGATGCCTTAAATAAGGACATCATTAACTATAATTTACCTTTCACTAATTTTAAATCCTTTATTTTGAAATGTATCTAATAAATGGCAGAATTGTTGGGATCTCCAATGTCTTAAAAACATCATGAGATCTGACCAATTCAGCACACACATAATTTTAATCTTTTAGATGTCGTAAAGACCACGCGGTTTTTAAACAGGTGTCACCTTAGGCATAATCAGAGTAATCAGCACTTTCGCAAAGATATTCAATTCGTTCAATGTTTTTAGGTTCGAGTTTAGTTCAATACCAGGATGAGACTATTTGTCAGCTTCTGAAATACTCTCAGTTTGTATTTTCCATTCAAAATTTGTATGATTTATCTTGAATTTAGCGAAAATAATGCAAGCTTTTCTATCGTTAAATCTAAACCTTATTTTGTGTGCATAAAATTCACATACATGTAGCAGTCGTTGTTGAACAAATGGGGTCGTCCTTATTCACTATACATGGTCTGCAGGGTTCAGACAACTATTTACATTACAAATACATATTGGTTTGCTACAAATCTCTAAGTAACTCCACACTGTATTAATACCTCAACAACCTTAAAAATATGATCGCATTTGGTTAATTACTAAAGAACTTTTGTATCTATATGACATATCATTAATATTATTCTATGCTTTTCCTTTTACCCCAAGATTATATAACTTATAAATTAAACCTGTGCTCCACACAGTTTATAAGGCTTTCTTGCAGTCGAGACCGTCAACATAAACTTAACCTTACATTTCAAGTTTATGACAAGCATAAAGTTTTGATCGGATAACCAAATAATAATAATCCAGGATTGTTATTAAAGGCGTGTGAATGACCTTCTGTTATTCTTTTTTTTTGTTTTATATTATTTATTGCGTCCAGGAAGCTACTTAATGACTTGAGAAAAAAAATATGTAAATAAAATATTTGATAGGCGGTTTACATAAAGTAACAATTCAAACTTATGGAAAATATTCCTTATTTATTATTATTATTGATTTTTACAACTAAAATGATGTCTACCACAAATGTTGAGTAAACTTTAAAGTCTTTCATTATTGTAACGTCTGCTGTCGAAAACTTTATAAAAGATGTTTTTAAACCAGCTAACATTAAACTAAATTTGAAAATTCAAACTTATAATCAAATTGATTTAAAACGGACCTTTCTAGTGTCTGGCATAGAACTAATTCCATCTTGCCTAAACCATGTAAATACATTAGTGTGTCATATAGTGTTAATTTTGATTCGCAAATCTCTGTTGTCTTTGCGTCTTCCTCCCATGGTTGTACGCGGTTATTATCGTCTAGCATACTCAACAACCAACATGACTTCTCATACTTATTCCGTATCAGTTGATATAGGATTAACCAAATCTTTGCAATCGATTTCCGAGACTGTCAAGTAAAGTTGAAGATACGTCTAAGTGATATGTGTTTTAGGTTAGAGTTTAGTTCAATACCAGGATGAGACTATTTGTCAGCTACTGAAATACTCTCAGTTTGTATTTTCCATTCAACATTTGTATGATTTATCTTGAATTTAGCGAAAATAATGCAAGCTTTTCTATCGTTAAATCTAAACCTTATTTTGTGTGCGTAAAATTCACATACATGTAGCAGTCGTTGTTGAACAATTGGGGACGTCCTTATTCACTATACATGGTCTGCAGGGTTCAGACAACTATTTACATTACAAATACATATTGGTTTGCTACAAATCTCTAAGTAACTCCACATTGTATTAATACCTCAACAACCTTAAAAATATGATCGCATTTGGTTAATTACTAAAGAACTTTTGTATCTATATGACATATCATTAATATTTTTCTATGCTTTTCCTTTTACCCCAAGATTATATAACTTATAAATTAAACCTGTGCTCCATACAGTTATAAGGCTTTCTTACAGTCGAGACCGGCAACATAAACTTAACCTTACATTTCAAGTTTATGACAAGCATAAAGTTTTGATCGGATAACCAAATAATAATAATCCAGGATTGTTATTAAAGGCGTGTGAATGACCTTCTGTTATTCTTTTTTTTGTTTTATATTATTTATTGCGTCCAGGAAGCTACTTAATGACTTGAGAAAAAAAATATGTAAATAAAATATTTGATAGGCGGTTTACATAAAGTAACAATTCAAACTTATGGAAAATATCCCTTATTTATTATTATTATTGATTTTTACAACTAAAATGATGTCTACCACAAATGTTGAGTAAACTTTAAAGTCTTTCATTATTGTAACGTCTGCTGTCGAAAACTTTATAAAAGATGTTTTTAAACCAGCTAACATTAAACTAAATTTGAAAATTCAAACTTATAATCAAATTGATTTAAAACGGACCTTTCTAGTGTCTGGCATAGAACTAATTCCATCTTGCCTAAACCATGTAAATACATTAGGGTGTCATATAGTGTTAATTTTGATTCGCAAATCTCTGTTGTCTTTGCGTCTTCCTCCCATGGTTGTACGCGGTTATTATCGTCTAGCATACTCAACAACCAACATGACTTCTCATACTTATTCCGTATCAGTTGATATAGGATTAACCAAATCTTTGCAATCGATTTCCGAGATTGTCAAGTAAAGTTGAAGATACGTCTAAGTGATATGTGTTTTCGAGCTATTTGTCAAGAATAATCCGATGCAATCTTTTGCGTTTCATTTGCTCCGTCATTTTGCTTTTGACAAATTCATAATTACCGATAATTTGACAATTAATTTGAATTGACCGGGTTTCTTTTCACTAGAAAACTGACCTACATAATAATCGTTACCAACACTTTCGTGGCTACTAGTCCCATTCAAACAATTGGCTTGGTTTTAAGCTACCTATATGATTTCCATTTAAAACTATGATTTATAAATTACTTTAGACTGCTTTGCCCATTTAGAAACATATGAAATGAAACTGACCGAACAACAAAGGCCCGCAGACCAGGAAAATTTTAATCCACAGAAAAGTGAGTAACCAGAACCCATTAAAACCGTGCCTGGAAACAGTCAAAATGTAAAATTAAGATTTTTAAGCCTATTTTACTATTTTAAGCTACATATGAGGAATGGTCATGTAGAGTTTCGAGAAATTAAATGCTTTAATGCTTTAATGCTGTTCAATTGATAATCAGATTCAGACGACCTCAAGATATCTATAATGTCGTTTGAATTGTTTAATATCCACATTTCATTTATGCTACTTATGGAATAGGAAGATAAATAGGCAGCAACACCACTTACTTTTTTCAGGCAAAAGTATCAAAATTGCTATCAATGAACACTCATTATTCTATTCAAATGTGGATATACAAGTTTGGCAAATTCCTGTAAATTTTCAAAATTATTTATAAAAATTTATTTCTTTCTAAATTTATTTTAAATAGGAGTAATACTCTAAATATTTTAATAAAATGTAACGTCTTCCAACTTCTAGAATTATCACCACCAAAACAGAATTTCATATGCTAGTTTGTCAAAAAAAAGTCTTAATTTTAATATATAAGTATAAATGTATCGGTTTATTTGCGCATCCTGATATAAGATATTGTTAGAAATTGTTGTTACGTTCTTAATTTGTATCTGATTTTCCTCGATATTATTTAATACTTTTTTAACCCCCAAAACACCACAGAAACTGAGTAACCCAAGGCCAATTTAAACTCAAGTCTCCGGACGAGTAAGAAATGTCTGCGTCTCTCTAGAAACCCGTCAAGTAAAGCATTGTCATGTCCAGATAACAGGAATAATAAAGACTACTTAAGTGACTCAAAATAAGATAATAAATACATAAGATTTTTTTACTGACAGCATATTTGTCATGTTTGGAGGACATGTTTATCAATAGGCTGTTGGTATTCCAATGGTCACAAATTCTGCTCCTATTCTATCATCGCCGACCTGTTTTTGTACTCTAAAGACGCCAAGTTCCTAGAAGGGATTCTGAAGAAGAAAGAAAAGACACTGGTTCAGACCTTTAATTTCACATTCCGCTATATTGATGATGTCCTGTCTCAAAACAATGCACAATTTGATGACTATTTGCATTAAATACACCCTAGACATTTTCTAGATGATTTAGACTCGGGAACATTACAAACTTGATGAATTCAACTGTCAATTTGTCAAGTTCACGGTTTTCGATAGCGAAATCCAGCAGCCTTGCGTATGTTTAATAACTTGTAAGTTTTTCAGCCTTTCTAGCCCAATCACTGCTGTTGACTGCTAAGATAATCAAACAATGATTTGTTGTACCTTGGTATATGTTATTCTTTCAGGCGGTCAACAATTCTTCAAAGACTTCAATTCGAAAATTGTATGTTGTCTTGTATGACCTGTTGTTGATTATCATTTTCTGATTACGTCTCGATATTTTCGGGTCTTTTTTGTTATTGTCAAGTTCATCCAGTTTGCAAAAATATCTAATGACATTTTTTTGGTCACATGTTATTTCTTGTCGTTATTCATGCTGTAAATCCATTATCAGCGGCTAGCGTTTTGAAAATTTACAGATAGTACTCATTTTCATTCAGTTTGCAAAAATATCTTATCACATTAATTGGTAACGTTTTTACTTGTACTGACTTATGATGTTGATAATGTATTGTTGATCCATTATCAGCGGCTAACATTTAGAAAATTTACCGAGCAGTAATTTTGTTTTTGGAGTTTTCTTGTGCTGAAAGCTGGTCGACGCACTAAAAATAAAGATGTGTCAGCATTATCTTTTGAATGTTGATATATATTTTGCTTTAAATGAATAAACAAACTATTCGTGCAGCCCCTTCAAATAACTAATATGTATCCAGTGAAGGAAGATACTGTTTCAATTTAGACATTACTTGTGAAGATAATGCCATGTTTTAAGTGGTATAGAGTACAATTTAGTAGATATATGATAGTCCTGGTGGTTTCTGAACAAACCGCAGTAGGCAATTACCTAACACATCACGCAACAGATGAGATGTATAGTGACGATGACCATGACTACGTTTTCTAATGTGATTATAATTGAAAAGGGTCTGTACATTCTCATTGCTACATGGACCCGAAAGTTATCGTATACTATCATTATCTCATAGTATTTATATAGTGTTCTATGCAATCAGCAATGGTAATTTCTTTTTCGTAGTGGTGATATAATTTGATGATGTTTAGAAGGATAATAGATTTTTTCAAGGATGTTCAATAGATGCGATTGTTAGAATGATAATACATTTCAGGGAATTTGGTATTTGTTTCTGAGCGGTGGTTACATAACAATGCGTTAGTTTAGTCGCAATTTAGTTTAACTTCAGTTTAGTACAATTCGACACGTCATGTTGTCCGTGTCTTAAAACAAGTTGACGGAGTGGTCGACAAAGACAAATAACAAAATAACACATAAATAATACTATGACAAAACTATCTCAACGACAGACAATACCAATAAATAAACAGAAAAACACAAACGATTGCTCCTTAAACAAAAAAATCATTCATTATGCTCGTGGATGCCAATGAATAATAAACAAATTATATGTTTAGAAAACACAGCGAAATTGTTTGGCCCAAGATAGTATATAAGAGACAATACGCGGAGGCAAATATTTGTATGTGTAAGGTCTAAAAATAGCCAAATTTAAAAACATTATCATTACTTATTGAAAATGTAATCTAATTGTGGAATATTTATAAGACCTAAAACAGAGCTTTCACGTACATTTTTATTTGCTAGCATTAAAGTTTAACTTATACAAACAACTGCTTTGGCGTGATGAATAAAATTTTAGCACAAAGGATCTTACTGGCAAACAATTGGTTTATTGTGCAAAATTTCTAGCCTAGAATAAGTAACTAAGCAATCAATCAATTATATAAATTGGGAGACAACGATATTGCCAGACACGACTGCCTGTAAATAAGAGGTTTGTTTGCGTCAAATATTGAAATAATTATGTTATGAATTGTTTGACAATTCGCAATTTCAAACGTTATGATTTCGCGTGCCGGGGAGAGAACATTGTATCGGATTTTTACACGATACGTGATAGTCAAGGACGTACACATCAAAAATACGAATTAAGCCCAATGTTTTGTGTTATTCATTTATTGTATTCACTTTCGTTGCTAAGAATGGATAAAGAAGAAAACATTTCGAAATATATTTAGTTACCATAATTGAACATAATTTTCGAGAAAAAAGCAAGGTGAATTGATATCAACAAAATGTTGACTTATAGCTTCCTCGACGCATTACAGCAGATATTCATGTATTTAATAACTGCACATAATATAAAAAACCTCTGCACTAGATATAAACATGCTTTAAAATGCGCCCTGTAAAATTATTATCATACAATAAGATCTTACACGTGCAGCATGCAGAATAAATCTGCTGCAAATTGATGCTCTATAGCAACAGTTCTCTTGTTTAGGAAGCTATTTTTTCTCTGCACGTTTGATACTGAGTATTTAAGAAATGCTAGAGTGTCAAGAGAATGATCACGTTCTTAAAACTAGACAGGTTTGCTGCCACCTACTTCCTGTACTTAATTTTGAGTTTAAATTATACCGATGTATTCAGGCTTTAATGTATTTATGTATGGTCGTTTAAGTAGTATCTGTTGTTTTGAGTAAGGCATTTACCATGTGCGTGATGGAGAAAATGCATATCCTCTATGTTAACAATACTTTCAATAGTGTCAGTAAAAACATGCATTAACGTGGAGTCACCTGTGCATTGGAAAATCTAATGATTTTCAGTGAAACTTCCAGTTTCTAATTTGATTATAATTGAACAATCATGTGTCTTTTTAAAGTACTAATTGTAAACATGTAAAAATACAGAATTAGCAAATTATTCCACAAATTATTTTGCTTAATTAACAGAAATATTTTAATTGAAAATTGAGATATCAAATTCATAATTTGGTTGCATTATGTAATTATGTATTTCTTTGGCCGATACTTATATTTAAGAAATAAAAGCGCGCGCTTCATTGAAAATGTGTTTCTGTCAACGCTCTTAAACGTCATTGAGACTTCAAAATAAGGAATTAAATTCTTATAGTTGCATTTGTTTATTTAAAAAAAATAGTGGGGTCCTGATTTGAATTGTGAACAATGTATTTCTGTTGATTTACTCCGCGTGGTTTGTTTAATGTGGCGTCACCAAGGAAACGCGTGTTCTTCAAGGGTACCGGTTTCATTGAGAAATGCAAAGAATGATTCAACGTCATTTGTAACTGTTTGAACCAATAGAAATTTAGGATATCGATGAAGGACATACGTAATGTAAATATTGAATGTTGAAATACACATCGTAAACGAGTGTTTTTCCTGCAATATTTTGGCTTGCAAATTGCCAAAAATGGTTGTTATTTTTTAATTATTTAAATTGGACATGAAATGCATAAATCTTACAATTTTAGATATAATATACCGTATACGTGGTTTTTTTTCGCGGTGATTTAATTTCCGCTATAATCAAGGTAAAAGTTGGTACGCGAGAAGATAAAAACGCGCGAAATATTAGAACAAATGACAGTAATTCATTTTGATTACGTACCGCAAAATTACATTACGGCAAAATAAACTCTCACATTTATTTTAACAAAAACGCTAAATTTTCCACACGCGAAAAGAAACCACTTATATGGAATTATAAAACTTTTAATTGGGGTAAGACGATAATGTTTTTTTACTTCAATTACAATGAAAACAATATATTTAATGTGAATTATGAGGAAACATACTCATATTATCTTAATAAGTCTATTAAATTATTTAAAATCTTAAAATGTTATAATCGCATCCGTATAGCATTCAGTTAAGGCACTTTCGAAAAACAGCGTGTTGTGTCATTTTTTCTCAAACCTTGGTCTGAGAAAAAATTCCTATCAGTTCCAGATGGCTGATGAATACTTAAATTTTGCATCTTCTTATTTGACACACCATATTGTTATAAAATAAAAGTATTTTAAGTCGACAAAATTACGACATACATAAACTAATCCTTGCGCCTTCTTTGACGCAATTCATTTCGTGCCTGAGCTCTTACCTTCCTATGCTTAAGTCTTGGGTTTCCTAATGTTTTCTTCAATTTTTAGAGAGCTGATTGATTGATTGACCAATTGAGTGCTTAACCCACAGCGAGCAATAATCCTTTATCCAGGAATATAACACTTTAACACATCAATTTAATTATGTCAATGGGTAAAAAAGGTACCAACGGTAACATTTTGGCTGCCATTGAATACGCATAGGGCAATTGGTTGTGACAGGAATTTTATCCTTTTAGTGGTTACATTGAGCCTACTCTACATAATTATTCTTCATTGTGCAAGGAACGTGCCACTCTCCAAGCACGTTTTCCACTACCGTACACGGACATGTTTTCCGTATTATGTCTCGGCAACCCCCATCGGTAGTGTCCCTATTCGCACATAGGGGACGCGCCGGACAGCTTTGTGGTCGAGCGTTGTGAACCTTCAAAACAAACAGGTAAAGTCTGAAACGGTTTTTGTACTGAATTATACTGATTTTTTTCTAAACGTTCTGAATCTGTCTTAATTTTACTTAACTTTATTCAACATAAGTCCTAATTACGGATCTGTACCAGTCTCTTGTCTTTCTTTTGCAGTACACCTTAAAGAAACGCAGCTTCGCGACAGTAAGAAACAAGTGGACAAGGAAACAAAAATATGAGAATAATCTTGAATGTCAATAGTAAAAATCGCGTTCTTCCACCTTAAAAATATGTTGTCAACTACAAAATCTAACTCTTCAACATCTTGATTAAAAGCAAATATATTGAGTGCTCCTGATATGGTGAAGAGAATACGTTATATATACTCCTCTGTATGCTTTTTACAATATTATTCTATTGAGAGATTGAGCATCATCTTTCTGTCGCATTATTTTGTCAAGTTTGAACACACTAAAATTTTTCTTCCAAAGGGAACCATATAATGATGCAATACAATCAGAGACTGAATCAAACACAGGATTTTGGACAACTGGTGCCAGCTGCGAAAGGTCACCTACAGGTCAAAATGATACTCCACCAAAAGGCTCGTTGGATGTCATGATCTCTGAGAGACGTCTGTGGACAATATACGGGCGATCAGCTCCAACCATCGAAATTTCATCTATTATCAAAAGACAGAAATTGCTTAATTCTTTTCGCCTACTGGATAGTTGCTCTCCAGAAAGTCTAATGTAGTCATCGCGCTTACACTAATCAACAGGCATATTGAATGCCGAATGGAGTGTGTGGTCCCCAGTGTTAAAAGCAGCAACACCAGTGAACGCGCAAACCATCACTTTAACGTCTTCTCTTTGTCCTTGCTTTGTCATTTTTGCAATTTTATAGGTCATTGACAACGATAAAATGTTGATTTTTTTTTTGTTCGGAATTGCGACATAATATCATGCCAAGCCAATGTTGAGTTGATATCTTCCTGTTGTCCAATTCATACTGATAAGAAACTGATCTGATGTTTCACTTCCATGGGCTGGAACAGTTGCGTCAAACTCGGGATCCTGTTTTAAACCTGTTGCTATTATTATCTTCTCTTTCCTGTTGTTCGGTTTGTGGAGCTGTATTCATGTACTTCTACAGACTGAGTGTACTCTTCATTGTTGGGCTCATAAAAATGTATTCTTTCACACAAATCTGGTCTACCATTCATGTACTTAGTTTTGTATGTTCCATCATCATCAAGCAGATCTACAACATAGCTGCTTGCCCGGGCTTGGTTGTAATCCATGTCAGTGCCTTTATATACATGTCCTCTGGAATCTAATGCATAACTTCTAATTTATAGATAGTCCGTGTTGCTTTGCTTGGAAAATCCTACGGTTGAAGTAAAACAGTAGTTTTATTCACAGGTGGTTTTAGGAAGGAGAATCTGCATAATGTTTCATGGGTTTTGCATGTAAAATAGTGAATATGACGCTAAACGGCTCTAATTAGAGTTGCAAGTAGATCATCATCAGACGGAATTGGGCATAACATGTATTTATCTATGAAGGAAGCTACATCTTCTGGTGAGTTCTCCGATATTGAAGGTGCATATTACACAAAGAAGCATATGTGAGCCTCTTTGCTGAAATTCGTTCCTGTACTAAAGTCTTGTATTTCTACAAGTGGTTATGATTTTCAAATAACAAGAGTTGAAATAAACAGTTATAAACGATGATCAAAATGCCTGGCGGCAGTAACGGGATACGTTTGTAACCATGTGTTTTTCTGTTTCCATGAAATGCTCTCGATTTTTTCATGTGACAGCTTCTGATTTTGTTGAGCAGCTATCACTTGGATGTGTCTTTTCTCTTCATGTTTGTAAAGGACAATATAAAGAACCATGTACAGCTTGCGAGTTGTCTTATGATTCCTTGGCGATCATAGAGCAGTTTGTTGAACATTAGGGAGATCTACGAACATTCTGCAGAAAATGATAACTGGGGTCAGTGCGGGCCAAGCGTCTCATTTCTTCTACATTTTTTATTGGCCTTGATGTTGTCCTTTACACTCGTGGCTATTATAAGAGATTTTGCTACCTTCTTAGCTTCACTTCTGTATTGAGCCTTAAACAGATACTCTGTGGAGACTGGAAATCTGCTGTCCCAGTTCAATATTATTTATTTTTAACTAAACGAGTGGTCAGTAACTTTTGGCTGAAGACAAAAATTATAATGCCGATAATGAGCGTTCTTCTCAACATCCTTTAGGTATTGTAACGATTTCATTAATTTCTTTGACTACACAAAAACATGTCCTTTATACTCTATTTTACGTTTAGTCTAACTGTAATGCTTGATAAAGATGATGAAAATCGAGGTAATAAGGAAGATGTCTTTTCAGGATTTATGTGACATTTACAACGCAGCCGTGTATAGCCTTCAGTCTGCCACAAGGCAGTGCAAAATCTTCATAAAAGGAATCCTTCTTCTGATTAAAGTTGATTTCAGCGTTCATAAATCACTTAACTCTTTCTTGTATATTTTATAGAGATAATAAATTAGCTACTGCTTGTACCGGCATTTAGTTGCGTTTCAAATGCAAACTGCAAGTGGTACAAGTATACTGTTCAACATTTCTCGTTTATATGTACAATAATATTTTGAATCTTCATCGTCTTGTCTTGCTTTCGTTTCTGATCTTTTTGTTTACTTTTTTCTTGCTTCTTAATCTAGAGTTTTTCTTTTGTCTTCCTTTCGTTTTTGATTTTTTTTTCGTTTACTTATTTACTTCTTTCGTTGCTTCTTCGTCTAAAGATTTTTAGGACTGTAGTGTTGACATTTATTGTTACTAAAATCCTAAAATAAGAAAAATGTGTTTTTAGAAAAGTTATCGTGTAATATATGAAGTCTATGACGAAACGCTAGGTTTAACAGATGTTCTCGTACGTGTTTTTAAATGAACGAACAACATATCGAACCCGTTTTCATTTATTTCAACATACTCAATCATTTCCAACCCCAAAAGGCCATGTTACTTTAATCTAAAACTTAAAAATAAAACAAAATTCTTTTTATTTACAAATACTTAAACATACTATACAACTTAAAAATTTTTATGATATCCCACTTGTATTTACTTCTACATACTTAGTTGTTTAAGCAAAATAATGAACACAAAGGAACCCTGCAATTATATTATATGGAGCTATCTACGTGGAAAATACGTGTTCTTCCATATTTTCTGGATTTAAACAAGATTCAAAATACAGCGTCAGACCTTAGACCCCAAGGTAAATTTTAGCAATATGACACCGGATTGCTTATTTCTTAAGATGTATTTAAATAATTTAATTTGCTTTGTAAGCTGAAATCTGATTAGTTAATTCAAATCGAGCAACCCATATTATAAGAAATAACTTGTGTGACCTTTGAACTATTCTAACGCCGTTAAAATTCAAATAGTTCAATGACGTCATCGACGTTTTTACTATAAAAAGTTGTTAAAATTTATAGTTAAAATTGAATTATAAGGAATATTTCAAACTTCTGAACAGGTTATACGATATAATATGGTTTGGGTCTGTTTACACCATTCATAAACCGCTTCGGCTTTATTAGGCGAAAACAGACCCAAACCATATTATATCGTATAACCTGTTCAGAAATTTGAAGTGTTCCTTAAATGAAGACCAAATTACACCCTCTTGACTATATGGATATTGCGTTATAATTAAGTATTTTTATTACTGTATATCGGTCCTGGCGTCATTGTAATACGGAATCAGTTTTATATCCAATAACGATGTGAACGAGTCAGCAAAATACATATTCCAACATACATATTCTTGCTTATAATATTTTAAAGTAAATGTGATAACTTGTTTTTGCAGACAGTTAATCATCAAACCAACATCCTACATGTACTGTTCATTCACAAATTGAATCTGCCTTCTACGATTAATTACACTTTTGTTTATATGAATAAATGAATCCACTGAATATATGAACTTAAGCAGCTCCTCATTATATATTTAAACTCTAATAGCAAACGTTTCCAATAAAATAATGAAATAGCTTAGTATTAGTGAAAAAAGTTTGCTTTTAAAGCTTTCAAACAGGAACATTCGTTTCGTCAACTTCAAACTTATTTAACTTCCAGAATACAGGCCTTTGGAGCAAACATGCGTTATAACTATTAATGCGTGTTTGATGCTAACAGAAAAGTCGCCCAAAATCCCCATTGATAGTATTTCATTAAAATCAATACATTAAATTATGTCAAGAAATAAACTTTCAATTAAATCGGACACAGTTGAAAGTTTGAAAAATGGTGTGGTGAGATGGCAGCCGTTACAAAATGGCGGCTTCGGATAAATTGTTTCCTATAAAAATATTCTGGATGGTCAACTATATCAGTGTGCCAATGTCCATTGAAACCACTCTTGCTGTCCCAGAAATCTGAGAAATGTACTTTTATTTTAAACGGCGACAATCTTTCAAAATGGCGTCAATCTTAAATTATTTGCATGTAGATTTAACAATTTGAGGTAAGCACTACAATACTCACAAAGTTTCGGTTGATCAGACATCGCATTTCTATGAAAACAAGCGGACGAGAGATTGAAGGGGATAGAAAAAAGAAGACAAAAAAGAAGAAACCAAACAAAAACAATAAGTCTCTTAACTTAGTTTTCGTCCACTTAATAATACTCTATTTATTGAATCGAAATTACACATTGTAGTTTAGAATATCAACAGTGTTTAGCGCATGCGTATGATATTTAATCACACAGAATACAGATTCACGATTGCAACTACTTCGAAACAAAATTAGACGGTGTAGTAGTAGATGTTTATAAAGGCAAAGTCTTACTTAAAGTAGTACATGCAGTCATATGACTTTCAAGCGGAAACATTACCTGATAAAAGTTTAAATCATGTGTTTTTTTATCTCATATAAGTTAATTGCATTTATGTTAACTAAATTTGAATAATTTTTTGTTAAACACAGAAGTTAACATGTCAATTGATTCTATATGGTTTATTCATAATCGTTTTATTTTTATTTTTTTTTTTGCTCTGGGACTTCTGTTCCTGAAGAAAATTTGCTTATTACAGCATTTCGTTTGATATCATAGCTCTTGTGAATAGCTCTTGTGAAGAATACTTACATACATATCATTCAAGCTGTGCCAATTTGATTATGACATTTTCTTTCGTTTTCCTTACAAACTAACGGCGAATATAAAAGTTGATACTACAAAAAGATATCCCACATTTTTAAATAACTACAAACAGAATAAATGAAACATCATTGTCGAGCAAAACTTCGAATTTAAAAAGTCTCTAATTTTCGATTTTTACACTCACATTAACTTGTACAACGCAGATAGTGTCAAACAACGTAGTTTGTATACAATTAGCTATCAATCAGAGTAAGCAATTTGTTTGTCTTTTCATAAAATCAGCACCTGCTCACCCTGATTTAAGAATATTGCATTTAATGTATTATTAATCACAAGCTAATTTTGTCTCTTATTAAATGCGTTGATAGACATAATTTATCGTGACAGATGACGATGTTGTGTGTCATCAAAAGAGAAAATTAATACAATGAGAATGATTGAAATCCTTCATTACAATTTTTGTTATGACCGTTTGATACTCGTAAACGCAATCCTATTAGTTCCTTATTAATTATGATAGAGCAAACTTTAAGGACATCTGTTTACTATGCAATTATACGTTATCTATTGTACACAGTATTTCTGAATATGGTCAGTTTATATGATCGCTGCATGCAGATCTTGTATTTAAGAAATAGATTATTGCGAGCTGGCTCTTTGCGGATTAGAACATGGTCAGACCTTATATTTTGTCAATAGTTTATACCGAGCGATAGGGAGGTATAAAATAAAGACAAATATGAGGTCTGACCTTATTCTAATTTGCATAGAGCCCAATTGCAATAATCTATTTCGATTCTAATATGTCTAACAATTGTTTTAAAATTTCGAAGCGGCTATAACAGGACGCTTTCAATGGTAATTACTGTTTTGGTAAACTAATCAGATATATCCGAAAACTGTTTGTTAAAGGATATAAAATTGACATAAACATATATTCTCGTCATTTTATTGAATATACGTACCTTTTAAAGAAATCTTAACGAAAATGCATTGTTCCAGTTTGAAATTTTCAGTTGAGCGTAATATGACGTCGGAATTCTAATTGTGACGTCATATTAATTCGAATGTAGAATTGTGAAAAAAAATAATGTATCGGGTTTTTTACATTTACACAAAACACGCAGCTTATGCATGTGCGAACTAAACTTATAGGAATTTTGACACGGTTTTGTTGCTATAGCTAAAGCAGGACGTCATATTAGAATTACATATTTAGGTATCTTTAGTCAAATAAATGTAACATAAAGTACATAAAAGTCATTTTGTTTGAATACAGTCAATTTGCCAAACATTTGCTGATGCACGTCCTATATCATGTCTAAATAAAATTTGTCTTGCTTTTAAACTCGTTCATCATACTCTGCATGACGACGAACCTTCGTGTTGTTTTGTAAAACCTGTCTTTAATACATTATTCAGTTAAAAAATATTTTCAATCACGTTGTCTTGAGTAAAACGTTTTGCCATAATAATGTGACAAATAAGTTCAAAACAATATTGAGGGGTAAAATTTTTTTTCTATTATTAATAATCATTTGAATATGTTTTTGTTTACATAGATATAATAAAAGATGGAATGAGACAAAATTGAAGACGTTGTAATTTGTATGCACATGTCAGTTTACAAATGATTAAATGATTCCTTCAATAGATAACAAAGCATAATCGGAATGAAATATAAAAAATGAGCATTAAAAAGAAGTAAAAACATAAACTCTGATGCTCCAGAAAGGGTAACCGATTTATTCATTATGCACCACATCAGCCGTATTTTAAGTACATATAAATGTTAATCTATATAAACTTAAAATATATCAATACTTTAATCTAATTTTACGCAATATGTGCAAAATTCAACTGTTCAACGAACTCGTGTTTTTGTTTTATTATATTTTGGTGGCTTGTGCCCGTCCAACATCAGGTATATATATTTAGTTATGCATATAATATATAAGTATATCGAATCTGGTTGTGTTTACATAGATAGTGTTCATATTTATGTTATCCAGACGAAAAACTAGATCTAAATTTGATTTGTTTTTTTTACTGATTTCTATTTTTCAATATAAAGAAACCTTAAATTTTAATACAAAATTCGTGTGAAACCACAGTTAAAATAAAGTTTTAATTTTCATGTAGATATTTGATTAGTAAAAAGGGATTTGTTAGAGAATAACACACTTCTCTTTGCAAACATCAATTAATTTGTAAATTAAAAAAATATACGAAAGACAAGAATAGAATAGTGTTTTACATGTATGTTCCATATCGTCCCGGGTAGTATGTCAATATTCTAATATACGGCTAGAGCCGTTACTCGTCATTTAGTTTTGACCAAATTAAATATTAATTATTGCCTTTGTCGAACAGTATGCTAAGACTTTACTCCCAGGGTTCCCGGTTCTCGACTAATAGAGCTGACAGCTTAGATAAGGTTCTGCTAGGTTAAATACTTAAAGTCTTACAGTGGACCATAGTGATTTATGTGTTGGGAAAGATCCTCTTTCCTGGCTTGATAAAGACCGTTTTTGTAGATTTAAAAAAAGAAGTAAGCTCACTGTAGCCGCTTCACAAGACCTAATTCACCGTCATTTCTCAATCCTCCTGACCTTATTCCGTGGCAGTGGTATTGTGTTTCTGTTTGTTTATCCCGTTTTGAAGTTTGTAAACTCCTCGTCCTTAATATATACACATTACATACATTATGTGTAGGTACAACAACCTGTATCACGTCGAGACACTTGTGTACATTCGTATCACTACGAGACGAGCAGCGTCGAGTTGTGATGCGGAATGTATGCGGAATGTATGCAACTGTCGAGACGTGATACAGGTAGTTGTACCTACACTTAAATGTATGTAATTAGTTTATCTAAAATTAGAAAGTATAAAAAGGCAAAACAAAACTAATGTGTAAAATTTAAAATTTAGCATTAACGAAACTTTTGTTTATAAAATAGAGTTCCTAACGTCACACGTATTATGACGTCATATTTCATTCATAGAATGAAAGTAATTCAACGAATCATTGGCTATACCATTTATTGTGACGTCAAGAAGTAGTTCCGACAAAAGTACATCTTGTATCACATAAATAGATGATACAAGGTTTTGTATCACACAGGTTGTATCAATCGCTTATTTTTCAGATTTTGACAAGATACATACTTAATTTAGATAAAGCTGAAATATTGCTGGATGTTGTCGCTTCAGACATTCGCATTATGGCTTAATTGAATGGTATAGAAATTTTATCTTAATCAGATATTTTCACTTAATCAAAGGAAGTCTTCCGGTCCATGTTCCTGGATTTAAATTTTTCCTCAACAAACCAATTAATTAATCGAAGGATGTCTAATTTTTGGAAGGCAATGTTTACTCGTCAGAAGCACTTGAATGTATCCAGTGTTTACTGTGTTCGGATCACTTACTTTCTGGATGTTTTGTGTTTATTGTGTTTATGTCGATATCCGCATATGTAACTGTCCATTGACGTTTGATTTTTTTCCTCGCTATTTTCATAACTTTCTTCTAGCTTGTTTTCTATTTACCAACTAACTGTAATAATATAGCTTTTAACAACGTATATATTTATAAATTTTATACAATATACAGCTTTAAAGAGAAGATATGAAATCATGTATCTGTTAAACAAAGACACAAAGTACATACAATTAACAATAAAACTCATTAGACCTACACAAAACAAATACGTGTTAGGCATTGATTCTCTTAAATCTTTAAAGTCATTAAATAAGAACTATATTCTCTATCATTTCTAAACACAAATGTGAAAATATACAATAATATTCAGAACAAAATATGTCTTTATATGTCTCGTATCTAAAATCTCTATTCTAATGATGACTGAACTTCGTCTGGTTTTAAAGGCAACTTTCGGAAGAACTAGAACATACAACAACGAATTAAAGTTATAAAAATTTAAACTAAATAAAATAGTCTTAGCTTTAAGCAAACAGTATATCTAAGGGTAATAGATTATCTATCTCTTGCAGATGTAGATGACTTATTTAATGTTTACAAACGCTACTTCGACCTGGTTGCAAATTAAACATTTTTTTTATTTTAAACAACTGACCTCTCAACTTCAATATAACCACGGAAAAAATTTTAAACCAATAATTTCTTTTGCAACAATTCTATTTCACTCTTGTAAGATCGTTCTCTTTTTTAGGCTTGACTTTCAAATAAAATGTCAAACATATAAATGTTAATTGAATTTACTACGCCACACGCGCGTCTAATCAAGACTCATAAGTGGTAATAATCCAACAGTGCAACAGAGTAAGGAGCTGAAGATCAATTGTCCAGATTTATTGTTTTGTCACGCAAGATCCTTGCAACCCATTTCTAATGTTTCTTCATTCGTTATTGAAACATCTTTAAAAGGCTGTGTAGGAGAGGTTAAGAACGTCGCTTAAATGAAATCTAGATGTCTCCTTATTGAATGCAATAAAAACAGCAGTACTTAAATTTACCAAAAACTAACCAAAACTTTTGAATTAGAAATTCTGACCCCTCCCCATACGATAATAAATTCAAGGAATCATTAATTAAACAATGACCTCGCGAAATCACTGACGATAAAATCTGAGTTACAGCTTCAGTTTGTAAAAAAAGTTTAAAAGATTTATTGCAACAGATAGGGTTAAACTAAACACTTTCTGTTGTGCTTTAACACAACTACTGTCTCAAAGGCAACCAAAATAGGTATATAAAATTTTGAAGTCAGCGCAAACATCACATTCCAAACCAGTTGGAACCCAATTACCTAAACATCTGCCACAATCCTTTATCTAATGCCTCCCGAATCTTCTTAACAGCAATTTAGATAAAGGGTAACTCGCCATCTGTTTGGAAAATGGCTAATGCTGTGTCTATTCCAAAGCCAGAAAAAGATCACTTAGAAGCATCTTACTATCGGCCTATAGCCTTTTGGTCTTATGGTCTTTTATCCTAATAATGGAATGACTTTCCATGTAGACTTTGGATGACAATGTTATTGTAAAAAAATCCCTAGAACAACCCATAACATATATGTCATGTTGTATCAAGCACCTTATCAAACTTTATACGTGAATACTTAATGCGATTTCTCTGATAAATAATTGCCGATATTAGCCATATGAAATAATAGTATTAAAAATATACTATAATCCATCATGTCTGTAGGTGGCAATGTAAGGTCACACCTAGTTCGAACTGCAATGGAAGACTTAAAACGTTCGCATCCACCTGAAGTTATTTGTTTCTTTAAGATAAACGAACTTTAAATAAACTGATAGTTTTTTTAATTTGAACTGCGCAACATGTAACAGAACAACATGTTATGTTGTTCAAATGTAAACTACTACGACTAAAAAATATAGCCATAATTACTATTGCTGGGAAGTCCCATAAAATGCACATGCTTATGCTGACCATGTAATTAATAGTATAAATGTTTTTCATTTTGCTATCAGTGCAATCATCTGACAAATATAGTCTTGGCTTCATGAAAACATATTTTTACATTGACAAATATATATATAATATATATATATATATATATATATATATATATATATATATATATATATATAATCAAATTAAAATGAGACATCGAATCATTAAGTTACTCATAATAGTCTGCGTATCAATTATATTAACATTATATTACATTAAATTACAATTACTCGAATGTTTTTTTTAAGAACAATAGGCTTTTTTTATACAGATCTAAATGTTTTGACGTGTATTTTTCGAAATCTCTTTATCATACCTAAGTTAGCGGAAAGAACAATGAAATGAGCCACTGGACACGGACAACCGTACGAATTGTTGATGTTACATTTAAGACAAAACCTTAAAATAAACCAATCAATATGAAGTTATACTTCCATAGAATATAACGATTCAGGATGATTGTGTATTGGAAATTACTTCGAACAGGTTCATGACTTGCTTAACGCCATATATTCTAATTACAAGATCCTCATTAAAGTAATTATCCTACAATAAATATTAACCAGTACATTATACAACAGCATGCCAGGAAATCATAACTACAATTTCTACGTCAAGAAGTATGTAATGTGTTTTAAGATAGTACGTTATAGTCATAATCGTACGCTTTTCCAACAATGTGCGTGCTAATTTACCGATTAGAGTTGTCATATGTTTTTGTTTGTATTAATAAACAATGATAGGTGTACTTTGGCTTAAAGAATGACTAAGTAACTACGATCATCCCATTCAATTATCATTTAAAGTTAAACCTTGAGCGAGTCATGCTTGCATAATGTTCGTAATATGAACAAATTTAAAAACAATTGCAACCAATAAGAACAGTAGGTATATATTTTCGATCCGATGAATGGTTAATCATCGGGTATTAACAAATCTCATGGATTAATACCCCTGCTGTTTGTTTTTTTTTTGTAAGATAAAACCTGGTATTTCCTTTAATGATGGTTAACATTTATTCACTAGCGCATATCGAGTCGAGAATAGAGTATCCTTGACCCAAAAATAACCTTGCACCTCTCAACGCAAATCTGTAATGTGGTTTATTTGGCTTTTGTGTTGTGCTGTATATATCCCGATTTGTAATTGTCTTTTGACTTTCGACTACTATGATTTGGTTTTATGGTGCAATTTCTGAGAAGAAAGCATTCGTATGTTTTTCGTTTCCAAATAGTCAAATTTAAGGTTTGTGTCACTGAGTTAGACATCTTGGATTTAGGATTTGCACAACAAATAAAGATTAGTACATGTCAATCTAATGTACATGTTCGTTTCTGCAATATTTCAAATCAACACGGGAAGTAGTTTGCGCGAAGAACTTTTTAAAATTTAGTCAATCAGAATGCATTAATTTCTTCTTTAGCCATGTTGAATTTACAATTGATTTGAAAACTCAAAATAATAATATCCAAGTTTAATTTCGCATAATTTGGTTTTATTGTGCTGAATAATTACGGCAAAAAAGCTGTTTGTATGTTTTTCCCTTAGGGTCTTATGTTAAACTGCGATCGCCGCCATCTTCGATTTGGATCAGCACAAAACACTTTGTCTAGGCCATTTAAGGTAAATTTCTGCAATATAATAAATCAATTTACGAAGAGGTGTGTGAGAGAATGTTTTTTTAAATTTAGCCAATCAGAACATGTTTATGTTTATTGTAGACATATGGAATACTAGATCAGCATCTAAAACTGAAACTGTATTCAAAAACACAAAATACACATTCCTGCCACGTTTGGTTAAAATTGGCGAAGAAGATAGAAAAGTGAAAAGTTTACGGACGACGACGAACAAGACGTGATGAGAATAGCTCGCATGACCTTTGGGTCAGTTGAGCTAAAACTGCATACTGACTAAATGATCTGACATAAAGTATAATAAATGTAATTACCATATGCAGTTGCTGATATTGATGAACAAATTGTTGACAATTAAAGTTGGGTTTGCAGATTAGTGTGTATTGGTTGTGTCTTCAATTTCAAGTTGACTATGGTAAATTAAATTCAAAACTTGTTACTAAAAATGCAATTTCTTGTAATTGATTTGCTGTACGGTCGCAAAACGCAATGTACATGTCACTGATATTTAATCCATCGTGTTGGTATTCAATGACGAATTATACATCTTTTTTAAAAATTTGTAATTATCTGAATATTAAATTATACTTTTATATTACCGATTATTTATTATTACTGTATGTAATTTTCAACAATCTAAGTGACATTTGAATTCATGACGCAAGATTGTTTCCTTATCCTTTTATAGTCCTTGAAAAATGCAAAAACAACGAATTAGATATTTTTTTATAAATGACTTTTTCAAAAATAAGATTCACATGCAAGCAATCATTATTTTGAGAAAAATATTAAATATTTTATTATGTAGAAGTGAATAGGCGGAACTGACAAAAAAGAACTCGAAACAAAATATACAAAGTATTCTGACCAATACATGTAATCTACTTAATATTACACGATATATCGACCATATGTTTCATAAAGATGACAATCAAATCGTATAAATAACTTATGACACTCATCCACAGCCCAAACTAGTCAGAACTGTATTGTAGTGATTGATTTTATTAAAGGAATTCCTACAAAAATTACTTCTACATAAAGGAATAATAAAATTGCCGAGGTTCAATTTGTATCATTAGCGAAATTGAGTTATCACTCTAGAGGGAAATATTTTGTGTAGATTAAATATATATATATAATTTTTAACATTCAAACCCATCCTTAGGAACAGTTAAAAAAATCAACACACCAACTTTAAGTGAGTAATATGCACTGCGATACAAAATATTTTCGAGCCAATCACAAGTTTGTATTTTTGTACTGTTTTTTATGCATGAGTAAAATAATCAGCTAGTAGACACCTTAAAACGTCAACAGTTGCATACCAAGCCCACTTACTTCTTACATGTATCATTTAATGCTAATATAAAGTCACCATTTACAAAATACAACACTGTTATTTAGATTTCAAAGTACTTGTATATAAAATTAACACTCCATGTTTAACTATTTGTCTTTGTATTGATATTAAGTAGGATGTAGTCTAGATATGATTAAGAATTGGTAACACTTAACAAGGTTTAGGTATAGGATTACTGTCATTTATTTGTTATTTTTGAAAATATATCTTTAAACTTCAGTTCATCTAAAGTATGCGGTAAATATGCATTATCCAGGTACGGAATTAGACTAAATACCAAAGTCTTTATCAATTCCCTTAATTCCGGTCATCGGCAACGTTTTCAATGTGATTGCCGTTATAATATAAGATGAATTGTGTAAAATGACAAAATTTTTAAGAAGTATATGACACTACATATACCAGTACCTTCCGTTTAACAAAATTAGACTCAAGGAAGGCAAACAAACCTCTTTATTTTAAATATGACTTTGAAATTCAAAAACTTACTTCATATGATTGATGACAAATCCTCCCGTTAATTGGCGATATTCAGATCACTATCCCAGACATCACAAAATTATTACAAAACTTAAACCAAACCAACGTGTGTGAGCATATTGTCTCTAACACTTTGTTAAATCTTTCAGAAATCATTAAGCACAGGTGAAGTACTAACAGACTGGAAAACATCACGCGTTACTTCCATCGATAAACAAGTTCAAAATACAACCCCGAAAATTACATGCTAATCTCTCTAACATGTATTTGTTGCAAATTCTGGAACACGTCATTATCAGTGCTATTATGAACCATGCTAATGACAATAACATATTATATTCATTACAACGCGGTTTTCGGCGACACAGATCATATGAAACTCAGCTTTGAGAATTTTTTTATGACATTACAAAACACCTAGAAAATTCTCAGCAAACAGATGTAATTATTATGGACTGTAGTAAAGCTATTGACAAGATCAGCCACAACTTGCTCACGCTTAAATTTTCTCATTATGGTATATAATGCTCAAAAACAAATGGATAAAAAATGTCTATCGAACCGTACTCAAGCAGTTATTCTAGAAGGTATAAATTCTGACTATGTCGATGTACAGTCAGGAGTCCCTCAAGGTTCTGTCCCCTGTCCAAGCTTATTCCTATTTTACATTAATGATATACCTATAGGCTTAAATTCTACCGCACGTCTTTTTGTTGACGGAACAATAGCATATCTAACAGTAAAATTCGAAACAGACTGTACAACATTACAAAAGATCTTGAAAAACTTTGAATGAGAACAAAATTGTCGCAATTCGTTGCACCCGACAAGTGTCATGTTCTCTATATTACACGCAACAAAAACCATTATAAACAACTATACATTACATGGCAATACACTCGAACATGTTGACAAACGTAAATATCTCCGCATTACCATCCAATCCAACCTCAAATGGACAAATCACGTTGACAACATCTGCAACAAATCTTCACATAAACTCAACTGTCTAAAAAGAAAAATTAACATCAGCTTAACTAAGGTAAATAACAGGTATATAAATCCCTAGTAAGACCATCATTAGAATATGCCTGCTGTGTATGGGATCGCTACACAAAAGAAGACATAGATAAAATAGAAATGGTACAAAGTAGAGGGCTAGGTTCTTGACATATCGCTATCACAATGCATCAAGCGTCTCTAGTATGCTAAACCAACTCGACTGGAGAAGCCTAGCCGATCACATATGAAACTTGTAATGTTGCACAAAATAAACTATTCAATAGTCTCCATTAACGAAACAAATATATTAATACCACAACTTAGACAGTCTCGGAATACACATTCACTTACATTTCAAATCACTCATTGTCGGCTACAAGTACAGTCAGTCTTTCCTAGTACTATTAGTACTGTCAAACTTTGGAACAGCTTACCAGTCAGCATTGTGATGAATAACTCGGTTAATTCGTTCAGAACTTTTGTCTCCATCTACACATACAGTTATTAGATTCATTAATTGTAGATAGTTATATTTTAAAGATATTTAAAACAAAAGCAAAAATAATTCACTCACAAATGTTAATGTTTCTAATTCACTATACATTTTAATGTTATCAATTCCTTAAATTTGTACATAGAATGCACAGAGAGATGACAGTATCTTCATCACGTTAAAGTTGGCCAGTAGACAATAGTAGTAGAAGTAGAAAAATTCACAATAACATTCAATGCGAAATAACGCACATTCAATAAACACCTCGAGTTTCATAACCATTACATTAAATGAGCATTAATATATTCCCTAAACATTCATGCAAATTTTAAATCTCAATAGATGAAAACAGGTATACTTACACAAAACAGAATGCATCAGAATAAAAATGCGTTGTTAATTAAGTTTGAGCAATCGATGTGCATCAGATTTTAATTAAATCAACTGGAGACATTATTAGGATTTATAAAGGCAATTGCATGTATTGATTAATGAAACTGTTGCATACTTTATCCGCTATGAAAGCAATAATCGGCGACTTGAATGAAATTTCCTTACTTTCCGATGGTAGACAATATTTGGTACGAATTGATCTACCTCATTTCCACTGAAGGGGCCTGGGTGGTTGAGTGTGTTAAGTTCGTTATTCCACCATTGATCACGTGGGCTGTAAACACTGCCATTGCGAGTTCGAGTCTAACTGAGAGCATGGTGCACTCGACTACAATCTTAATTGACAATAATTGTAAATTTTTACAAATTACATATATTTTTATTAAGTCATATCAATATATTGGGCTTATATCTCAAATGTGTTTTGTGTTTGTTTGTTTGTTTGTTGTTTGCTTTGATGTCAATTTCAGCAATTTATCAGTTATGTCATAAAGGTATTCTATATTGATAGATTGTTACATGGTCATTTACATATTTTCTTGGTATCGGCCTCAAGATATCCATATCAGTCCCACAAGCCCGACTGTAATTATATATTACATATTATAAAATATCCTAATAATAAAAAAAAATGAAATATTCGTCATAAAAGCTCTACAACATCTTAATTATTTGCATTTAAAATATGTTTTGGGTTTGAGGACCACGCTTGATACAACGGTAACGCCGTTGTAACAGACGATTTTCGACTGAGTCAACGGAAAAAATGACTGCGACAGACATTTTTTGACTGATACAACGGATACGCCGTTGTAACAGACATAAAATGACTGCGCCAAAGGAAAAAATGTCTGTGACGGACAAAATATGTCTGTGACAGGCATAAAATGACTGTCACAGTAAAAAGTATTGTCTGACACAACGTTTGCAGTACGATTCTTACATGACATTTTATTTGACAAGAACAAAATTCGTGTTCGTATATACCATAAAGACTTCTTACACAAAAAGAAATACTAAACACGACATCAGTTTATTAATTATTAAAATCGGGGATATATCGGGATTGCTTGCTAGCGTATTATAACTGTGGACATTGTCACTGCCTACATCACACAAAGTTCTGCTGCTGTGCAAAAGACGCGCACAGAACTTCAAATATAAACATAATATGATATTATTAAATAATAAATATAATATTATTATTTTCCCTTAAATCACCTTTAAATATTTGATAAATAGATTATTACATTCTAACGCCATATTTGTCCTGTGTCTTCCATCGACCTATATCTGCCCTTGTCTCGCTGGGCAGATATAGGACTCACGGAATATTTGAGGGCAGATATGAAGTCCACATACAATGATCTTTACTTATTACATGGACAGATTTTCCGAAATGTAACAATTACTATTTGATTACTCTGTAATATTTCCTGTTTTCACCAGCTATTACATACAACTTCAGTCAGTCGCTATAGCTGCCTTTTATTGTTTTTTTTACCCTTAAAAGTTGTTTCCCTTGGTACCGTCAAAACTAATATACCTTTTTAAAAACATATGTTTGTATGTGTTTGGCTTTTTTTGCAACATCATCTAAATTATGGAGTCAAAGTGTGCTTATTCAAAGTGTGAAAACCGAAACATTTAGGGAAACCCTATCCTTATTAATTATGTTTGATTGCGAGTACATCCTCTCCACAGTAAAACTCTATTCCTGAAACCCCATTATTGACGAGTAATGGACCAACTAGCAGATGACTACTTTAACCACTCGAGTTATAACTAAATGGCTCTGTGTATCTCATCAAATTAACTGTACTTTTTAGTAACAAAATCGTTATCTTTTATTGTTTAACTTTATTTACTATCAGACAAGTTTATTATATTTTGGAATAGATCTTTAAATACATGAATACTGGTGTTTACTGTGACAATATGATCAATAAAAGAACACAAAACAAATGTGTAATTGTCAAAAGATTTCAGTGCAGTGAATTTACACACATGGTCACATTAAGTTATGGGTCAAGAAAATCTCGAGGCAGAGAAATATTACTGCTGGGCTTTACTGAGTTCATTAACAGAAGCATCGAACCAGAGGTTGCATACCAGTCAAGAAAAATAAAATTAACTACGACAAAATTACGTGGTTCATACGTTGTTTTTCAGTTTTAAAAAGATTACATGATTATACATATATTTGCCTGTTATGGTGCACAGCTGAAATAAAATCACATAATTTACGAATGTTGAATGTCGATTGTTCAAAGCACAACTGTTCAATAGATCTATACATTTTTGATTTATTTATTATGATTTATACACCATTTATATATATCTGATATAAATATTAAAGAAAGGACTTGACTTATTGTCGTTTTACTCTCATGAACTGTACGTTTATTCTCATCTGAACAAAACATACTGATGCGTTCTAGCTAAGTTTGTGTCCTTTATAGGCAAATAGTAATTATCACATTCTAATAGTATAAAAGCAAATAGTGGCTTTAAAGTACTTCGTAGTCACGTTTTTTTACAAAGACTACACCACAACTAATCATACGATTGAAATTTATTTCTAAGCCCTTGAAACTTGATTTGAATTTGATGTTTTCTCTTTTAATATGTAGCAAATATTCATAATCGGGCTAAAAAAGCAATCATCTTTGAGTAATATTTTAGATCAAAAGGTTAAATTTTTATTACACGTGAAGTGATTTCACACTAAACACTGATTAAATATTATTACTATCTCGTGTAATTTTTGAGCTTTTGATTACTGGGAAGGCTTCGATAGGTCCCCCACAGTGCTCAAAACACCCAACACGCAACTGGATTGTCAGGTTATAGTAGGTAAATTTAAACCTCTAACTAAAGATATACTGCATTTATCGCAAAATATGTAGGCCATCACAGCATTTATAGTTGCTAAGGTGTTAAACTGTGCTTTATGGTCTAAAATTTGACGGCAAATAAACAGGTAAAGGATATTATGTTTAAACAGCCATTTTCAAACAACTTTTTAAAATAACTTTAGCCAAATGTTATATAGAACCTGTGGGAATCTGTTTATATCACATCGATTATGTCTACGGTGTATCCAATTAGCAAACCCAGTATCTGATATGCTCTAATTTCGTACGACTTCAATCAGTAATATGATGTATAACGAGACTCTGGGAACTGGAGCTAATTTATATTTTAAAATATTTGTGTATTTAATAAAAAAATCGTCTTTAATTATTTATATAACCTGGCTTTGTAATAAATATGTATTAAAATGCTTTTTTGGAAGAAAGGTAACAAATTGGCTTTTAAATTTGAGTAGGGCATTCCTAAATTTAATAATTACGTTTTTTTAAATAGGAACATTTTACATGGAAATTGGTGTGATAAATATTAATTTTACACGAAACAAGAAGTGTAGGAAAATGATATTTGTAACTGTTATGCCAAGCCATTACTGTATGATTTTGTACATGTTTCTCTTTGATAAGTCGTACTACCACCAGGTAAAAATATTAGTGGACAAATATTAACAAATCTTTTCAGTTTTTTTTAAATGACTGTGAAATTCAAACTTATACCTTGATGATGAGGTAAACTAGCTACTGTACAACTAGCGCTTATTACTTTTATGTACCTTTAGCTCTATTGCATAACAAATAACGCTTAAGACGAGAAATAAAAAGTTTCAAACATGTATTGTTGGCAAATATCTATGACTACAGACCTCGCTTTAAGTTCCAGCGTGCTTTAATGCTCACGTTTTAAAAGTGTATTTTGACTGTAATATAGGACTCCCTTTTACTTTTACCTATGTATCCTGCAACTAAACAGTTTATATAAAAAAATGTCTTTTTCCCCAAACCCCAAATGAATATACTTCTGTATAAACGATGTAAACAAGCCACGGCGAATCACTGCTGTTTTCGTGGTATGTGATTTGACGTTTTAATTAATAGTTACCAAAAATAGTTTAAAATGTTTTTTCATCAATTATTGGTGCATAAAATTATATGATGAAGAACGAATTAAAGGTTCGAATTTCCTGGACCAACATTTCTTGAAATATCCTACTGTGAGGACATTTTAATCAATGAAGAGGATATGTCGGACCGGGTTATGTAAGTAAAAAGTAAATGAAAAATCTTTCCCGGTTTATTCGATAGAACCTACAGGACTTAACTGCTGTCTCTTCAGCTACTATGCCCATGCCAAGACCAGCAGACTCTATCGTCGTGCTTTCAGAATTCAAACAACATATTTCTAAACATGAATTGGATATGGTTTTTTTAACTTAAACAAAAAAGAATACATTATATATAAATTAATGTAATTATTACAAAATTGTAAGCCGCTCGCTGATGAAGAGATCAACATCCTCTTATAATATACATATTTGCTTGCTTGGAGGTCAATATTGATCATAACATGGTTCAATCACAATCTATGTTGGGTTTAGAGATGTTTTTGAAGATTAAAGTCTAAACTACAGCAGTGACGATTGGAATTATTTCATAATAACTTATGTTTCCAAAATTTAATTATACAGCTTACATTTCAGGCTAATACACATTTTAATTTACTTCCACCAAGAATTTGAAGGTGTAACAAAGCAATTAAATGTTTAGAACAAAAGAAATGATTACCTTATAACAACACACATTTTTACAGATGAGGTGATGTTATACACAAGGCTAGTTAAGGTGACATGAGGTATCGTGATCAACTAATGTGAGACAGAATAAACGAGCACAGGAAAACTTATGACAGATTTCAGGGATATTTCACCTAAAGTTTATGAAACTAGAAATGACAAAGATCATGTTCAAATGTATGAATTGTACGCTTCAAAGCGTACTCTGGAGTTTAGTGCTTTAGCAGATCCGTTTTACCGGGCACTGCGCGCTTTTCCGCCTTCTAATTATCACTCTTTTGGTTTCTTAAACAAAAAAATTAGGGAACAGCAAAGCATAACCCTTATAAGAAACTCACAAAGCAGAAAGCAAGAAAATATACGTAATACTGATGTTGAAGGGAAGGATATTATGCAAATTTCCGAATGCAAGAACATAGCCTTAATCAACAAATATAGTGTTGTTTCTGACAAATTACAACAATCCGCAGGAACACAAATACCCAACAGTTTCTTCTACTTCTACGGCTCACATATGACTGTTCATTCATTATCGCCAGTCTTGTTCAGACACAAACCAACTTTTCAATTCTTAAAAATTCCTCAGTGGGACGAATAATGTAAGAAATTTGAATGTTTACATGCAACTCGCGCAACGAATGTCTGTCCAGTGCGTGTCAACTGTTAATAACAGGAAAATCTATTTCTGCAATCTTTCTTGTTTAATAATTGTCAAATGCTTTGTACATGTCATTCAGTGAAATATATATTATAATTGTATAATTTGAGTGACACGAAAAGGGAAGTAGTACTAGAAGACTGATACATAGGTGATATTCTAATGTGATTTTTGAGCTTTCACTCCGAAATCTCGCTTCACAGGGGTGAAATTTTCACCTGAACACGGTTTGTTAGGAAATAATACTGAAATGCAGACCTCTACCTATAGTTATGCTGATTTTATTTGACAGTAATCCAGGCCAAAGTAATCACCAAATACCTAAAATAATAAGCATAGAAAAATGATCTTAATCATATTGTTGTACTTGCTATTTTAATACTTCTTTCATTGCTCTGTCATAAAAGTGACTTGCCTCTAAGGAGTTGGTGTTTGTAGTTTTATTTTATTGATTACTAGGCACACCAGTTAATTATTATTGGACAATTATACCCAAATATACTGTTATATACTCATCAAGTCACACATTACATGGAAACGGTAAGTTTGTCATGCCATAAAAACTGGTTATACTTCTTTTGTACTATGTCAGGACCGTTGCTTTAGTAGCTTAATTTTGGTGTTGCATCTTGAGTTTGCCGGTGTCATGGACTTTGATATGGTGATTGTCTTTTTGGCAGTTCTTTCGTGTTTGGGTATTTGTTATTACATTTACTAATGTTATCCTGTATCAGTCTGTTTTGCATTGTCCGTTCCTGAATTAATGCGTGGGTTAATTTCTTGTTTGTCTCTAGGATATATTGTTTAATTTTGTCGTATATCGTGCCTAACACTTGTATCAGAACGTGACCAATAAAACGTTTAATGACCTATAGGCAATAAAACTTAGATAATTGCGTGTTTATCTCGTCGGAAAAAGAAGTACATTCTCACATCCTTGATATTGTAAATCATAAGAAAGGTAATAAATAAAATCTAAATCCAAGAATGAAATTTTAATGACAGAGTCAGTTAAACATTGGACATCCCTAGGCATAACAATTTTTAAAGAAGTTGCATTTACTTTGTCGATTGCATGTACACAAACATGAAAACTTTGCACAGTTCATAGCAATGGCAGCAATATTTAAGCGTAAATCCTGGTTATTTCTTTGATACAAGTGCTTTTGAATTATACAAATTTTTATGCGTTTTATTACTCATTCTATACAATTGAAGAAAGTACCAATCAATGAAATCTATCTAGTTAAGCAACATGACAAGTGAATGAATGGATTATATTGGACAGCAATGCACTGTCAAAACAAAAAACCCACCGTACAACAACAGTACATGAAATGAAATAAAGCTAGATGTTCCTGAAAGCTTCGCGTTCATACACCAATAATAATACATTTGCTTTCGTATAGTCATAATAAAGGGATAGCAATTTTTTGGTACAGGTGTTTCAGCAGGCTTAAAACGTTCATTGACTGAATGGTTGCTCAACGTCTAGCTAACAGTTTGTTAGGTATATTCAGGAGAACGAGAGAAAAAAGTTCCTGTGAGATATTTTTCCCTGATAGTACCCCGCTCTATAACCTAAGAAAGGTTTTTAATAAATCCCACTATATTGACTGAGCATGCAAACACTATTGACAAATTTTTAACATTGTATCATTTGTCTTCGCAATGAAAAAAAGAAGACGAAAATGGTGGTAAGCTATCGTTGTCCTGATAAACAGTCCTTACGAAGTGAGAAATATTAGAATAAATAAAACTGCACAAATAAGCGTAGAAACACTGTAGTGGCAATGAAATTTCAAAGCCCCAAAAACTATATGAGCCATTGGACAAACAACAACACAGAACCAAAAAAATAACAATCAAAATCCAGTGCGACACAAACTCTCAAGATAAGGGTAAACTCAGTTGCTCCTGTCCATTACAAACACCCATTGTGTTGTTATTCTATCGAGTGTTAGTTAAATCCGTTAACAGAAGATAATATAAAACTCTACAACAAACCTACATGTACATCTGTGCACATTTGATAGTCAGATTTCTGTCTACATTTACTAAATGTCCTCCAAAAATTTTGTTTGAAGATAATCTTTTTTCAATCACGTCATCTTGTAAACAATTTTTGTTCTTCACAACATTGCACATTATAGTAAAGAAATGTTATAACAAGCATACACATTTTATCAAAATAAAAAACAAAGAATGACGTTATCTTATTGTCCTTTGAATGACCTCCTGTTCGTGCATTTCTTTTTTTTAAAACGACTTCTTATCACGTACTGAAAGATATTTCACGGACTGAGAAGAACAATGTCTCTTCTATGTCACTTTTAAATATTCACTTGATTACATTCGATGTACAATATGTAATGACAATATTCTTTCATGAGTTTTATTGAAGTGGTTCATTGTATAGATTAATTTTTAATCAAACAGGAAATAACTGTCAACATACCATTTAGCGGCTAACATTTGTTTTACTTTTTTCTTCATTGAGTTCCGTTCTGTTATTGAAAAATGTCTTAAAATATGTGTTTCTACAAAGCATTTATCAATGGTTTTGTGTTTTTATGATTCTCTCCTCTTTTTATTTGTTTTCACCCTTTGTTAAAATCACGCTTTAGAAAAAGCATGCGCGTATCATTTGAATGTTTAGTGAGAAGTGAGAAGTAGTGAATAGACAAATCTGTTAGACTCCACTTTTTAACCTTTTGGGATTTTTCTTCCCAAACCAAAGAATACTGCTTATTGTAGTAACTTGAAAATATTTAAGATAAACTGTTTGTAAGTTTGAATGGGGGTTAATGCATGTAAACAAACAATTCAACATAAAATTGCATTTAGTACACCCAAATGTATTGGGTATCTCGTTAATTTTTAGAAATCAAGAAATTGATGTTTTCTGTTGTATAAAGTGTGTTTCACACCACTTCCAGCAATTTTTTCAGCCCTATCATGGCATCCAGTTTTTATTTGGGGAGAAATCCAAAGTAAGCGGAGAAAACTCAGCCCTAATTGTAAATGAACAATCCCTTTTATTTAAGATTGAAGTTGAGTGCAACCTGCCCCAGTGAGACATCAGTCTTATAGACCACAAGATCATTATAAGACGAACTACCTTAACCACCGAAATCATTTAAAAACGAAGAAAAAACATAAAGGTGGCAAGCAGGCTGATAACAGGCTCTTTAGAGGAGTTAAAACTTTGATTAGGCTGAAAATTGCGTAGGGTTGCGTAAAAGTGGAGCAGAACTCATTTCATTTTGCAAACTAAGTATTAATGATTTGTTAATTTTTTCCTTTAATCAGCAATACTTTTTAATATTGCCTTTTAAAAACACAGGGATTGAAAACGTACATGAAAAAAAAAGTTTAATGCGATTTAATACAAATTAGTACGAAATTTGTCACACAAATTTAACATTTGAGGTAACATTTATGTTGTACATAGGTTAAGTTTTAAAGTTAAAGCAAATGTTCAAATCATTCAAGTTCACAACAATATTGAAGAAACACTCTCTCGTTGTGGCTATAGAGTGCACAGAATATAAACTGTTTTGTTATGTGCAGCTGAAAAAAAATCATTATTTATTAAATTTTGAGATGAGAGCATTTGCTCTTGATATATAAATCATTAATCAGCATATCTTATGTTGTCTACGTTGCTACATTCATTGTTCACTAATACGATTGGGGATATTAATCTTCTTTTCTTTACTGAAATTGTCAACAAAAAAATTAATTATAACAACATCTTCCGCTTGTTTATAGAATTAATTACCCTTAAGCAGAAACAATTTTTAAAAACGTATTCTAATTATTTGTACAATTATTGCTAATGGTTGATTATTAGTGTTATATTGATAACTAAGCCAAATAATTCGTGCAATTTTTATTGGCCAAACTTAATTGATTTTTATTACATATTCCTGACCCGTGGTAACGTCGAAAATATTCAAAATAGTGCCCGCAAATCATATCTATTTGTGGGTTGTATGGAATCTTCAGCTAGTCGTATTTTTAGCTTATTCCAAACTAATATTTCGTATTCTAAATAGCTAACAATGTGGTTTGTTTTATCCATTCTCTACCAGAATATAATATGCGGGTTCAAGTCCCACCGTGGGCAGGGTGCGCTCTAATTTTAACTCACAAGGAAAGCAAGTTTTTCTACCGCAGGTCCGGATTTTCTTCTGGTACTCCGGCTTCTTCATCAAATAAAAACTGGAGGAAAAATGCTGCAAGTGGCGTTGAACACCAAATAAACAAACAGAATATAATACGCATTTATAACTCTCAATATTCAAATACCATATTTTGTTTGCAACATCTGTATTAAATAACTGTCAAATTGCTACAAGAACAGGTAACTATGTCTTGGAACGGGGACAACTGACACATTATGGACAGAACCGTTTTAAATTTTGCTTTGTAAAAGGTTCTAGTTAGGTATCATCAATAATACATTATGTATATTTTTACCTTAAAATCTAATAAGCGTTACTAATTCATGTAGCGATATGACTTGAACAGTATAATTTAAAATTTTCAAAACATGTTTGTCTTTCAAATTTTGGCCTATTCAATAACTTCCAATAGAACATTATCGGGTAGTTGCCTGCTATTTCTAATATCATTTTAAAAGTTCTCTTTACTAGATAAAAAGTGAAAAATGTAGTAATATGGTATGATCATAACAACTAAGTCAACACGAAATTATAACGATTAGTATTTGGTGCAAATCGAAAACGGGGGATTGCAAAGTCAATATATAAGTTTTAAATAATCATTTGATAACAAAGCTTAAACGCACATGTTGATATTATTATACTTATCACTTAATATAAAATTTTATTAAAAAAATATTTGTCGTACCTTCCGGCGTTTCCACTATTTGCGGCTTAAATTAAAGGGAAACTATGTGATAAAAATGAATTATCAACAACTTTATGAAGAAAAAGTTATGATATGTCATATGACTTTTTAATATTTATATTGTTAACGATAACAAGACAAATTAAACATCGATTTGTAATTTAAACTTCTTTATTTCATTGGACATATTATTTCTACAACACTTAATATTTCGCCAGAAAGTTTGCTAGGTGTGGTTTATTACGCAAATAGTTCTTTCGGAACAACGAATACTAAATAAGAACCTTTTTGTTATCGGCTTGTTTGATTTATTGGGACAGTAAACCTTACTGTCATTACGCTTTTTCTACTTTATAAACTCTAATATAAACACTGAATCGACTTATCTGAAGTTTGATCAAAATATGAAAAATATCTTTATTTGAAATTATTATATTGGATTTAAAGACAACTTAGTAATTTGCAATAGCTGATGCGCATGTATATAATTTATTTTACCATATTTCCATTAGACCACAACTGTAAATATGTTTATCATTTATTAACATATTTTAGTATAATACATTATTTTTCTATCTTCCGTGTTAATTTTTGACTAGGTCTATTGTTATGTAATTTCCCATTTATGTCTTTGAATGACGTCATGTAGTGATGTTAATCACTTTCGGGTTTTTTGTTTTGTTTTGTTTGATGTTGTATATATTTGTCTAAGTGGCAGTGCGGGTAAGGTAGTTAATCAACTATTGATTACGTGGCAGTCAACACTGAAATCGCGAGTTCGACTCTCATTGCGGACAGGATACACTCGACTCCAACCTTAACTGACAAGGAATGCCAGTTTTCCTACCGATCGTCGGTGGTTTACTACGGGTACTCGGAGGCTTTCTCTCCAAAAAAAATCTGAACGCCGCTATATGGATTAAAACATTTTGAATATGGCGTTAAACATCATTCAAACAAACAGGAAATCATGCGCCCTTATAATTGACTAATCTCTAATATTAATGATTACTTCTAATGGTATGTATGTTAGGATGTGTGTCCGTGTCTAATGAATACGAAGGTTTCTAATGTGCAGTTTGGTTAGGACAATATTGGAAGCATTCTTAGCGTATGACCCATAGAGCCGCAATGCTTCCCCGAGTTGCAGAAAAGGGAGCCCCTGTATTTGTGGGAGGGTTTGTAAGGTCATAAAAAGTCTTACCCCAGACCGTTGAGTACCTATTTGGAGCATTCCACCATTGCTGCACGATAAAAAACCCATTTTTGTAAATTTTAAGAAAGAATAGGTCATTGTAACGCTACAAAAGGCTAAATATTCGCCCCTAACAACTACTCTATACTTTTTTCAGTAGCAGTCAAAATTATGTTCCGTTGGTTCATACCTTTTCCCCGTTTATTTATTGTATGTTGTGGATTCGGAGGTATATGTAGGTGCGTATGTAAACATTTTAAAGTTCAGAGAAATGTTCAGGTTAAATGTAGTTAACGCTTTATCTATGTGAAGTAATAACAAAATAACGAACACCAAGAAAACTGTCAAAAAAGACAATCCACAAGTCAGTCCGAGAAACCGGCAAACTCCAGAACCAAAAATGTAGTAACTACAACTGTAACTACAACTACAACAGTCCTGACTTTGTGCCGTATTTCAAAACAAATGTGGGGATTAAACCAAGTTTAATGGTTGTCAAAACCAAGTACTGTCATATGTAAGTTAGTTTGTTGATTAAAATGAAGGGGATCATAAACCACTGGTTTTCGAAATATCAGTGTATTGATGTATACGCATAATTATTAATTTTGTATTTTGATTAACTCTACTTGGTTTATTAATTTTTTTGTTCCGCTTTGCGACACTTGCACAATGCGTCTTGCTATAAATTATTTTAATTATGTTTGTAATGCAACACTCATTTCATGCAAGAGTAGGGAAATATATGACTGACAACACATTTGTTTTGTTGTATACATTCATCCAAGTTTAATGGTTGTCAAAACCAAGTACTGTCATATGTAAGTTAGTTTGTTGATTAAAATGAAGGGGATCATAAACCACTGGTTTTCGAAATATCAGTGTATTGATGTATACGCATAATTATTAATTTTGTATTTTGATTAACTCTACTTGGTTTATTAATTTTTTTGTTCCGATATGCGACACTTGCACAATGCGTCTTGCTATAAATTATTTTAATTATGTTTGTAATGCAACACTCATTTCATGCAAGAGTAGGGAAATATATGACTGACAACACATTTGTTTTGTTGTATACATTCATCCAAGTTTAATGGTTGTCAAAACCAAGTACTGTCATATGTAAGTTAGTTTGTTGATTAAAATGAAGGGGATCATAAACCACTGGTTTTCGAAATATCAGTGTATTGATGTATACGCATAATTATTAATTTTGTATTTTGATTAACTCTACTTGGTTTATTAATTTTTTTGTTCCGCTTTGCGACACTTGCACAATGCGTCTTGCTATAAATTATTTTAATTATGTTTGTAATGCAACACTCATTTCATGCAAGAGTAGGGAAATATATGACTGACAACACATTTGTTTTGTTGTATACATTCATCCAAGTTTAATGGTTGTCAAAACCAAGTACTGTCATATGTAAGTTAGTTTGTTGATTAAAATGAAGGGGATCATAAACCACTGGTTTTCGAAATATCAGTGTATTGATGTATACGCATAATTATTAATTTTGTATTTTGATTAACTCTACTTGGTTTATTAATTTTTTTGTTCCGATATGCGACACTTGCACAATGCGTTTTGCTATAAATTATTTTAATTATGTTTGTAAATGCAACACTCATTTCATGCAAGAGAAGGGAAATATATGACTGACAACACATTTGTTTTGTTGCATACATTCATGTATAAATGTATGAAATATTGTATGCTTACATTTTTTCAAAATAATATATGTCTTAATAGTTATTAATTCCTGAGTAGATCACTGGAAGTCGCTAATAAGAGTCTATTCGCAAAACAACACAAAATTTTATATCAAATAGAAACTGGACGCGGAATGATATCCAGGTAGTTTATTTTAGTCTTTGTTAAATATTCATAAAAACTACATATCAAATGATTACCGATAGAGCTGTTTTTGGCTGAGCAAATTAGTTAAATTGGCTTTAGATTGTATATAGATACGTTTTTTTTATAGTTGCTTCAAAATTTCTTGTTTGCAGTACGTTATTATGGAATGCTATATTTGATGTATGCAATGACAAATGTTTAAGATATAAAGGATTGCATCAATATACCGGTATTATTCAGTCAAATTCGTTTAAAAGTATACGCAAGATACCAGCATGTGAGATCTCCGACAGGTATTCAGTCAATACCCTCGTGTGCTTTTTTCCATTTTCTGTTTTTCTTACGTTTGCATTCAAAGATTGTGCGCTCCTTTTATCGTCCCGTATAAAAAAAACTCAAATTTATTGCTTTACAAATTCTGCTATTAGTTAGTAAGGAATTAACCAAATAAAGATAGTATAGTAAAGATGTGGATGCTTGCAAGACATTTGTATTTTCTACATATTTTTTTTATTTGATCCGATGAATGCTCTTTGATGGTGTAGCATCGCGTTCTCCTATCTATGCGACACCGATACAGTTTCAAATAAAGATAAGTCCCGTTGGAGTCAGATCTTTGTTTAGGTGCTGTTTCATATCAGTTAACTTCTTGGTCGTGCGGATTATTTTTGTTGTGCTGGGACCATACTGGGACGGTTCCCAGTGCTCGACTCACAGAGCAGCCCAGCGCGTCCCCGGTTGGCGGATATGGGAGACCCTCTTGTTGGGGGGGGGGGGTTGTCAGCATGGACGGGTTATATTTCGAAAGTAGACATATCTACATCATTATCATCACCAACAACTTTCGAAGCCACTGTCTCATTAAGGACATAGACATATCGTCCTTGTTGTCTTTGCAGTCTTAAAAGTCCATCCCTCAACTTGTTCGTTTTCTTTTCAGCCATATGTGGGTTGAAATAATTAACCAGGTTAATAATACAGCTCCTGGACACACGAAAACACAATCGAATATCAACATGACATTTGCTAGAAAGATGCAATACGATGCATTGTCTATTCCAATTTACTTAAAATGCTACGACTTTTAGTTCGTAAATTGTCAGGAAATTTTAATGCACGATATCAATATAAATGTATCGTGTTTTATCCTGACATCAGATATTCTTTAGTAATAAAAAAATATAGTATCTTGGAATTTGTGTTACACTACTCTATATGTATCTGTTTGTTTTCTCGAAAATGTTAAATAGTTTACGTTGCAGTTATTCGTATATATTTATTGCGAAACAACCGATGAGCATAAATGGACGATATTATTGACAAATGCAAACAACAGTGCAGATAATATGAATGTTTTGTTACAATAATTTAATATCTATACTACTAAATTTATGGACCCCTTTTTTAAGCGCGCACCACAAAACACAGAGAAATAGTGCAGTATTAACTCATATAAGGTTACATGCAATTAATGTTGCATATCTAAAATATTTAATTTTTATATCGATTGTTGCTTTAAATAATTAGCAATTAACGATTAATTACGTCTGCAAATTTGTACCGGATACGGTCCTCCTTTACATTCAAAAATTTATTTCCGGGGAAAAGAAAACCGTTAGGGGTACAAAACAAACGTACGCCTACCCAACTAGCCACTGCTAAATTAGAAGGCATTTATTACGGAGTAGATTTGTAATTTGTTATAAGTGAAAGTGTAACATTAGTTCTTTTAATGTCATATAAGTCCTGATCACAGTGAAAACAAAATTCGTAGGACCTACCGACATGTCTGGTGAAAATCCCTTCGATTCCAATCGTTTTCTTGAAGTGAGACGGCTGAATTAAAACAAGAACGAACTGTTCGCTTGCTTCTCGTGACGGAAGTCTATAGCTGTAGCTCGTACTTCAATATGTATAAGGTTACATGCAGTTGATGTTGCACATTAAAAATATTTTTAGTATAATGTTGATATGGATCATTAAATTACATCTCTGTGTTTTTGATGCGCGCTTTAAAAAAGGGGTCTATAATTTTAGTAGTATAATGATAAACATTTTGGTAAATTTCTGAGAGACAACGACTCCAAATTTATGCAAAGCAACCAATCACTGTCATATTAATCTACAGTTGTGTTCCTTATATTGCTATCATAAAAGTAACCACCAGAATCAATACCACGAGTTCAAAAAATCCGTCTTTCTAGTATTGAAGATATTTGCACATTTATTATGAATTTGTGTTAAAACTTATTGCGAAGCAAGCAATGAGCTAAGTATAAATAGGTGCTATCATTAACAAATGTACACAACAGTGCAGTGAACAATGTTCATATGGCATGTTTTGTTGCAATAATTTAATACAATTGGCAACATTAACCGTACTAGTAACTAGTAAAATGCTCAGTAAAATGTGACAAAATAATGGGTTTTTAAGGAGTACTGTGTTTCTCTTCTTTGGTGTGATAAGCGACCATAAGCATTAAATAAACGCATGCGTTCATATTCCAAACTCCTACATCAAACGTGTACAGATGCCTACTTTTTGATAAAGCATAGTATTATAGTGGCAAGATAAATGGACTGAAATTAGCTTTTACAATAAAAATATTGATTCTTCAATTGCCACTGTTGTAATGCAGGAACATTCTGAAAATTGTCGCAACTCTGCAAACACAAAATCTTTACAACACTTAATGTGAATCAGTCATTTAATTTGCCATCTTTTATAGGTACACGTTTAACGTTCACCTCTGCGTGCTCGACCATCACTATGACACTATGAGGAAGATGGAAAAGATTGATTGATTAATTGATGGTTTGCTTTATGTCCAGTGTATTGACTCGGCTATATTTAGGACGTAAACGAGTTATTAAACAGAAAAATCAGTTCCATGGAAAATGAACTAAAGGAGAAAAATTGTGAATACCACTGGGAAAGTATAGGGTAGGGATGGAAATTTTAGCGTTTTGTAGCGGCTACAACGAGTCTACTCTTATCGAGATCTACAAAAAGGATCTTTTGCATGCAAGGAGCGCTGCACTCTGTTGTACTTGTTGCCTACTGTGGTGTACGGTCAGGCTTCTGTGTTATAACAGGAAAACCCCAACAAAAGACCATCCCCCATCCGCCACCTGGTGACGCCTGTGGCATCTCTGTGGGTCGAGCACTATGTACCCTCAGTATGGTACCAGAAAATAGAAACGATACTAGTGTCTGTTAGATCATTGTAGACGTAGCTGTGGTCATGCAAGACGACTTTGACGACGCTATGTTGTAACGATGTTTCACTGAAATGACTTCCGCCTCGACGTCGCTACTGCAAAGTCGTCGTGGCACCGTATTTCCTGAATGCTTCGTCTTATCACGCATAAACGATTTATTTATAAATTTCGGTAATTGTAAATAAAATGTGATAACTGAGGGGTCAGGCATTATTTAAAACGTTGACTTCATTAATCAAATCAAACAGTAAAGGAAATTCATCATCAGAAAAATTAATTTTCCTAAATGAAGAAACATTTATAGTTTTCAAATATAACTAGATATCAGTGAGTTGGTATCTATCTCATTGGGCCCCGCTGAACTTAAGGTCAAAGGTCATCAACCATGGTATGCGACACATCGTCTTAATGTTATCTACCTACATACCAAATATCAAAAGCCTACATCAAAAGACAAAAAAGTTATAGATGGGACAAGATTTTGGACGGAAGGACGGGCGGAGATTGATCACTATAGGGCGTGCGCCACATAGTGAAGGGGTCCTAATAACATACCCAATAAACTATTTCTTATTGATGATACAGATTACAGGTTGACATTTCTACTGTATTTATTTTACTCTATTCGTATCCACGGTTCAGTCGCCATCACAGTTTTGAAAAAATGCGAAAATGACGTCATGTCAGACCAAATTAGACATAAACATTGTACAAATAAGTAGTGCATAAACTCTTATTGTAAAAACGACACTATAACCAAGCAAAATTAATAACATTTGTCAATAAACACGAAAACTGTACAGATAATGGATATTTTTGTTTTTATATGTTTTTATTCTACGATATATGTATCTTATATATATAATGTTTACATGATTTTCAATGGTATTAAAGCTCGTTTAAGGTTGTGTTGTAACAATGAATTTCGATCGTAAATTAAACTTTGAATTGATTTGTTAGTTATAAACATGTAATCCAATCCCATAATTTGAAAAACGCTATGAAGTTGTTTGATACATGAAAAAAATCAGACACGGTAGTTTTACTTACATAGGCGAGGTAACATTTTCTTTCAAGATTTAAATGGATTTGTTCTTAGTATAACCAGTAAACCAATAATGTTTAAATTTTCTTACGCATCTGACATACACTAAACGGTGTAACGTTGTAATCTTTCTATTCTGTTTCACAGTAGCTGTGTTGGTGGACGAACATGTATAATGAATTTATAATATTACATCACAAAGTTCATGCTATAAATTTCTTAACAGAGATCAAAACCCATATACCAGCTTTTAAAGCATTTCTAAAATGGAAATGATATTATATAATAATATGTTACAGACTTTATTATTTTCCTCGGTTCCAGGAACATTTACTGGAGGCTTTAATAAACATTTACTGTAGATAAATAAACTCAAGTGGAATAAGTTTCAGTTCTAGCATCAAATATGTCTAGTAGAATTAGTTTTTGTTGTATATATTTCTCTTCATTCAATAGTATTTTGCCGAATGCAAAAAAAAACATTTCAAATATAAACTAGGTTTCTTACGAGGTAAAGGTAAGCCATAACAAATCTTCTGAACACATTTCAAAATTGCTCAAGCAGGATAATAGAACTTTGAATAAACTGTTGCCGAAAGGGTCAATGAGATTTCGATCAAAAAAATATTGCATTGGATATCTTGTCAAATTATGAAAACAGCTAAACAACCAGCAGTTGTACAGATTTATAATTAACCGATATAAAATCAGAGTCAGTAATATAATAAAGAAAACAAATTATATATATTGTTTTGTTCTAACTTATAAATATATGTTTAACTGCAACATACAACAACCGTTTATTGTAATGATTGTTACACATGCATTACAAAATGAATATGACATGTGCTTCAGATATGTTTGCTTCGTTGTTGTAAATAACATAGTACATGTGATGTACTATTGGCTCTTTTGCTTTGTATGTGGCTGGTATAATTCGAATTCTGGTTTTTCAGTTAATGCTAAAGTAGAATATATTCTATTGATATCTTAGAAAACTTTAAACGTTTGATATACTTTTGAATGTATTCGGAGTTACTTTTTCGTACGCCGTCAATAAAACCTGGAAGCCATGATCTGTTTGCAAAATCAGAGCAATTTGCGCAACACACGGTGTCAATAAACCATCACACGGCAAAACTGCTTCAGTTATAAAGAATCATATGTGTTTTCATTTTAACGAAGTTTTCCATAGTTGATTAATAATTGCATTAGGGATACCGATATAATTAATTACTTGGACCTATTGGTCAAATACAAACATTTATTAGCAAAATATTAGAAAAATAACTTATGTTCCTTTCTATTAAATTTATATGTTAATATTCATCCAAAATTTACAAAAAAAAAAAATCGGCAGGATCTTTCAAGACAAGAAATAGTTGAACAAAAGGTGATGTAAATATGATGTGATGAAAAAGATAAATTAGTATGGTTCTTGAATTCTACTGTAAGAATTTACATTGCCCGACCCAAAGAGCGGCCGCGGACGTCACTGGTGGCGGATAGATAATGCCATCTCGTTGTGCGCTGAAAGGTAATATTTGGAAAGCCTGACCCCATACCAAACTAGTTAACGTGTTTTTAGAGTCTCAGCCCTTACACATACCCAAACTGTTCCTAAGGTATTCAATATGTTGCCCTTTCCAAAATTGATTTACCGTGTGTTTACTTGTTCACGTCCTGAATATAGCTGAAATATTGCTAGCTTGACATACAGGAAACTTCTTATCAATCAATCAGTCTTGAGTGCAATTGATCGTGCATGTAGCGTGACACACTTACTCTTTGCCCATTTTTGTTCTGTGTCAGACATCCGTATTTATAACCCGACAACCTCTCCAGCATAAAAAGAGGTACCCGCACTTAAATGTAGCAGCTCTGTGGGTCAAGGCCATAAAAGTTTCTAGCAATCAAGGCATAAAAAGATAGGTCATTTAAATCAGGCTGCCAAAGATTGAAACAAATTCATTTGTAGTAAAATAGTGAAATTTCTAGTGTTACATTGGGTATCGCCGGCACCAGTTGATTTAATAAAGGAATAATAAAGTTATCTAGGACTTCTTAGTATTTGCTTTTTGTCTTGTTAACTCTGATGCTCATTTTTAAGTAAAACCATCAAGTCCCAGCTATACAACGTATTTATACTGCAAGTTTTTGAATTTTAAGTTGTGAGTAATTTTTTTTAGTTGCATGTGGCTTATTGCTGGTTAATGACCATGAGAACTGATGTCAGCAGTATCTTTTGAATAAAGAGTATTCACTTGGTTGACTCTAAGTGACAATTTGTAACTGTTGCAACAGCTAATGGTTCAATGATATAGACTTTTTTCAAATAAAAGAAATTTACTGTTGATCCATCATTAGCGGCTTTACGTTAGAAAATTTGTCATTAGCAGTGTGAACCCTTTGTGTTCTATAGCTTATTATTGTGCTTGAAGATGGTAAAGCTCCATTAGGGAAAAATAAAAAGATGTGCCATCATTATCTTTTGAATGTAGACATATTTACTTTCTTTAAATCAATGAACAATTTATTCCTGCGATATACTGGTGAATTTTTTTTTCAGTTCAAATGCTCAGAGTAATCAGCTGCATCAATCTACCAATTTGCATCGAAATCTCTATAGCTATTACAGAGATAGGAGAAATTGTACTTTTTTTCAAAGGCAGCCATTTTAAAACTTTTTAAACTTCAGTTTAATCTGAAGCTCACAAAATTTTGTGTCAAACAGACATCGCATGTCTAAGAAAACGAACGAATAAGTTTGAACGAATTCAAAGAGAAAGAAAGAAACCGGAAAATAACAAGACATAATAAAGAAAGAATGCATATAAAAAATTAGACATTAGTCACTTTGTGTTTTATCACTTTTGGCGTTAATTCAAAAACCTGCTTAATGTCACTAATTTATTCAACGTTTTTTCATTAATTAAGTTTTTGACAAACTAAACCATGTAAGCATGGTTTAAAACTGCGCTGAGCTGCTATGTAGGTTGAGCACTAGGAACCGACCCAGGATTTTCCTAGTCCTGTAAAAGGACAGAAAGAGATACCGAGTATGAAACAAATTTTGTCACTTGTAAGACCGACAGTTTTTACTTATTACTATTCTTTAAAAAAAAAGAAGAATGTGTCCATGGGACACAGATGCCGTTGCTAAATGAAGTCCCAAACAGGAAGTAGTTGTCCGACAGGTCTGAAAGTTGCTCAGGACGTACAACTTGTGATACTGACCAACCTGCCAAATTTCAAATTGTTCTCATGTACGGCTTCTGAGAAAAGCATGACGGAAATTAGTACATACGGACGGATGTATGTACGTACAAATGAAGTCCCAAACAGGAAATAGTTGTCCGACAGGTCTGAAAGTCTCTTAGGACGTACAACTTGAGATACTGAATCACCATGCAAAATTTCCAATTGTGGTCATATACGGTTTCTGAGAAAACTTGACGGAAATTTGTTCGGACGTACGTACGGACAGACGGACGGACATGAGTAAAACTTAATACCCGGACATGTCGTCCTATATAATCGTACTTAACACTGGAACCATATTGGGAGGATTCCCAGTGCTAGCCCCACAGAGCATCTCAGCGTGTCGCCGGGTGGCGGATAAGGAAAACCCTCACGTTGGGGTTGGCAGGTAATAAAACGAAAGTCTGGTGACATTTTGGGGGAATGCCATGCCCCTTGCACGATAAAGACCCTTTATGTAGATTTCTAAAAAGATTAAGATCATTGTAGCCGCTACAAAACTAATTTATCCGCCCCTTGCAAATACCCTATACTTTTCCTGTTAATTTATTGTTTGTTAACTTGTTTTTCTCCTGAATATAACTTTAACACTTTTAAAGCAAACATCCAAGTTATCAATAGTACTTACTATATATACTCCATATTAGGTGGCTGCAGGAATGATAATATACAAGTTATGATAAGTTTGTCTTAAAATTTTGGATTTGAATCGCACTATTTTGTGGATAAATTTATAATTAACGAGAGTTGAAGAAACTTTAGCTCGTTTATCTGCAGTAAACTTTTCATTAGGTCCTTTAAAAACATCAAAAAACCGAATCTACGAACTGGAACATAGTGTAATGGTTTACATTGGTCAACCCACAGAGCTGCCCAGCGCGGTCCAGTAGGTTGGCGGATACGGAATGTCCTCTAGTTTTGAGATTGTTAGGTCAAAATATGGAAAGCCTGAACGCGGACAACAGTGGGTAAGTTATTTAGAGAGTGACAACTTCGTGCACAATACGGACCACCTGTGTATATGTCGATATTAGTAGCCGCTACAAAAGGCTAAAGTTTCTACCCCTTACGCATTTTCTTCCAGTGGCATTCAAAATTTCGTTTTTTTTTGGTACATATTTCCCAAATTGATTTATAGTTGCTCTTGTCCTGAATATAGCTGAAATACTGTAATCAATCAATCAAATCTGTGAAAAGGGGCAGCAAATTTAAATGTGTTCTGTTTGTTAAAATCTTTGACCGCCAAAATAATAACTGTTGTCGATAAGGAAAAGAATCTTAAAGTATTCAGAAATCAATAAGTCATGAATATACAACTCCGTGGTTAAATAAATTTGGGGACAACAACAGACAGACAACACAAAAAACAACGTTGAATAATATCTAGGTTCAGGTGTTCGTACGGGGAAGCAAATTCCGCTCCATGTGTGTATTGCACTCATTCTATCACTCAAGTTAAAATTTGGATAAGTCATACATGTATCTGCAGGTAGTCATAATTCAGTAAGAATAGGGAAATGGACATTTGTTGCACAGATATTCCGTAGTGCTTAACATGATGGTGATTGTAAAATGTTCGAAGTAGCTTTTTTCGTCGGCGGGCACCATTTATGACGAAAATTTTATAAAAAGTTTCAAAGTTTGCAAATATCGGATTCATAGCAGTTTTCGTTTCAGAATACGTGTTGCTAGTTTTCTCAAAGTAAGAATATAGTTTTCCGTATGTGTATATATTGTGTGCAATAACAAGAGATGTATGAATATAGTCAAAATTCATGTAATCCGATCAGATTTAAGTCTCTTGTTGACGAAATTCGCTTTTAAGTTATGATATTTGTCGTCCGAGTGTGCTTAATTTCTTATTTCTTTAGCTGTATAGTTTTTTATTAAAACAACAGTCTGTTTGCCCTAATGCAATTTTAAAAAATCAGAACAAAACCTGTTTTCAAAATCCGGACAGTAGACAATCGACTGGGAAGCCGTCATCAGATATCAAGTTTTCAAAATTAATACAGAAAATATTACAAATTGATATCGTTAGTGAGGTTAAAATTAATAAATACAAACAACAACAAAACTGTTTTTGCCTCTAGCGCAATTTATAACAAAATGAGGTTGGCATCATTGTTATGTATAGGTGCTATAACCTTGCAAATACCTATTCGTTTATATTTTTCACATATACTTGTACCATTTCTACAAGAACAACACAGGGTATTTTGTTCGCTTATTCATATTTGATGCTGCTTATCATGTTTAATTAGCCAACAGCAGAAACAGTGCATATTTGTATCAGATGATACTTGAATGTAAGGTGACGATTTGACAACTTTCAATAGTTAACTATTCTAGTAGCAGACATAAAAATAATCTAATTCAACGGTATTAGAGAACGTGCTATGATTAATTGATTATTTTACGTCAACCTTGCAATGTTGTCAAGCGAGAACAACTGCAAAAAGTCAATTTATTTATGAAAAAACAGTCTATTAAGTCAAACATGAGTAGAATGAGTCTTATATTTACCACGAGGCAACAGTTTAAAAGATTGCTATATGCTGGGAGCACAGCATTCTTCTATACGATGTTTAAGGATTTAGAGTACCATTCGCACACCAAAGGGAAGAAAAACAATTTAATTATAAGGTTATCAGCATCTAACAATGCATTACAAAACCTAGTACAGTAAAACTTCTCTAAACCCGACCCTCACAAAACCGGTTTCCCTTCAAACCGGCCGTTTTAAAAAGTCCCGGCCATTTCCCATTGAAGTCAATGCATATTATCTTCACAAAACCGGCCACCTCTACAAACCGGATACCGGCCACTTTTTTAAAGTTTTGCTTTAATTAACCAAGTAAATTTCACCTCACTTTACCGGCCAATCATTACGTAATTTAAAGTCGTACATCAACAAGTTCACCTGTGGGGGCCTTAATTAGTGTAAAGTGTTGTGTACACAAACGAGCACTAATCCGTGTCAATCAGTTAACATGTTTTGTGTACCTGTACACATGATGATCATTATGGCTTGAAAAAAATATTGATTAAAATTAATTAAATATAATTAATTTATATTGTTTATTGATTATAATTCTTTGATCTATCGGTTTTTTCGTTAGAAGTGAACCTTTTCCGGCGGTATTGCAATTGAAGTTTTAATTTCTCACAAAATGAAACACGCTATGAAAAGAAATAAAAAGTCATGTTTTTATCATTGGGTATCAAACATGTCTCGACCAGCAAAACGTCAACGCGTAGAATTATCACTTAGTGATAAAGTAAAGTTGATCAAGGACCTCGACTCTGTACCAAAACTATCACAAAGACAACTTTCCGAAAAGTATAATGTAGGGAAATCTACTGTAGGTGACATTATTCGTAAGAAAGACACCTACTTACAACAATATGAACTAAATGCCAACCCAAACAAGCAACGATTTAACACCAGCTGCAAATTTTTTGACATTAATGACGTAGTATGGCAATGGTTTAGCACAGCTCGCTCCAAGGGCATACCCATCTCCGGGCCCATTATCCAAGAAAAGGCACTAATGTTTGCAGCAGAACTGGATACGCACAGTGAACAGAACCATGAGACTTCAGCGCCGTAAGATCCTGATGTTTCTTGACAATGCCTCTTCCCACTCAGAAGATGTCAGACTTAGCAATGTTACTCTAAAGTTCTTGCCACCCAACACCACCTCCGTACTGCAACCACTTGACCAAGGGATCATCAGGGCATTCAAGGCCCGTTACCGCAAACTGATGATAACTTCGCTACTTATAAAGATCGACAATGCAAACACTGCTTCAGAACTTTGCCGACAGATCTCTGTTCTCGATTCTATCAACTGGATAGCCAGGGCTTGGATCAATATCAAAGAATCTACAATCAGGAAATGTTTTTCCCTAGCCGGTTTCGCACCTGACAATAAAGATGATGACGAAGACGAAGACGATGATGTCCCACTCGACCAACTGGCTAGAGAACTAAGACTCAGTAATGCAGACCCGAGCTTCGACGACAACCTGCCGACTGAAGATGACTCCGACGACTGGGAGAGAGACCTAATTGCCAGCCATTTGCCATTGAGCGATGCCGCCGAAAGTGAAGAAGAAGACAACACTCAACAGTCAACACCCGACGAACGGTTATCTATCGAACAGACATTAGAAACAATAAAAAGGGTACACCAAACCACGACAGTCAGTGACATACTTCGTGACTTGCTTTACAATTTAAAACTAAATTGCATTTTACATGTTTTATGTTGTTATTAATGTAATTTGTGCTAAGAAGATAATACTTGTACATGTATGTACACATACTCACCTAATAAAAAGTACAAAATATATGTATAATTGTTGTTTATTTTAATAAGGATGACATATTATTAACAATGAACAAGATAATAAAATTTATAACAACGGAAATCTTTACCTGAAAATAAAAAGAACACAATCATATTAAAATGACTACAGCGTACATTTGTATATACATGTACACGTACATGTACTGGTATACACGTATTACATATGTCTAGTATTTCAAGGGCGGTAACTGAAAATCATGGACGATTTTTTAACTAAACTTTAGTAAACCGGCCACCTCTGTAAACCGGCCATTTATCTCTGTCCCAGTGGTGGCCGGTTTGGAGAAGTTTTACTGTAATTCTAATTATGCTTCACTTACAATTGATCATTAAAACATTCCTATCACATTGTCATAATTCTAATAACTTTGTTACAATGATTATATCATCTATCTCCTGGTTTACTTACGTTGTTTTTCAAAGTTGTTCTTTGTGTTGTTTTTGTAAGATGATTTAACACTTGAAAGTTTTATAGAATTGTATTGTTCGCCTTATTACTGGTTTATTCCATTATGTACAGACAGATGATTTCATTTAATGAGGTATTATTTTGATGTTAGTGCTTAACTAGACAGTTTAAGGAAATTTATTTATTACAAAGACAGCATTTATCAACGTATCAATTGGACCTGATGTAGCGCTTTATTAGCAAGGATGTAAATGAAAGTTTTCACAGCAAAATATGTGTCCTTAGGCATACCGTCTTGTAACATGTGACTTACCTGTAACAAAGACAAATAACAAAGTAAAGCATAAATTGTACACAGACAAAACAATCCGCAGGACAAAGTAGAAATGGTATAAAAATAGATTTTTATTACCAAAATGATATTAGTTCAAACTACATGTACAATACATGTATATATTTCTGAGACACACTTTCAAACATTTTGCTGACTGCAGTATCGTATACTAAGTACCGGTACAATGTATAATTAAAAGTCTATCTGAAAATATTTTTTTTGCATGAATCTCAATATAAGTAAATTCAAATTTTTTAAACTTCTTTAAATGCTTTGCTGATCTATCTTAGCTCTTGTCATTGTTTCGCTTTATACATTTTTGTTTAGCCATATACAGAATTTTTACAAACAGAAGATAGTGTAAGTTTTGATACAGCTGATAACAATCATGAAGAACCATGGAAACAAGTTAGAAAGGTAAATTCTTTTAACCTAATAAAGCAGAAGAACAACACAAAATAACAGTCATCTATGGTTCAAAATACAAACATCAAAACATGTATAAAACAGTTAATTTTTAATGTTTATGCATATTTAAAGGAGTAACCTCTCATCAGCAGCATTTGAATCAAAACATTGAAAGGTCAAAAACCAAAAGAGTTGAAAATACAATTAAACGGATATATCGTTAATATATGACTATAGCCCATACACAAAAAAATGGTCCAAGCTAATATGCCTGATATTTAGGCAGGTGAAAAAATCAAGGCGGAAGGAGATGAAAATCTAGGATATTTTTTTATATTGGCCTAAATTTCATATGCAATTTACTGACCATGTATAGTCAGTTAATGACCGTTTAATGAATATTTCCAACCTACTTTCTCAAAACCTAAAAAGCAAATTTAAAGAAAAATAGCAAAGGAAACCGACCGAACAATAATTTGAAATTGGAATGTTAAAAATGTCACAGACTAATCAAGGTAGCTATACCAAACTGGCATCATATAGTAAGAAAATGGTCAACATGTGATATCAATTATAGCCAATCAATGATGTTGTTAATTAAAATTACAACTCCAATTTACTTTTTCCAGACAATGATGACAGTCAACAACCAATACAGTCAAAGAAAACAACAGTGTTTGAATGTTCAAAAGAAGGATGCGTGTGGTTGTTCTCCTCAACAAAAGCACTGGATGAACATACACTAATCGGAAATTGCCGTTTTGAAGGATTCAATAAGCTTGTGTCAAAAAAGCAAAGCAGATGTACGCAAAAAATTATAACAATGTATTTCCACAGAAAGACGTACAAATTGCAAATATGCAGGAAGTACCAGGTCAAGAGTTAAATAAGAAAAAGCTTTTTATTGGATGGGCAACAAAGGAACCAAAAGCCCAGTCAAAATTCAATGACTGCCAAAAAATGTTGCTGCAGAAGAGATGAGAACATGCGGAAAATTTCAGAGATCCGAGTTTCTCTCCGGAAAACAGATTACATCCTACTTATCCATGCAAGACTGGATCACATGTAAAGAGGACCTTGACGCTGCAGAGGAAGAGGACAGTAAAGACTTAATAAGAAGCAAAGTCAAGTCTCTGTTAAAGTCAGATTGACCTTTTAATCATGACATTTTTTACAGTTTGATAATGGACTCGCTATTTTCTATTTATCAATGTTTTTAATATATCTTAAAGAAGTTATAAACAAAATTTTATCGGAGCCTATTTATTCTGTCGTTGATTTTATTAGCCAAATAGTTCTTATGCTAAACATAGGAAAAAGTCAGAGAACACCTTTTTCTGCCAAAATTATTACATCAATTATCTTAAAAACGAGATAACAAACTTTTCGAAAATTGTTGCTTTGTTTTATAACCTTACATATGTGTTTACTATTTTGTTTTCATAACTGAAAAGTGTTTACTGTATGTCTTATACATTGATTGTATAAATGCAAATGTATGCCCGTCTTTCCATTTTTATTTTAAAGAATCTATAAAAATTATTACACTAAAATGTACACTTGGGCCTAAAGCATTTCTTTCACTTATATACTAACTTTGATCAATAGCAGGTGGAGCCGTGCCAACAGCCATATACACAATTGTTGTGTGACCTTGACCTTTGACATACTGATCCCAAAATCAATATGTGCCTTCCTAACCATAATAACTTCAATAGTTTCACATTTCAGGAAATTTTATGAAAGATTCCAATAGATATGCTACAGAAAATTGTGAAAAACCACACAAAATCAATGAAATTTGACGTTTATTTTACCATTGCAACAATGTTAACCAATAGAAACCCTTTATTTCTTATTACTTTTATGTGCAGTAATCACTTTAAATCATTGCAGGTATTTAATTTTTCAGACAGTATACTGTTTTGATCCAAATTTACAGAAATAAACTTAAGCAAAAAACAAACAAAAAATGACGAAACATGGTATTTTCGTTACCATACCAACCCTCTTAGCAACCAATACCCCAAACATGTCTCTCCACAGATGATTCTACACTACCTGGTACCTGTTGACAGTATTCATATATTTATTATATATGGAAGCAAAAGTGTGCCAAAAGTGTTACAAGTGTTAAAAAATATTCTAATTCAACGGTATTATAGAACATACTGTTATTAATTGATTATTTAACGTCCACCTTGCAATGTTATCTAGAGAAACAAATGAAAAAAGTCAATCAATTAATTTATGAAAAACAGTATATTAAGTCAAAGAGCGGGACATTTTGACTGTCGCAAAAATACATGAGTACATTTAGTCTTATATTTACCACAAGGCAACTGGTAAAACGATTGCTATATGCCGATAGCACAGCATTATTCTATACGATGTTCATGGATTTAGAGTACCATTCGACATGTCTTACTGTATGTGTTTTTCGCACGACAAAGGGAAGAAAAACAATTTAATGATGAGGTTATCAGCCTCTAACAATGTATTACAAAACCTAGTAATTCTAATTATGATTCATGTAAATAAAATGTCGTCAAAGATACCAAGGTTAACAAAAAAATTTTCTTCGCCAGACGCGCGTTTCGTCTAATCAAGACTCATCAGTGGCGCTCAAACCCAAACAATATGTAAAAATCCAAATGATTAAGATGTTGTAGAGCTTTTATCACCAAAATTCCAAAACATTATATCAAATCCGGCTAAGGCTATCTACACCTTGAAATAGAAAAAACCTTAGAATTAAATATTTTGTGAAATTTCTAGTCAGTAAATTTCGACAATGACTTTATCACTGTTAGAATCAATGATTTTCATGTCAGCACCGAAGTGTGACTACTGGTAAAATTGATAATTAAATTGTTACAATGATAATATCATTGTAACAATTTACTTGATTGTAAGTTAATGTATATATGTTATCTTCAATAATTGTTGTATTCTCATGTTGCACACTTTGCCTGAGTTTGAAATAAAATCTTGAATCTTAAAATTTGAATCTATCTACGTTGTTTTTCAAAGTTGTTCTTTGTGTTGTTTTTGTAAGATGATTTACACTTAAAAGTTGTATATAATTGTATTGTTCGCCTTATTACGGGTTTATTCCATGATGTACAGATAGATGATTACATTTAATGAGGTGTTATTTTGATGTTAGTGTTTGCCTAGACAGATGAAGGGAATGTATGCTAATTGGATCTGATGTAGCGCTTTTTTAGCATTGATCTAACTGAAAACTTTCACAGCAAACTATGTGTCCTTAGGTATAACATTTTGTAACATGTGACCGACATGTGACAAAGACAAATAACAATTGAACAAAGACAGAACAATCCGCACTACAGACAAAATCATTAAACCAATAGATACAAATACGCGTCATTCTAATCTTTGAACTCTGGAAAATAAATAGTATACGATATCGAGGCTAAGATTTTTTTTGTCTTACCAATTGCTCTGCTTAGATAGTTACAGCTTAATGGTATGAAAAAATCCATCTCACCAATATTACTGGAAATCGACTCGAAATGTGTTTAAATTATATAATCAGCGCTGGTAGTCTTGTAAATTGTACGCATTTTAAAAATTTCATTTATTTGTAAGTTGAAAAAATTAATATTATACCCCCACTCGTGAGAGATGGGACTATATTGCAATCACCTTGTCTGTCTGTCTGTCTGTCTGTCTGTCTGCCCGTCTGGTGCAAACTTGTGTGACAGATTTCTCGGTTACTACATGTACTAAAGGGATTGATTTAAAACTTGGTTCACAGCTTTAACATGTTGTACCGCGCCTCCCCTTTCCATGTCAGTCAAATATCTACTTCCTGTTTTCCGAGCCCACTTAGGCTGTTTCAAGTGTCAAAGTAGGAAAATTGTTCGTAGCAGATTTCTCGGCTTCTACTGAAAGGATTGATTTCAAATTAGGTGTACAGTTTTATCATAATGAGTTGCACCGTGCCACCGCTTTCCAGGTCAGTCATCTAGTTCCTGTTTTCCGAGACGAAAAATGGTCGAGTGGGGGTATATTTGGCAAGACTTAGTTCTGGTCCGTGTTTTATGTTTGGTTTCATTTTTCAATAACATATTTTATTCACTTCTTTGATTATTAGAATGTGCTTTCATTTAGCGTTAAATAATGAGAATGTTTCGCTGTTCTTATCCAAATTTAACCGATTTTTAGTTATTATATGGACACATGTGTTACATAATTTATTTTAAATAAATCAGAACATATTTTGTGCCAAGGTTTGTATTTTCTCTACAGTATTATTGGTTGGACAACCTTCAAAACGAGAGAAGATGTCCTTTTGCTGATTTAGTTATTGACTTTGATACATTTTGGCAACTGAAGTGTACAACTAAAACACAGAAAACATAACTAAGGATGTACACGTAATGTAGGTTTGTTTAGATTTAGTAAACAAATAGCAAAGAAAACCGACCGAACAACAAGAGCCAAAAGTCAAGGTAAATTTACAAATCCGGATAAAGACAAACATACATAACACCAAAACAAAAAACACGAAAACAGAAAGAGAGTAACCCGAACCCAATAAAAACCATTTGTGCACTCATGTGTCCGTGATTAGTAGTGCCTGCCTCTAATTAGACACCCGTCGAGTTACTCATTGTCATGTCTAGGTAAAAGTCAAATCCAGAAATAGGAAACACTACCTATGCCTCTGCGAAAATGTCCGATCGTATTTGAGACACTTATTTCCCATAACGATCAATTAAGCCATGGTTAGATAACATCAAACTAGATAGAACAAATCCTTGTTTGAGTAGTTTAGCAGTCAACAGCAGTGATCCGTCTAGAAAACTGGAATATTGACCGAAGGATCTAGAATAACGTATAAGTTGTGAAATGTTTAAACCATACGCTGGAGCAGCTGGAGTTGCTGTCGATGAGCGGGAAGTTGACAGTTGGAAAGTTGAAGTCATCACGTTTGTCGAAGAGTCTAGTTTGTAGTTTTCCTAAGTCTATTTCTACAAGTAGGTCTAAGTAAAAGTCTGACCTTAGTATGTTGTTGGTGTATTAAATTTCAAGCTCACTTGGGTAAATTGAATGTAAATAGTCACCAATTTAGTATTATTGAGGGACAAAACATCATTAATATAGCGGAAATAGCGGAAAGTTAAATTAAAGGTCTGGACCAGCGTCTTTTCTTTCTTCTTCAGCAGGCCTTCTAGGAAGTCAGCCTCATAAGAGTACAAAAACAGGTCGGCGAGGAGAGGAGCACAATTAGTACCCAGTTTTATTGGGGGAGGAGTCGTAGTACCCGGGGAAAAACCCCGACCATTGGTAGAAAACAAGCAATCCTTGTCAATTAAGATTGAAGTCTAGCGTATCATGCCGTCAGAGCGGCAATCACATTGTTGACTGACCATTGATCAATAGTAGGGAACTGCATTATCCAATCAGCCACAGAGGCCCCTCTTATAATATATAAGGGGTATAACTAGTTGAATATGTTCCCATATTGATCTTATTAACCAGCATTGCGACAGATCAAAAGTTAAGACTATTTATACTTATCCAAATGGTCATCTACTGTTTATCATGTTAATCATTCAGTCCGATTTAAACTTACAAAACCAAGGTTACAAGAAAAAATGACTCGTCCGCGCATTTTACAGTTTTTCTATAGATTTCATTACTTGCTGAAAAATATTCTATGTCGCATTAAAATGTCGTTTCCCTAATATCGGAATTTAGTACACAGTGGTCGTGCTGCGATGATTATTGGATACACCTATTACTGACTATTGGTATATAATACCTATCATATTTCTTTAACAAACCACCTCACACACTACAGTAATGGAAGTGGGTGGTTTCGCATGGTTAAACCCACCATTTCTTTTGAAATGCAAGTACCAAGTTAAGACCATTCCGACCAGTAGTTGCTGCCTTTCTGGTTGTTGGTTCCAAAGTTTGCCAGATCTAGGATTTTGATTTTTGATTTGTCTTCTTGACAGTTTCCTTGGTATTTTGTTTTTACCTTCATTGCATACCTGATCAATTGAGAAATGTAACTGTATATTGCAACATAAGTGAGGGAATTAGTAATTTCAAATATTAAAATCGCCTAGTTTTTTGTTAATTTTTTGCAGAGTAGACCGTTGTTATCATAATCGATGTGTAAGTCAAAACATGATGTAGATAAAGCTGTAGAGCATTTCTAATACGTTGTGTGGCGAGAACAAACAAATACACGTGTTGAGGTTGTTATTTATGTGTTGCGGTAATTGTGTTTATCCGAGCGGAATGGTTTAGCTTGAACTATGCTAATAAATGAAATGTGTGTAAAGTAATATTTATTATGCGGAACGAATTTATATTTTCAAAAAAGCAAAAATATTCAAATTAACAAATATCACAGTCAAAATCTTAAATGTCAGTGAAACAATAATCGACAGTTTATAAATTATATTTCAAATCCCAAAATTGGAAATGAAGCTAAAAATAACTTGGTGTTTTCCTAAATACTTAGAATCCGTCACAGCATTCACCGTTTCAAGACGAAATATTCAGTAATATTATTAAATTAAATGTAATTAAATATAACTTATCAATTTCCAATAAAGGAATTTGAAATTACCAAAAAAATCTTCGAGTTTAAATAAAATTACCAAGAGCCTTGAAAATGCGTCTGCACTGGACAAAATTCAAACGGACCAAAGTTCAAACAACTCCGAACGTTACCAAAACAAGAACGTCGTCATGTTACGTGCCAATTAGCACCAAAACATATAAATTCGCGTAGTTTCCACTGATGAGATTCACTGACATTCCGTCAAGCATTTATATTTACAAAATACAACTATCTATAAATACTATTGATGAACGCACGTGTAAATAAATAACTTCCGTGTTCAAAATAACTTTCATAAACAAAGAAGGATAACTCTTATATAAAAAACGTACTCATTTAACTTGCAGAATAAAGTAAATGAAAAGATCATTTAAGATTTTATATCAATTAAAGCAGAGAGGAGCTTTTTAAAAGAACTCGAGGAACACTTATTCATCAGAAGAAAGTCTAAAGATAAAAATTCTTTCAAAGAACAGCAAAGTTTCATTTTTACAACATATGGATAAACTGCTGCACTATAGGCACATTTTTAATCTTGTATATGTTTTGGAGTGGAAGGGGTACGCATACGAGATTTAAAATTGATGGATTGATGGCAACATGCACTTTGTTACATATTTTGATGTACAGAATTAAAGATGGAAAAATAGTTATTATGTTAGGACGGTTTATTAAATTGTTTCTCTTTATTGTTAAAAAACGTCTAAAACTTATTGTCATAATTGCCAAATAGTAGTGAAACTATTTTATTTGGTATATCAGAACGATTGATTACTTCCTTATTGGTCAGTCTAATAGTAAACCCCATACATAGACACATCCTGAAGTCCAGGTCTCGTGTTTCATTATTTCCTTGTAATTTCCCCTAAAGCGGGAAATAATGTGTAATTTTTGTAACGGTTAACAAGATAATACACTTTAAACTTACAATACTCAATCAATCCATGTGACAAATTTTTAATTTCCGAAGTTTATAGTTATTTAAATGCAAACTAAATATTATCATGTTATCATGTAGTCCAGTTTATTTAATAATGAAATCCTACCTCGGTCTATATTAAAACAACGAACAATGAGTTTAATCTGCGTTTGACCTTGATTGTACCCTCACAAATACACAACTTGTGCAAAATAAATTTGATTCGAAAGAAAAAAATTGAGGATGGTATAAGACGAGAAAACTTAAACAAAACTCCTTGTAAATATTATAAACGTACTTTCTTGGGAATAAAATATTTTAGAAATGCATCCAATACATATTTAAAAAAAAATAACTGACGTAAAATAATACACATATACATGTACTATCGAAATTAAACGTGAATAAGTATGAAATTAAAAGCAATTTTAAACAAAATGAAGTATTATCTTTGAACGTTATCTTTACGAGTGATATGATTTAAATGAGTCTAACAACTGATATGTTGGTGTTAGATGACACAAATTATTGGCAAAATGAAGTGTCCATGCATCTAATGATATGGTTGTTAATTGTTTCCTCCTAATGTTCACACCTTTTGTAAAACGATATACGGTTTATAAAAAAATGAAACTTTTTGCTAAATACATATGAAACTCGCATATATTGGGAAAAATATATGATTATGTTGCGATGTTGTATTTGTTCTAATAAAAGTTTTTATTTTATATATACACGTGGTCATATAAGTTAGGGACCACCACGATTTAAGCGGAGTTGATATTTTAAAACCAATATTTTTATCAATATCTAACCATCCAATGTTTATTTCGATTAAAATAGTCGACTATTTTTTTCAAAATGTATAGAAAAGACCAACAAGATGTCGTTTGTAAAAATGTGCCATAAAACTGCAAAATAATAACTCAAAAAAAAAGTTTCAGCTTGAACCGCTGGTGATGTAACATACAGATAGTTGGCAATTGAGGGTTATTAAGATGTAATGAGAAATCATTTTTAAACATTTATTCACAAGAAAAGAGTTAGTATCATGTGTATCCACCATTCTTAAATTCATCTGCTCAAGTCTTTGAAGTCTACGTTGAGGGAATTTCCGCCACTCCTGAACTAAATTATCACACAATTCTTGAATTTTCTGACATTAACTTTCCGACCGAGATAGTCCCTAACATGCTCTATCGGATTCATATCCGGACACATGGCAGGCCATGGTAATGTCTCAATTGCCTCATTTGCAAAATAATCTTGGACAATGCGTTTTCTGTGAGGTCTTGCGTTGTCGTCCATAAACACGAGTCTGTTTTCAAGTGGATCAAAATGGGGCATAATACGGGGGTCCAGAATATGATCTCTGTATTTTAAAGCAGTTAGTGTACGATCTAATGGATACAAGTATAACTTACACTCATATGAGAAGCAGCCCAAAAACTGTCACCCCGCCACCACCAAAGCTGTAGATCCCAGAACATTTGCAGGATCAAAAGTTGTGTTGCGTTGACGCCATACCCGCATCCTGCCATCAACTGGTTTCAGAAGAAAACGACTTTCGTCGGACCAATGAATCCTTTTCCAAGAGCGAATATTCCACCTTATATGTTCACGCGCCCACTGCAGCCGGGAATCCTTATGTCTTTGTGTAAGTCCTGGTCGTCTTATTGGTCTTTGTGCTCCAAGTCTTAGCCTTCTGTTTACTGTCCGTCTATTGATTCTAACATGGACATTCCATCGACTACGCAACCTGTTTGCAGTGGTAAATGGTTGTTTGTCTAGGAAGTCTTCGTATCTTCTCTCTTTGTTGTTTTCTTCGGTTGCCCTGATCTTGGCCTTTCCCCAACAATTCAAGTTTCATTATATCGTCTCATTAGCCTACTGATGGCTAACATTGAACCTATCTGAAACCTGCCGCTGTGTTATTCCAGCCCTTATCATACCAACTGCTTGCCATCTCTCTGCATCTGCTAGTTTTCGACGTAAAATGTTGAAATGATTTCAAAACAGGATAAATTTTACTTCTTACGCACGTGCACATGATGAAATAACAAAAAGGCGTCAAACTTGAGTTTTCAAAAGCTGAGGGTAGTGGTTTTTTAAATCTTTATTGTTATTGTATCGTGAATCGAGCGATTTAAATTTTTTAACAATAGATACTACAAACCTAGTTTTTGTTGATAACATATGTACAAAGAACCAGAAACAATTATTTTTTTATGTATTTGAAGTAAAATCTGGTGGTCCCTAACTTTTGGCCAAGTGTATATATAAGACAGGACTAATCAAAAATAAAAATTAGAAATATACGTTATTCTTTTCAGCCTTTTATTGATGATGAACAATCATGGATAATTTAAATATTTCGTTTTTATGTGTTTGTACGGTCTTAAACAGAAACTGTTAAACAAAATAAGAAAGAATGAATGAACGTAAAAAGTAAATACAAATCCAACGATGCTAATTTTCTGTTTAAAACGTAAAGTAAAAACAAACATTGGTTTATTCAGTCGAGCACGAGATCTCCATCAATAACAAATAATGATTTAGTTATACAAACTTTAATATATGCACACGAACACATCAGATACACAATTTAGTAATATTTAAGTTTTTTGCGATATATTTATATGTGTTGTTCACGTCACATGATTATAATGAATGCTGAGATTTGATTCGTTTTTGTCCACCAGTAAATATTGAAAATTTTTATGGATTTGACCAAAGCAGAGACTTGACAACTTTTGACCACTGGGACCATGCAGTGAGGGTTTGCTCCAGTTAACACAGAGCATCCCAGCGCATCCTCTGCTGTCCGGAATGGTAGACGCCCATCTCGTTTGAGGTTGTCAGGCCATAATACTGAAAGCGTGGCCGCGGACCGTAGTAAGTAATGAGTTTGGGGAGTGCCACTCCTTGTACTATAAAGGCAATTTTTATACCCCGCAAACTTGTTTGGGGTAGGGGTATATAGGAATCACCCTGTCTGTCCGTCTGTCTGTCCTTCCGTCTGTCCACATCCCTTGTAAGCGCTTCTCCTCCTAAACCGCCTGACAGATTTTGATGAAACATTACATGAAGGAAGTACATCATATGTAGATGTGCATGAAGAATTTTCGTCGCTGTCGGATATTATTCAGGGGAGATAATTGGACTTGAAAACGAAGCGGGGATATCCCTTTGTGAGCGTGCTCAAAGTCCACACTTGTTTTTATAGATTTCAAAGAGTACGCTAATTGTAGCCTGTACAAAAGGCTAAATCTCCGTGCCTACCAAATATCCCTACTTTTCCCCTAGTAGTCAAAATTATGTTTCTTATGTCTCACCCCATCCTTTTTTCAATTGATTTATTGTTTGTTAACTTGTTGCTGTCCTAACTTTAGCTGAAATACGGCTTAATGAATAAAAAAAACCAATCAATCAATCAAGTTGACCAAAGCAGAGAATTTGACAATATTCAAAGCATAGATTTGAAAAAATCGCTGTTAAGTTAAAGCGGTCAAATTAACTGTTTACGTGTAGAAATTCTGTTTTTTTATTTTTAATTATTTTATTTTAATTTATTGGTTTTTCCATCCATGTGTTTTTAGATTTCCAGCATTTCATCCACTTCATCATATGAAGTTTACGGTTTTAGGTGATACATTACTCCATAGTTTGTGAGAATACCATGCAGTCCTTGTGCGACCGGAATAGACTTAAGTGAAGGACACATTTCGTGAAAGTGCTCCGCCGAAGGAATCAAAATTCATTAAAATCATAACTGGAATTTGCATGGTATCCCTAGCACTATAGTTGATTTAATGAATTTTGACGTCAGTAAACCGGTCGAAATTCAGTGTAATGCGTAAAAAAATCGGGGCAAAATGGAAGCCTTGTGGCGTATACCTCACGTTCTCTTACAGAAACGGAAAAGCGATACGCTCAAATTGAAACGGAGATGCTTTCGATCTTTCCTGCAGCTACACATTTTGACATTTAACCACTTGAACTGATTTATCAGAAGTCGATTGCTTCCTTAGATTACAGACAGTATTGATAAGGCTGCAGCGGTAAAGTCTTACCGTCCTTTACCGTAAAGGTTCGAAATACATGTTGCAGATGCTCCGAGTCCAGAATTTTTACCATGCGAATTAGATGAATTTAATAGCATTAATATGTTTGAAATGTTTGATGTAACTCCTAATCGAGGATATAGATCAAAGATTTGTGTCCATGAATGGATGGCCGTTCACAAAATCTGAAACCCCTCCAAGTGTTCGCGAGTATTGGGACTCTTGAGATACGCTATCAATGGCAGAGATGGCAGATGGACTAATTTTCAAAGGGATGTGAATTGTGTTTCCGCCTAGCCTGTGTAGCCACATGTTGAAACCTATTCATCAGTCGCACTTAGGTATTGTGAAGTGCTAGCAACGCGGACGAGAAGTCATTTGAATTGAAAACACAGTTAAGAACTGTTCGAAACCATGTACCAAACCCCAAAAGTTCAGAACCTCTAAAACGTACACTTTTCCCTGATTTTCCGTACAGCAACGTAGGTAGTGATTTATTTTTATTCGATTTTGAAGGAAAGAAATACATTAAGGTCATAGAATATTATTCTACATATTTTGATGCGATCGAATTGCATTCTACAACTGAAAACGGCTCTGTAAATGACCTTTGACTGAGGGAGAAGAAATTAAATCTATTGCCTATATTTCAGCTGATTGTGCAAAGCCCCCTTATGGACTATTTTATGGGTGTTTGCGAGTTTCCTTGAGTACCCTTCGGGGTTTCTAAATTTGCGCAAAATTTTATCTGATATGACGCCCGAAAATTTAATTAATATTGCTGAAATTATTTCGCTAGTTTTGTGGGGTCTCTCATTACTCAACGAAATTAAGGGCAACATATGTTAAAAGTTTCCCTATATGGAAATAATTAAGAGGTCGTTGTCAAGTTGAAGTATCGATTTTTTACTTTGTTGTCTAAAAGTTTTTTGTATTTCAATGTTGTTTAGTTCCGCCCCTACAGCTATAATGCTGTAATTTTCACTTTATTCTGTCAGACAACAGTAAACAATTAAAACAAAAACATGTTTCTGTCTAAATTTTACTCAAAAACACACAAATTTATGGTTTTAAACTGCAGGTTACATGGCCTTGTATGGTATGAATTTGTCAGATTTTCTTTTAGCTCCTTGTAGATGAAACAACAAACAATTGGACAAAATAAATGCCAAATTACTCAATTGAAACAGAAGCGAAATTAATTTAGTAAGGTTAAACACTATTGCAACTAAATAAATTCTACTTTGAACAAAACAAAAAAATACCTGTGTGCACTTCCCCCTTGTAGCACATCCCTATGTAGCACATGCATTCACCCGGGAACTCTGTCAGATAAGGTTCTATATTATATTGCTCAAAATGTAATTTTTACCAAATCCATGATACTGTTTTACTGTTTTACCGAAAATGAGGCAACCCCAGTAAAATATGGTTTTTATTTATAATGATCTTGTATTATTTTGTAATAATTTAATTTGCTTTGTAAGCTGAAATCTGATTGGTCAATTCAAATCGGGCAAACCATATTATAAGAAATAACTTGCGTGACCTTTGACCTATTCTAACGCCGTTAAAATTCAAATAGTTCGACGCTTTTACTGCAAAAATTGATAAGATTTATAGTTAAAATTAAATTATAAGGAATACTTCAAATTTTTGTTTACACCATTCATAAACCGCTTCCGGTTTATTAGACGTAAACAGACCCAAACCATATTATATCGTATAATCTGTTCAGAAATTTGAAGTATTCCTTAATGAAAAACTGATACAGTATCAACAGATAGAGATAGGTCATAATCTAGCACGCACTTTTTCCCCCAAACAAATTATATATGTCATGACCATTTCTACAAGATGTATTTAAATCCAGCACTCTTCCACTAATTGTTATCAACATTCATATTTCTGCCTTATATCAATATACAAAATAGACATTCATAATGTTAAAACATTGTGGACCAAGGGAGATAATTGTAGGCATTGAAGACTGTAAACAAAATATAAAATGACTGTCGGAAACATTTCCCTGATTTGACCTTTAAAACCGCGATGTTATTGACAGAGAAACAAGTGGAGACAATAACACATTTAACGGTCGCAAAGCAAATGTTTTTTCTCCATCGTTGTCATGACCTTGCGGAAAATTCATGAATTATAACAAATATTGAAAAAAACATGTGAAATATATAATTTAAAACTATTTTAATTAGCTGTTTTGTAATGTTAAGATATGCTTAAATGAGAATTAAATACATAAAAATCGAGGTTAACTTTGGATGTGCGTAGTGACAGGAAGATTGCGGCGACTACTGTTTACAGTTTTAAAGCTCGGAATAATCTGACACAGTAGCGTATTAGGTACAGAATATTCATTATGACTGGTTACTTTTTTCTTAGTTTGAAAGGGGTTCAACGAAACTTTCAGCAATTTTTCGACTGTATCAGTTTATTTAGTTTTTTGGAGGTTGGGGATATAAGGCAGTGTTTTCAATAAGAAACCATATCAGACGGAAGGATTACTGGCAATCCTTTGAAATTAATGCAGGAGCGAGCACACCATGTCTACAATAAGCTTCGAATCTGCAAGTTTAGTGTTGACAGGCAAGTGATCAACATTAAATGATTAACTGTTTTAACTTATTTGCCACTGAGGACTCCTCCAGACAAGAAAAACAGTGTCGGTAACATTATTAGTTATATACGTTCATATCCGTAGACGAAGCCGAGGGTACAAGGACTGAAGGTGTTAAATGCTCCATATATACGGAATAGAACGTGTAAAACAAATTTATCCCCTGTTTTAGTTTTAGTCAAACGGATGTTGAAAAAATAAGTTTTGGCGCTTAATGTCTTGCAGAGACGTCATAATATTGTATCGTTGTTGTTTGTCAAACTGTCATTACAGTCATGGAGTTTAGGATTTGGGATTTACAGGACCGAATTCATGATTTTGAAATATTTTATTAAGATTGTGTTACAAAAGTTGCTAAAATTTACAGGACCGAACAATTTTTTACAGGTCGCGGGTTGTCGGTCCTGTGCTAATTTCCTTGTCTGCTGTCAATCTTTTGTTTTCCTTCCTGCTAAAAAATATAAAAAACATTTCGACCCCTTATCCAAGATTTCATCATCCACTATATGACGCAAACCATTGCGCAACTAGCGTTTAGCAACAATCGGTTATATAACTTAGCAACGACATGTTAAGACGTTTAACTGACCAATCATATTGCAGAATTAATACTGATTAGGAGATAATATATACTTAGTTTACGGACCAAGGAATATACAGTCGTTAGACAGATATGAGTTCCTAAAATGGCTGACGTCATTTTTTTTCCAACTCGAAAGTTTCCTTAGTCTTTGTTTGAGTTTTCCCTTTTAACTAATAAAATAACGCTGTTACGGGTCAATGATTATTACATTTACATGTTGATGACGTCATTTGTGTGTCTACGCAAGTCAGTGAAACATAAATAATTCGTCTGCTGTCAAGATGGCACGGCACGGTAAACAAATGACAACAAAGGAGAACGAATAATTGTAGGACTGTCGGAGTATAGCTTATTAGCACATACATTGTAAAATTGCAGAGATGACGGGGAAAAACAGGAAAACAATCAGTAAATTTCTGAAACGTATTCGAGAGAGAGGATCAGAAGAAAATACTAGTATTCCACGAACGGGAAGGAAGAAAAAGAATATTGTATCGATATATCGCGCCAGATATCAAAACAAGTCTTTGTTCTATGACGTTGCAAACCTTGCGCTGTGGCATCTTGTATACGGCTTTAATAAATAAGTATAAGATAAATCTCGAACATGCGCACTAACGCTGCCGGACGGCAACACTTCAGTATCCCAGTACTGATGATTACGTTAACGACACGCTATATTTAAATATCTAGAAATATTATACTTTGACGAATTACTTTTCAATGATTTCTTTGTAATCTTAAGCGGTCCATATAATCAAATATAGACCGACCGGAGTATATGGACCGATCCATATACAGTACTTGAGATTGAAAACGCAACACTTTTATCAATCCGTCAGCGATCCGTCAGCGTTCCAAAATCCGTCAGCGATCAGTTATCAATCAGTCAGATCAGTCAAATCGTTCCCAATCCGTCAGATCGTTCCCAATCCGTCCATCCGTCAATTGACGGATTCGGAACGATTTGACTGATCTGACGGATCGATTTGGACTGATCGCTCCAATCCGTCCATTCAACTTCCGGTTAGTGAAATCAATATTTCGAAATGTGAAAATTCGTTTCACTCGCAAATATTAGTATACAAATGTCAACTGTTATGTCCTCATTTATGGCTCGTTTAACCTAATAATAATGCTAAAACAGGTCTAAAGTTATAAATAATACGAATGGAAATTCTCCCGTTATATATGCATCTGTGACGAAATATAAACATCATATAGTGTCATTTTATTAACAAAATAATTTTAAAAAACCACACACACAATGACTTAAAACAAATTGACCTCGCGTGCCAAGGCGTACGTCTCGTATTTGTCTTCGAATTTTTTAAAGCGGAAAAAGTCTAGTCTAAAGTTATAAATCATAAATGAAAATTCCCCCAATATATAACTAATGCATCTGTGACGGAATATAAAGATCACATAGTGCAATTTGATTTTAAAAAAAAGAAATGGAAAAAGCCACACACAATGAATTAAAAAAATATTTGACCTCGCGTGACAAGGCGTACATCTCGTATTTGACTTCGAAATTTTTTAAGCGGAAAAAGCGAGAAAGACGAAGGCGGAATAGTAACATTTTTTTCACGTCGCGCTTTCGCGTTAGCATTATTTGTATGTGTGAATGAAGTTAGTTTAACACTATTTTCAAACATTATATTAGTCTATTTAATATGGCGTCGAGTGTTTATAACGAAGAGCTGCAGTACCCAACGAAACAGCAGACCTTCGACAGGAAAACTGGTTCTCTTTGCAAATTTAGGGATGAGTCGAGCACACCCTCTCGCTGTAAGGGTCGAACAGACAACTCGGTGATCAATACTAGATTACTGCTACCTTAACCACCGCGGTCGAGGTTTTTTATTATAAACGCGTAAAAAGATCATTTGTCGTGGTTTGATCAGATTTCTTTTTGTGCCACAATTCTTAAGAATTCCGGTGTATAATACTGAGAAAGATTTACGACAAAAGCGAATACATCTATTTATATATTTTATTCACTATCTAATTGTGTGACATGAATTTACGAGTTAAAGACGCTAACATGTAAGCATAATTTTAAAATCAATTCTGCTTTCGCATTTTAGCCGTCATAATTTTTTTATTTTACGATGTCTGTTATAGTCATTCGATATTTAATGATATTTTAGTATAAATGGTTTCCTTTAAATTCGGAAGTGTTTGAAATTAGTTAATAGGTATCACGTTTTTTTGGGAGGGGGGGGGGGTGGTTCAGGACATAATAGAATTGCCGCGAACCTTAGTGACTTGTTTAGAGAGTACTTGCACGCTTAGGATCTCTTTTGTAGATTTCGAAAAGGAGAATGCATAAAATTTTCCGCCCATACCAATACCTTTTATTTTTCCAGTTGAATTCAAATGTTAGCCCTTTTTTCCATCTTTCTCTAATTGATTGAGGGGGGCCTCGGTGGCCGAGTGGTTATGGCAGTCTACTTTTGATCACGTTGTCTGTCAACACCGAGATTGCGAGTTCGAGTCTCAAGGCGGGCTGGGTGCACTCGACTTAATTGACAAAGATTGCCACTTTTTCCTACCGAAGGACCGGGGTTTTCTCCGGGTACTCCGGCTTCCCCCCCCCCCACCATAAAAACTGGACGCCATGATATAGCTGCAAAAATTAATGACAGTGGCGTTAAACAATATTTAAACAAACAAACAAACAAATCTAATTGATATTTAACTTATTCTTGTCATGAATAAAGCTGAACACCCTCGCTGAAAGAAAAGCAAGCATCCAATCAATCAATCAATGAAATAAATTATTCAAATTGAATGACAATCTTTTAAAGGGTACGTTTTGAAAAGGTTCTACTGTATTGACAATGTTCAAACCGATCTTCATAGACCTAGGGAATTAATGACGTTTTGTTAAAAAAATTCGTACTATAACTCGTGTCTATCTGTAACACATTTTTACGTTTAACTGCAGTATTCACAGACAAGTCTCCCCGGCGTTTTTAGGGCCTCAGTGGCTGATTGGTTAGTCATCTACTAGTTATTACATGCCTATAAACAGGTTGTGCATTTTCGAACGACTGCAGATAGGGTGTTCCCGACTCCAACTGTATTTACTTGTCCGTTTTAACCCGTGTACTCCGGCTTCCTCCCATCCCACCCCCAATAAAAAATGGACGCCATGAAATAAATGAAACAATCCAGCGTAATTGTAATTATACTTTTTAATTTCTTTTATTGTATATAGACCGGCTGTATATAAAATGTGAATTAGATTTACACATCTGTTGGAAAAACACAAATTACCAAATATGTGATGGGCAATATGTCAGTGAAGATTATATACGACAAGTAATCCGTCCGACCAAGGTCATTAAGTTGTCGGTGTAGGACGTAAAAAAATCCCCAAGTCATATGCAAAATGTTTTTTTCAGAACAAAAATCACCGAAAATAATCAGTCTTGACAGTACATGATGTGCATATGGAGCAAGTAAGTGAGCATAGAACCTTACAAAAAGTAAAGTATAATTTAACAAATAATTCATGTCACTTTGGGTCATATGGCAGTATATGGACCGGTTTGTGGCCCCACAAAATATATGGACCTCAGCTGCGCTTTAGGCCATATAATTTTTGGGGCCACCAACCGGTCCATATACTGCCATATGACCCACAGTGTCATGAACTATTTGTTAAATATGTCGACGCGGGATGATTTAAATAAGTTAAACGTCAACAAACTGAACAGACACCAGTTTGGGCACTAACACATGTTGTCCAAGTTAAAACAGAATTAGAGGCCATTGCTCCATCTTTTAAAGAAAACCTACCACCTTTTAACAGAGTTGGTTATGGTGACATAATTTAATGGCCTGACATTACATTGTCCAGCATATACAATTACAATTACAAGATCAGCCGTGAAAGGTCTACTGGTGCTGTAGAAGGTGTGAAAAATTTTAAACGGCTAGACCGTACAGTGCCGGGATGTGAAGATTCGTGGATTTTCACAGGTACAATATTATTGTCATTTTGTATAAGGGACCGATTATTTATCTTGAAAGGGGAGGCCTTAGTTTCTTGTTCTGGCCAGAAATATTTTTTCCAGGCAGAGCAAGGAAAAATATTTATTTTTTTAAAGGCGTCTCGACAAATGTTATTTTTCATTATTAGCATTGTTTTATATGGCGAAAATTCATCTTCAAAATTTTTTCTTAACCTCTGCTACCAAAATATTTTTTGGGGAGAAAACCAAGCCCCCCATTCCCTTTCAAGTTGAATCGTCGGCCCCTAACAATTCAATTCATTCATGTAAGAAGCTATAATATTTTAATTGTGCCTATTGAAATTGGACTTGACGAAGCATTTCAAAAATTTTGAAAATTAATGAAAAATGAAAGAAAATAACCTCTGTCTGTTGTACTGTCTGTCTTCTGTCCAATCCATTATTTCATTCTAAACGCTTTCTCCTGAATAAAACTAAAAGAAACAAATGATATTATTATAAAATCAGTAGTATGCAAAAAAACCTGAAAATAAACAAATAAACAGATACTTTTTTCTTCAGGGATTTATTGAATTTAATGTCAAAGAGATTTAACACAAGCATATGAAAACAATTGATGCTTACTTAATACCGGTATTAAAATTATAAATTCATAATCATACAAAATTTATAATTTTATTTTTGACAAGAAAGAGTGTGTGTTAGGGTTTAACACCCTTTTGGATGCATCCCTGCAATAGAGTTGTCAGTTTTAATGGTAACCAAGAGGAAACCATCATCCTTGGACAGGTAACAAAAGTTTTAATTTAATTACATACAGCTGTACAAGTTGTGTTTTAGCAAATTACAAAGGAGGATGTTATTCACTAGTGATCAAAAGCAAAGGTTCTTGAAACTGGATTGATCGTTTAATAATAACTTTATATATGATCAACATGATAAATATTTCATATAAACTTTCTTGAACACCTGCACGAAAACAGCAAAAGAAGGTAGACCAGTATAAAATCTGGTTCTCTCTTCATTGTCCTTGATCTTCCCAACTGCCCATCTATACTGGCCAAACATCTTCCTCTCTTCTTCTAATTCTCTTTTCAACATAGTATTCTCCGCTAATATGGGATTAGTTATGTTACACTGGATTCCTACATAAAACACAAAAGATAGTTTTATATATATCAGAACATATACAATTGATGCTACAGTACCAACTAAGTTTGTATAAGACAACAAATCTGGTACTTATAAATTTATACTAAAGCACAGATGAACATGGAAATTATTAAGGCCAAAGAAAAATATTTTTTGTTGTTTGTTTCCAACTTCCAAACCTTTAACAAAGGTAAGTACTAGATAGGCATTTGAACAAATATTTACCTTAGTTTATGGGGAAGCAACCTGGACTTTAAAAATAATATTGCTTATTGTCACATTATGTTAACACCATCTTTATGGTAGGGTAATAAAAGTAAAAACAGTCAGAAAGCAGGAACAATAATACAGTATTATTTTATTTTGACCTACCTATATCTTTAAAAGCTTTCCCAGATTTCTCTTGGTTGACTGTTAAACAGTAGGAATCATGGACATACAAGCTATAGGCCTTGTCACTTTCAAGTCTTCCTAATTGTCACTCTTCCACTTCATTCATCTCTTGGCAAATATTTGATACACATTCTATACTCCTGCATATATATACATGTTCTGATACTTATATTCATGGCTGTATAGAATAAAAAAATACCATTATGAGTATCATGTCATGCTTGTGCAGGGAGATGGCAGTTAAAAAAATATACTTCATCACAATAATTTATGAATGAATTAATTTTTTGACAGACAATTAATAAAATATCATTAATCACTGATAAACTGAATATAAACAATCTTATATAAGAAGGAATTTGATGAGATGGAAGGTAAAATATTGGGTAATTAACTTTTGTGTTCTTTGACATGATGTAAAACAAAATGGAGCTTTAATTACAAACAGTTCTGTGCCAAATCCCAAAATATTTGTTTGCAGAGTGATAGTATGTGTACTATTTTATGTGCATTTATCCTCATTTTTTTTTTATTTAATGCAACATTTTCTTAATAAATTTTCATGAAATAAAACAAAATGAAGTAGAATTTGTTCAAGTTAATTAGGACCATATATTATACAGAGTAATTTGTTTACTCAAAAGTTAAAATATTTGAAATATATAGTGGAAAAATAATAACAAGATTTAAGGATTCAGAGGGTTTTAAAAAGTTATCACCTGCAACAAACTTCTTTTCAATTGTCTGCTGGTCCTGCTCTTCTCATTTTCGGAAAGAGGTTTTTTCCTTATAGGACTTCAAAAAAAATCTATTGGACGTTTATATAACGCTCAATACATCTCGTTAACCATCTTGTTGCCAAAGTGACATTTCTGTCATTCCCACTAAATTTTGTTTTTCTCCGTAGAACGTCAGTGGTATTTGTGACGTCATTTAATTGTTCTTCCGCAATGAACGTCAATTAGGCGGGAAAGATTCGTAATTTTGAACAAAAATTTTTAAAAACGAAATAAATGTAGTAAATGTAATAAATGAGATGCATTCCGCCTACTATTGAGGTCTTTTGACATTGTTTATAAAAGACAACAAAGTTAATTTATTTTGCAAAGATTCTAGCACAGAATCCTAAAACTTTTGCGGAACTTGTTACATTAACTTTTAATTCACTTTAAATTCTTAATTTGCACAAAATAAATGAATAAATAAAAAGAACAAGTGTAAAAGACCGCACGAAATAATGCACTAAAATTGTCCGGGTGATACACGTAATCACTTAACTTGTATCAAATTCAATACATTTCCCATAGATTAATTAAGGAAAGAATTTTCTGTTCTTTTTTCAAATAGAATTAAAATACAAATTTCACGACAAATCAAACGTTTATATACATAAATGTGTAACTACATATAGTGCACATCAATTACCGTTCATCGGTGTTCGGAACGTTAACTGACGCTAATCAAATTGTATATGTGGGATCCTATTTAAACAGCGCTCTTTAACGCCATGGAATATGTCTATCAGAGAACGATCCAACAAAACACTGAGTTCACGTTAATCACATTGAAATGACGTCCCAACACGGAGAAGGGTGGGTCTGATGTCGACGAACAAATTTAGCTACAGATGTAGAGGATGTGGGGCTATGTGTCAATGATTTCAGAAAAATAGTCTTAGTTATTTAATTTGAACAATACATTTTTATAAAATCTGCTACGTGAAAATAATCGACTTATATAAATTGTTTTCACTATGTAAATAAGCGCTAAGAAACAGCTTCCAAAAATAGTCATACACAACAAATTGGACCACATTGTGCTAATTCTTGTAATTCTGAAGCCAACATTTCTTTCAGAAAAGACAATTCACTTTATTCTCCCACCTGGAAAAACATCTACAAAATGATGATGCATAGTTCTTCTAAGATGCAAACTAGTAGTGGAATTTCTGCCTTTACATTAGTTGCCATTTCTTTAATTTCCAATTAAACCATTGACAATGCTCTGCTGAAACTTAACGTGGTTCAATTTTTTTTCTGTAGCAGATATATGCATTGTATGAAATTAAAAAAATAATGAAAAATATAACGAAAATCAATAAATCTTGCATAAACTGCTGGATTTCAACAGTCACGTCAAACATGTAGTTCTTTTCACACACAAAATTTGGAGATTTATATTTGTAACTGTTGATAGACTTTGTTTCCACGTTTCTGAATGATTTTTTAGATAACACCTTTAGGTAAAATTAAAAACAGCAATGATTTTTCTCTTGAAAACTACTAAATAATTACCACACGATGACCTTAAACCACTAATAATTTAAGTCGAGTATACCGGTTGTGAAATTAAAACGCCTAGTGTGTTTGCAGCATGAACCCAAATGCAAATTCTTTGTTATTATTTCTTCGTTATCTGTGGTTATCTCAGAAAAAGTCTGTTATAAGATTAATAATTGCATTTGTATTAATATTATTATTATTATAATTTTTCGCCACAACTTCATACCCTGGAATTGAGGTACAATTTTCTGATTCCCGAAATCTACACCTCTCATGAATTCGTTGTATATCTGCACGACACTTGGTTGTGTCATAGCATTCCTCAGCTGTTAATTTTTGTCACAGTAATATTGTGAAAAGAAAATAAAGAATTCAAAACTGTAATGTTCATATGCATTTGAATTCTTTAATAGTTAAATCGGAATAATTAATAATGAATTAATAGATTAAGTAATAAATTTAATTATCTCAGGAAATGCTTTAAATCGATTTGTTAAAATGACCTTCCGGTAGAAGATTTGAAAATATCTTTTCGAACTGCTTTTAGAAACAAGATGGCATAATAACATTTTGCAAAATAAACACATGATTTGGAGAAAAATACAATTTTGCTGTTGAAAAACAATTAAAATTATTCAACAAGGTTTTCAAGGGATTTATAGACGTAAAAACAAGATCGATCACATCACATACATAACGTATAATAAAAGTTCTGCATACTTTTGTTAATTTGTAGGTTGATTGGGGTTGTTTTTAATCCAAAAATCTTAAATAAGATGACAATGACAACGATAGTTGTTCGAATATATTTTTAAAAGTTACTTTTTGTTAGCACAAATCGGCATGAGCTTACATTCACTGCAAAACATTTATTTAAACCATTGTAGCAGATACAAGCTTATGTTTTAACAACACAGTTATCGACTGTAATTACACACGTCAGTAATGTTGATTTGAGCAAGACGGAAAACATCTGATGCAGGTTTATCACATTGAAAGGGAATAACTTTCAAGGATAGTCTATTCGTTCTATTTTCAATGGTGACAATTATTGTTTTCAAACTTTTCAACTATTCTTCCATTAGACTTTGATTACTTTCAGACTTTTTCCTGATGTCTGCCATTGAGTTACAACCCTTCAAAACTTGTCTAATGGTACTACTGGAATTCTTCTCTTGCATGTACAACATTCTGTATAGGAAGGGCTAAAGTTGACATTGTCCTTTCCACTGGACTCGCCAAAGAATGACCTGGAGCTGTCCTATATGTAATTAATTGGTCGAGATCTAAGTGTTATAAAGAGAATGATCAATGACAGCTTGACTGAGTGATATGTGAGTTTATTATCTGGACCGCCAACTGAACAGATCAGCAGTATTGGTTTAACACTCAATTTGAGCATTTCAAGTTCAGCAGTGTGTCTAAATGGAGAGCTAGCTTGTAAAACTGAATCTTTGTATAATACAATTACTTTGCCACGATAAAATGATCCATCTTTCATTACTGACAAGGCAACATTAAGACAAACAGATGGTGTAATTGAACCTTTATTCATGACATCATGGTCCATGGCAGACAACTCGGAACCGACTGGGGTCATACCCTTTTTTCCACGTACTCGTCGACAAATATTGTCTTGGCTCACGAATGGCGTGTCATCAAAACTTTAGAAAGTTACTATTTCTCGAAACTTGCAGGCAAATCTTTTCAAGTCCTTGAACAACGCTGAGCAGAAACAATCATCCTTGTGGCTCCTACGTAGTTGTCTTGTCTCATCCTTAAACCTTAGACCAATTCTAGACTTGTACACGCTGTGTAAAGGAATGAATTTTTTTGCAAAGGCAAATATATTCTGAATGAATAGAAATGTCATCCTTTAGTTTTTTGCATCTATTAAATCTCTAGCATATACATACTTTGGCATATGCTCAAAATTTTGTCTACATCAGTTGCAGTCAGTTCTTCTACTTTTATTGCAAGAACTTCAAACTAAAAATGCTGAATGTGTCGTTTGGTCGTGCCTAGTTAAGATAGCGCAAATCCATAACTACTTTAGAATCCTCAGCATAGGCTGGCGAACTCATTCTTCTACCTGTGGATTCTGATCAGCACTGGAGTCCATAGTGACGTACAATATATTTTTCGAAAAATATTTTTAGGAATTTCCTGCGGAAGGGAGGAATAACCCCGTTTTAACTCTCTCCTAATTCTTCTACTGTGGTACTCTGGAAGGCGAGATTGAAGTCTTTCAATAACTTTCATTGACATATTTATACTTCTGCTACACCTTTTCTACTGGGATTCGCCACAGGAAAACAGTCATATTTAAAAAAGGGAATTGGAAATGACAATTGTATGTTTTGAAGAACACTAAAGCGTTTGAACTACACTAATCTTAATGGTAATCACACGTGCAGGTGTTCATCTGAAACTTTAGAAAGTGTGCAGTAAATACGCATGCTCCGCAAACTGCCTTGGTGGTTGAGTTAGTTCATGTCTGAACTTTTGTTGTTTGTTCTGTTTTTCAAGGATAGTCGATTCGTTCTATTTTCAATGGTGACAATTATTGTTTTCAAACTTTTCAACTTTTCTTCCATTAGACTTTGATTACTTTAAGACTTTTTCCTGATGTCTGCCATTTAGTTACCACCACTCAGAACTTGTCCAATGTTACTACTGCATTCTTCTCTTGCAAGTGCAACATTCTCTATTGCAAGGGCTAGAGTTGACATTATCCTTTCCACTGGACTCCCCAAGAATGACCTGGAGCTGTCCGTCATGTAATTAGTAGGTCGAGATCTAAGTTTTTAAAGAGAATGATCAATTATAGCTTGACTGAGTGATATGTGTCCATGATCTAGACCACCAACTGAACAGATCATCAGTATAGGTTTAACACTCTCTTCGAGCATTTCTTAAAGTTCAGCAGTGTGTCTAAATGGAGAGCTAGCTTGTACAACTGAATAACTGAATCTGTGTATGTTACAATTTCTTTGCTTCGATACAATTATCCATCTTTCATTACTGACAAGGCAACATTAAGACAAACAGATGGTATTATTGAACCTTTATTCATGACATCATGGTCCATGGCAGACAACTCGGAACCGATTGGGATCATACCCTTTTTTCCACGTACTCGTCGACAAATATTGTCTTGGCTCACAAATGCAATGTTAGACGTGTCATCAAAACTTAAGAAAGTTACAACTTCTCGAAACTTGTAGGCAAATCCTTTCAAGTTCTTGAACCACGCTGAGCAGAAACAATCATTCTTGTGGCTCCTACGTAGTTGTCTTTTCTGAACCTTAAACCTTAGACCAATTCTAGACTTGTACACGCTGTGTAAAGGAATGCATTTTTTTAGCAAAGGCAAATAAAACTGTAGATTCTGAATGAATAGAAATGTAATCCTTTAGTTTTTTGCATCTATTAAATCTCTAGCAGATACATACTTTGGCATATGCTACTTCAGAATCCTCAGCATAGGCTGGCGAACTCGTTCATCTACCTGTGGATTCTGATCAGCACTGGAGTCCATAGTGGCGTACAGTATATTTCTCGAAAAATATTTTTAGGAATTGCCTGCTGAAGGGAGTAATATCCCTGTTTTAACTCTCCTAATTCTTCTGCTATGGTAATCTGGAATGGGAGGTTAAAGTTTTAAATAACTTTCATTGTCATATTGATTACTTCTGCTACACTTTTTCCACTGGGATTCGCCACAGGAAAACAGTCATATTTAAAATATTAATAGGAAATGACAATTGTATGTTTGAAGAACACTTAAACGTTCGAATCTACACCAATCTAAATGGTAATCATACGTGCGGGTGTTCATCGAATAATAAATATTCGTATAGACTAAGCTGTGATATGATTGAATCTAGTAACTTGTATTCATCTGAAACTTCAGTAAGTGTGCAATAAATACGCATGCTCCTCAAACTGCCTTATTGGCTGAGTCAGTTCATGTCTGAACATTTGTTGTTTGTTCTGTTTTTCATTTTATGTTTGTCACAGACATTTTTTCCGTTGGCGCAGTCACAATTTGCCTGTTACAACGGCATATCCACTGTATTTCACACACTTTACGATTACAAATGAAATTCAAATAGTAATCATCATGTTAAAAACAAATGTATGTTTAAAAAAATATGTTTCTAAAATTGAAGACTGCTGAACATGTTAGCATTCGTTTTGTCCTAATACTTATTAAACTGAATTTATCAAAGGTTTACTTACATATCTGGTAAACAAAACCCTCATTTATGCCACAATAACGATCGCATTTGTACATTTGTATATAATGTTCTTAAAACACGGACAAAGTTTAAAAAAATACATTTAATAATATGGCCAATTTCTTTAGTCATGTCGAAAATTGTTAGTGTTTTATTTAGTACGTCAACATGTACTATACATTTTGACATTTGAGTCGTTATATTTTTTCTGAACTTTTAATTAAAATATTTAAAAAACCTCAAAAAGTAATGTTTGTTTTCTTAGCTGCATCTACTGTTGTTTTAATGGTCTTGTAATTTAGTGAAGACAATAAAATTGTGCATGTCCAATTTAAAGAATGAGACATGTTGTTACTTAGGTTACAGGCAATCTCGTTTTTCTGATCAAAGAACATGTGTATTAAACATTTTGCGAAACCATCTGGTCTTTTTCCGCGATCATTCAGAACAAATGGTTGATATTGTGCAATACACTGTATAATAATGCAAAAAATACATTTACACTGATGTATGAATGGGTCTTCTAAAATACCTCTGCCCCCCCCCCCACCGGTGGTAAATGTCCAACTATCTACACACAAAACACTCAGTTGTAAAGGTGTATTTTTTATTGTCTCCATTGACAAGCATAAAGATCATCCGGAACAAATGGTTGATGTTGTGTAATATAATAATGTAATAAATACATTTAAAGTGATGGATGAATGGGTCTTCAAAAATACCTCTGACCCCCACCCCCAGGTGCTAAATTTCGAACTTTCTACACACAAAACACTCAGTTGTAAAGGTGTATTTTTCTTATTGTCAACATTGACAAGCACAGAGATCATCAAAATAATTCCAAAGAAATGCCACTGAAAGACCCGACGATCTTTATAATATATCGCATGCATCTGAATCGAGTGCACCGTTTGTTTTCTTGTCGTACAATATTATGTCAAGCACGAAACATCATAAGCAAGAGAATTAAACTGCACAAGGACTTCTGGAATTACTAGCCCATAGGTATAGTTTAATTAGAAAGCGAAATAATAATTTTACAATAAAAAACCATGAACCTTTTAAAAAGTTGTTGATACCATTATTTCTATTTTGGTTTTTTTTTCATTGCAGTCTTTCGTGAGTAGCTGTTATTGATTTTTTTAAAAATTATTCTGTTACTTGTTGAAATAATTTCTTCATTTCAAATGTTCGTACATATCTTCTAGTTTTTGCAGGGACCAAACAGGGAGGGTTCTCAGTGCTCAACCCACAGAACAGCCCAGCGCGTCCCCGGGTAGCGGATAGGGAAGACCCTCTCATTGTGGTGTTGTCATGTCATAATATGGAAAGCCTGGCCGCGGACCGTAGTGGGTAACGTGTTTGGAGATTGGCACTCTCCTTGCACGATAAAGCACCCTTTTGTAGATTTCGAAAAAGAAGGCTCATTGTAGCCGCTACAAAAGGGGCTAAATTCTCCGCCCCTACTCAAAACTTCATACTTTTCCAGTGGCAGCCTATATTGTGTTACTTGTGTCCCATTCCACCCCTTGTTTCCGTTGATTAATCGTTTGTTAACTTGTTCTTGTCCTGAATATAGCTGAAATACTGCTCGCTGGACTTAAAGCAAACATCCAATCAATCTAGTTTTATATTGAATGGTGACAGGAGAATCTCTTGAATCACTCTGATCTTTGGCAGTGCACATTTACGTCAAAGTCGAGATGTCGGGCTCGAATTCACCAGCATTGTGTTCTTTATGGCATGTCTATCTATCTCGGTAATAATTGGATATCATACCGTTTAGTTTGAGTACTAACACATTATTTATGCGATTTCATTACCACACCTGGACTATTGATTTAATAAATACCAACCTTTAAATTTGAAAGGTGTAAGTTTCCATAAATTATTTGTATACACGCTAAATATTTATTAAAGAAATTAAAAGACCGTGTGCACAATAGTAGACTTTATTTTTTTTATTTCAGTTCTAAGTATCGCTTTTTAAAATCTGAACTAGAGAATTTTTGTTAATTACAATAACTCAAGACAATACAGGTCGTGTATATTTCTTTGAAGTCAATTTATTACACGTGTACATATGCGCATGGACAATATTCCTGGTGTACTCGAACCATTAAAAACTAAAAAAAAGCCTGATTTTCATATTCCTTTATTCAAATATATAATGATTTATTTCGTTTTATGATGTAAAAGCCTTATACACTTCGATAGAATAAACGAAAAACCCTACAATGCAAGATAAACTATGTATTGGCCCTGGTATTGATTCCTGAGCTGATGACCTGAACAACACGGCACTCAGTTTTATTAAATGTTAGCATTTAGGCTAACTCTTACTATAGGATGACATACTATACCTGTATGTATCTGGTCTTTAATATATGGCAGTTTAACTGTGCTTCCTTCCATTAATGCATCAAATGCTGAATGATCTGTGCTGTTTGTACATGTAGGTTTCTCCAAAACAACGTTGAATTAATGTCTGTATTTGTATACGATGTCATCATCGAGTGGTCAGTGGAACGTTTCGTTACCATTTGCTGAATGTAAAGTTTTTTCAACGGTGTCGTTTTTCAAAGTCTCGCTCCCTAATCTGAAGCATTTTCTAACACTTCTGTCCAAGTTAAACTTGTGTCAAATTCCATAAGCCTATCGGTTTTTTTACTTTAAGTACTTTTATCAAATTCTATGCTTACGCACAGCTGTAACTGCGCGTCTTCAGGTGTAGGAACACCATTGTTTTTATTCTCTTCGGCTATATTAAATTTGATGATTTTGACTTATCCTAGACGATTTACTTTTTTCAAATAAGGTGACACTTCTGTCACATATATATGCAACGGATCTAAATTTTGTCAAAATATCACAGCGTGTTTCATTGCATATAAGAACGCACGATCAACCGGATGTCAACATGGTCTAAAAATCTACTTTCACTTTCTATTTCAGTCCAAAAATAGTGCATGTCACTAATTGACTCTCAACATTTTAATGTTCATTTAAAACCAATAAAACTTTATCCTCAAGTTTTTCAAATATATTCAGATTTCCACAAATACCAAATTATTCTGGTATCATGTGCTGTTCAAATTCTATATGAGGCAAGAGTGAACCTGTCTGTTGAATAGTACAGAACTGCTTCACGGTATTTGTTGGTCCTACACCTTGAAAAGTAGGTCAGACATTTTTTGTAAAATCACCGTCAATGGAAACGCTTAAAGTGAACATAGTGAATATCAAACGTTCTACAGACTTGCGCGACCAAGTAGCATGTAGCATACTAATGTCGTATTCCTTTCCGTGCCGGATATTATTTTTAAAAACTTGCGTAAAAACACAAAATTGTTTGTGGGGTCGGTGGCATTTTAAGGAGTAAGGCGGCTAACGCCAAACAATTTTTAATTATGGCCTGATAAGTATAACTGGAATGTATTTAATGTATTCTAATAAAAACTTGTTGGGTTTTTCAAAAGTTAGCTTACCGCGCGTTTTTACTTGTAGTCAAAAACGTTACTTGTCTACAGTAGGAAAACTGGCAATCCTTGTCAATTCACATTGGAGTTGAGCGCACACTCGTAGTGAGACTCGAACCCGTAACTTTAGTGTTGACTGATCACGTAATCAAAAGTATTTACTTCCTCAACCACTCGTCCACCAATGCCATCATTTTGTATTAGGGAGGTATCTTTTTGCCAAACATAGCAAGAAATATGTGCGGGCAAACAAGCATTGTTTAGACTAATGCAAACATCACATGAAAACAAACCATAACTCACAATTTTTAAAACGTAAGCGTAATACGTCTAACTATTCTAAAGCAGACATGGCTTACACTTGACCGTGAGTACTTGTTTCGGTGTTTTGTACAATGATGTGTTTTAGATTCACCTAAAACCAACAACTTTGCACCCCATCATTGAGCTTCCCTTTTTGAAATATATACACAAACTTTGCTAGTTCCATGAAAACTCCTTGTGGAAATGCGCGACAAATTTGCCTCAAATCCTACTTGACCCGATTCTTCTTCAAAGCTTTCTACGAGTTTTAGGGTAAATGTTTCAGTATCAATTACGGAAATCCACTAATTTAATTGTCTGGGAGAGTTCGCAGGTTCTTCATCCATTTTAACACAAAACAAAAAAGAATCTATAAAGATTTAGTTAAACTTTGTTTTCTCTTTCTGACCCCAGACAGCCTTTGATGATGTCATGTTATTTAATATGACGTCATGATATTTAAAACTAAGTAGTTACAAAGATCCGAAATTACATTAAGACCAAACGGCTTAAATACTAAAACCATAGAAAAGACTGTTGTCAAGCAACGAACTTAAATTACAAACATAACACGATATAGTTAGTACATAATATGCATTGAAAACAAAATTCACACAAATAAAAAATAGTTTGATGTAACATAGGACATTTTCAGTGTTGTTCCGTTTTGAGCGAACTTAATTAGACCAGCAGCCATTGTAAACATTGAAAAAACTGTCAGATTTAATGACAAATCTCCATCTATAACTCCAATAGAACAGTTTAATTTTTGGACAAAAAAACCTTTTAATCTTTCTTCTTGCGAAGTAAACATCAGATAAGCAATACTTACACGTTAGCAATGTAGATTTAAAAGCGATTAATGTTTCTAGTTTCAAATAAAAAGCAGTTGTTAATAAAGGTTGGTGGAAGTTTAAAAACACAAAACAATTGTGAAGTTCAATTTTGGAATAGAGTTCTTGCGGTATAAAAAAGTAAAACAAAACGAAATAGGAACACCATCAATTGGGAAACCGTCACATAAATAAGGTATGAACAAAATATATCAGTTGTAGATATTTGCACAACTTTGTTGTTTTATTCACCATCTTACGGACTAAATAACACTATAACTATGGTATTGTTTATGTGAAGCTTACCTTTGGGACAAACCACGCAGGGAAACCTCTGGGTGAAATCAAAATGCCAATGCCAAAAATTCCATTTCATCTTCCTTATTTTTTTCTGAGTATTTTGCTTAAAAGATGAGAGGAATTTCCCGAAGACCACCATTATATATATGATACAGTTTCTTTTAAATAAGAATGTACATGCGAGTTGTTCATTTTTCAACTAAGAATGGCTCAAGGCGATATTATTGCCTTTCCTAACCTAAACTGATCAATCTCATTAGTATAATACGTGAAATTAAGTATACAAATGTAGAGATAAATGTCATCAATATACATAAAGACAAATCTAATTAGTTACCTATTCAGATTCTCATAACGATTAGGCAAAGAGATTTTATTCTGATGATGCAATTGGAGCAAAACAGCAATAAGATTGAGTTAATGTGCAATAGGAATTTTTCCTTCTTTAATAATAGTCAGTGAATAATGACGTTGTATACTTTTGAAAATTTTACTTGTAAAAAAACTCTAGCGTGTTAGACTATTGCATTGCAAGTCCACAACTGTTTTTAATGGTTGAATGATTTTGAAGTGTCAGGTTTTGATAAATTGTTTTTTATGTAAATTTTTCCATATTACATTTGAATGGTCTCGAAAGCCAATACAGATCATGAAACGCAAAACAGTTAACATAAAAGTCAAACCAAGGAACAAAGAAGACAACATTAGTTACAAAACAATATTGATGAACTAAAGTTACAAGAGCTCGTATCGATGAGGTAAATGATGAAACTATTTTGACAAATCAATTGGGTAAAATTTTTCTTGATTCTGGACGATAAACATTTAGAACCAAAACAAAAAAGTAGTAAAGAAAGTCAGTTTAACGATAAACCATGGTTTGATTCCGATTGATAATTGGTCGCTCAAATTGTAATTTTTTTTAAATCGATTCAAATAGAATAATAGTCATCGAAATAGGACAAGTATGAAAATGCTGAGAAAAACTATAAAAGAGGCTATGGATAAGAAATATTTTGTCAAGCACTTTCTAAGAATTTTTACGACTATGATCAATACGATCTAAAGAAGTTTTCGCGAATCTTTCTAGAGCACACAAAAAATGTTGACAAACTAGTATTGTATTGGTCACATTTTAAAACTTAACATTGCTAGAAATATGTCATCAAAGTTACCAAGGTAAAAAGATTTAATACGCCAAACGTACGTTTAGTCTAATCAAGAATCAGCAGTGGCGCTCAAACCCAAACAATATTTAAATTCAAATGATCAAGATGTTGTAGAGCTTTAATTACAAAAATTACAAAACGTTATACCAAATAATCTGGATTCGGCTGTCTACACCTTGGAAATAGAAAACCTTTAGAATTAAAATAGTTTTCGAAATTTTAGGACAGTAAATTTTGACAATGACTATTACTGAACAATCAATGATATTCCTGTTAGCACCGAGCTTTGACTGCAAGGCTAGTGATACCGTCGGAGACTAACAACATCAGCAGAGGTATCGAACCAGTGGTTGCAAATGAAATGTCATCAAAGTTCCCAAAGGTTAAAAATTACTCCGCCAGATCCGCGTTTTGTATAAAATCAAGACTCATCATTGGCGCTCAAACCCAAATAATATTATATTCTTCAAAATAAAGAAACGCATAGCTCCTTTTTAATTCCTAAAAATGATTTTTTTTAATAATTATCAATTACAATTTAAAATGAACCTTTTAAATTTACCTCGTCAGGTAGTTTTAATTTGTTTAGCGTCCTTTCGTCAGATTTGGTATACCACCACATTATAAAAATGACATTTAAAAAATCAATACACCTTGAATTGGCGAGAAATTTTGAAAGAGCTTCCAACGGTCTACTCAACCATCGACACGACTTATGACCGTTCAAGAAGTGGTAGACCATGCATAACCACATCACGTCAAGATCGGTACATTCGGGTGTTTCATCCAATCAACAGTCACAGCTACGTACTAGAACAGTCACAGCAACGTTTATACATATACCTACCATAGAACTAAACGGCTTGCAGTACAGAGACATCACCCTTTAACCAATTATCGACCAACTGAGGGAGTTGTTCCAGCAGGACAATGCTATGCCGCACACAGCTCAACTAACCTGAGACTTTCTTGAGAGGAATAACATTAATTTGTCGTGGCTTTCAAAATCGCCAGATTTTGAATCATACCGAACATCTTTGGGACCAACTGCACAAGCGTGTGCGCCAGCGCTAACAACCACTGCAAACCCTGTATCAACTTGGATAGCTGTTGCTAGAGCAATGGCGAAGAATACCTAGCAATAATTTTCGTTTTCGTGTTATGCTTGTGTTTATGCTGATCAGTGCTGACTTCCCGATGTTGTCACAAACGTTGCTATGAACTACGAAGTACCTGAACTGTGATTTGTGAAGACTATGACTGTTAGTTTGTATACAACAAAATTTTTAAAAGCATATTTTGATTTGAATGTCGCCTTTTAAAATATTTAAAAACCAACTTTGCGTTTCTGTTTATGAAGAGTATAGTAATACTCTATTCCGGACCAAAACCCAAATGAAATCCCTCATTATCAAAACAATGATTTGAATAGCCCAAGGAAGAAATTATGAAACGTATTTTAAAAAAATCTAAAAAACGATAAAGCTGACGGTGAAGAAAAAACTATAAACGAATATATAGAGAGGCAACTGTTATTGTTGTTTAAATGTGTCTGAGCAACTTTTAATATTAAAAAAAAACAGGTTTACTACCACATATTTGGTTAGTTGGTACAATAAAAAAACAAGAGTTTTAGCGACTCGAAAAATAAAAAAATTACAGACCATGACGATATTAAGTAGTCTTGAAAAATTATTTACATCAGTCCTAAAAGCACGACTTTCAGAATTTCAGATAATTTAATATTATTCAGGAAAGTCAATGCGGATTTAGACAAACTATTCAAATAGCGTTAGCATTGTCTTTTTCCTTGTTTCAACTACCTAAAGTAAAAAAAAAACCTGGCGAGTCAGAAATCCGCTGGATAGATATATTATATGGTTGTCACAATACTTAGACGTTTGTATATAATTAGCTTACTGTGACTGTATGACAAGTAACTTTATCATCCTATATAATATATACAAAATTGCTGGACTAGATTAAAACGTATTGGTTACGAAAATTCCATCGTCACACGCAAGTACACATGTACTATGTCTATGTCTACAATTCACCCCTGTTAATGAAGCTATATTTTTATATAGCGGATTTGGCCGAGGGGTCTAGTGCAGGCGAGTTGGTGCCAGTGTCACAACGGTGTGAGTTCGAATCTTGTTGAGGGAAATCAAAAATTTGACAGTGTAAAAATCTAATTCTAACGGTGTTGGGTTTAATTTGTAATATGGACAAAATCAAACGAAACTTTTAACATCTGTGGAAATTGTTGCATCAGTGATGAAAAACATATAATTTCGGTATTCAACGATTTGTTTTAAACAATACAAATATTAGCACATACATTGTTTGTTTTGTATTTTATAATCACTAAACAAAACTATCCTCAATGCTTTAAATATCGATTTGTTTTAGACTTAAAGTGTAAACACAATTTTACTTTTAACTTTGGTTTGATTGTTGTAATGAAATTCATTTATTTTGGTTGTGGCTGTTAAATATTACTCTATTGTGACTTATATTTCGAAATTACTTTAAAAAACTGATGAACCACACGCGATATCTGACATTTCCCATTAAAACAATCTGGGGAAAAAGATATCATCACAGAACCAGTGAGAATCTCTCTTTTTATTTAAAATATTTTTTTAAAGTTAATTAGGTCAGTTAAATGGTAAATACATTATTTTTGTGAATTGATGAAGTTTATAAATAAGGTTAATTCAGAAGACTATTTTTTTTTTATTTATTTGTTTTTTTCAATTTTACCTTATTCTTTACTTAAGTCGCCCAAAACGAAGTTTTGGCGACTTATTGTTTTTGCAACGTTTCTTCTTATTAAGTCGCCCAAAACGAAGTTTTGGCGACTTATTGTTTTTGCACCGTTTCTTATTATTATTATTATTATTATTATTATTATTATTTCGGTTTCCACTTTTTCTAGATCGTGATCTTGTCCGACACATTTCACAGAGACGCCTTAATAGAATCAAATGAAACGGCACAGTTGTAGATCGACATATGGAGGGGTGCAGTCGATAATCAGATTTTTTTATAATGGCCGCCATTTCAAAATGGCCGCCACTTGACGACACCCACCCAAAAATAGCAAAAATTTTCCCGGTCCGATTTCAACGAAATTTGGTATGGAGGTAGATGTTAGTATTTCGAGTGAAACGCTACCTTTAAATTTTTTCTCGGTCTTCCCGTTTCAAAATGGCCGCCAAAAACGTGTTTAATTTTCAACGTTATGCGATCTCGATGACATTTAACGTGCTCCGATTGCAATGAAATTTGTTGTGTGGGTAGACTTAAGTGTCCCGAGTGGAACTCCACATTCAAAATTTTTTCTCGACCGTGGTTTCCAAAATGGCGGCCAAAAACGGGTGAAATTTTAAACGTTGTCCGATTTAAATGAAATTTGATATGTAGGTTCATTTCAATGTCCTGAGTGGAACGCAGTACTATCCATGGGGATTTTGGGCGACTTCTGTGTTGGCATCCCAACACATTATTTTTAATTATTATTATTTCGTTTTCCCCTTTTTCTTGACCGTGAACTTGTCCGACACATTTCTCAAAGACGCCTTAATAGAATCGAATGAAACTTGGCAAAATTGTAGATCGACATATTGAAGGGTGCAGTCAATAGTCAGAATTTTGATAATGACCGCCATTTCAAAATGGCCGCCACTTGACGACACCCACCCAAAAATGGCAACAATTTTCCCGTGGTAAATTAACAGCGACAGCTACCTGGTAACTATCTTGTCGAGATTATTCACGAAGTATAAGCCGAGATTTTATAAGTTTTGCAATCCGAAATCGATAAGCATTTTTTCATCAATTTAAAAGATTAATTAAAAATAATGTGTTGGGATGCCAACACAGAAGTCGCCCAAAATCCCCATGGATAGTATTGCGTTCCACTCAGGACATTGAAATGTATCTACACATCAAATTTCATTAAAATTGGGACAACGTTTACAATTTGACGCGTTTTGGCGGCCGTTTTGAAACGCACGGTCGAAAAAAATTCCGAATGTGGATTTCCAATCGGGATACTTAGATCTACCTACACATCAATTTTCATTAAAATCGGACAACGTTTAAAACTTGAGCGGCCATTTTGAAACCCACTGTCCAAAAAAATTCTGAATGTGGATTTCCATTCGGAATACTCAAATCCACCTCCACACCAAATTTTATTGCAATCGGAGCACGTTAAATGTCATGGAGATCGCATAAGGTTGAAAATTATACATGTTTTTAGCGGCCATTTTGAAACCCGACGTCGGAGAAAAAATTTAAATGTAGCGTTTCACTCAAAATTCTACGAAAGCCCAGAAGGCTCATTCGAAATTTGAGAATCGAAATTCGAAATTCGAGATTCGAGATTCGAAAATCGAAATTCGAAATTCAATATAGTTATAACCAATCAGATTGCGTGTGACATAATCGTCTACCAATCAGAATAGTTCTTATATATTCGAGATTCGAAATTCGAGATTCGAAATTCGAGATTCGAAATTCGAAATTCAATAAAGTTTTAGCCAATCAGATTGCGTGTGACATAATCTCTACCAATCAGAATTCCTTGGTTATATCTAAACTACATAAAATTTGGTTGAGTAGTTTTAGGGGAGTTAAAGCGAAAACCATGATTATTGAGGATTACTGAAAATTTCGAAGTTCAAAGAGCCATAACTACCATATAAATTTAGGAATCAACAATTCCTGATAATATGCACAACTACATATATGGTGTACTAATTACATACCAAGTTTCATAAAATTTTGTATAGTACTGAGTAGTTTCAGAGGATTTGTGCTGACAAGATAAATAATGGGTATTTTCAGCACATTTCTAAGTTCAAAGGGCCAAAATAAGCCAGTGGCGGATCCAAAATTTCGAAAAGGGGGGCCACTGACTGGCCAAAGGGGTCACTTTGGTCATGCTTCAATGATTTCCTATATATCCAACCAAATTTTTCCGTCAAAAGGGAGGGCCCCTCTGGATTCACCCCTGATAGCCCCACACAAAATTTGAGGGCCAAAATGCCCTGGTAACATGCAAAACTATATATGGTGTACTTCCTACACACCAAGTTTTGTTGAATTCCGTTTTACATGTACATTTGTGTTTCTTGATTTGTAAATTCAAGATGTTATTGTGAACTGAATTAATTTGATAAAATAACAAATAAAGCTTATCAATTAGATTTAAAAAAAAAAAACCATGTTGAACAAGTCATTCGTTGACAAATATGTCGAATGCTAAAACACCAAATAAACATAATAGCACGTGGCTACGTTTATATAAGAATTATTCTGATTGGTAGACGATTATGTTACACACAATTTGATTGGTTATAACTATATTGAATTTCGAATTTCGAATCTCGAATCTCGAGTTTCGAATCTCGAATCTCGAATCTCGAATTTCGAATCTCGAATTTCGAGTTTCGAATCTTGAATTTCGAATTTCGAATATCGAATGAGCCTTCTGGGCTTTCGTAAAATTCTAACATCTACCTCCATACCAAATTTAGTTGAAATCAGACCACGAGAAAATTTTTGCCATTTTTGGGTGGGTGTCGTCAAGTGGCGGCCATTATCAAAATTCTGACTATTGACTGCACCCCTCAATATGTCGATCTACAATTTTGCCAAGTTTCATTCGATTCTATTTAGGCGTCTTTGAGAAATGTGTCGGACAATTTCACGGTCTAGAAAAAGTGGAAAACGAAATTATAATAATTAAAATTTACGTTTCACGAAACGTTGAAGTCGCCTCCCGTTCCGCACCTTTGAAAGTCAAGAGCACAACTTCATAACATGAGCTTTCAGTTGGCCAAGTTTCATTTCGATCGGTTAAAAGATGAGCGAGAAAACGAGCGGACAACATTGGTCGGCGACTTAACTAGTGCTGATTGTGTTGGGATGCCAACACAGAATGTCTCCCAAACGAACCCCCATTGCCACTATAATCCCCATGGATAGTATTTCATTCAAATCAGTACATTAAAATATGCCTAGAAATCAAATTTTGTTGAAATCGGACAAAGTTGACTTTTTCCTGCAGTAAAATGGCCGCCATTTTGAAACCGGAAGTCGGACAAAAATTTTTTAAATAGTGGCACACTCAGGGTATCATAAGCTACCTGAATACCAAATTTCGTCTAAATCGGATGACGTTTAAATTTTTACATTTTTAGGGGGGTGGTGTTCGGATGGCGGCCATTTTGAAATGTCGGCCGTGTCAAATTTTTTTTTGCAAAAATGCTCGGGATAGTTAGCTGTATCAGTATACCAATTTTCATTGAAATTGCTTTGGCAATTACTGAGATCTGACAACGGCCGTTATTTTTTTTCAACGGCGGCCATTTTGAAAATGGCGGCCATTTTGAAAATTTCAAAAGTGGATTGCACAACTTCAGGTCACCCTTAACATGTCCCAAAGTTTCATCTTGATTGGACATTGCATCTCTGAGAAAATGTGCGGACAACATTGCGATGGGAAAAAGGAAAACATAAGAAATATGAAAATAATAATAATTAAAATTTACGTTTCACGAAACGTTGAAGTCGCCTCCCGTTCCGCACTTTTGACCGAGTAGAGCACAACTTCATAACATGAGCTTTCAGTTGGCCAAGTTTCATTTCGATCGGTTAAAAGATGAGCGAGAAAACGAGCGGACAACATTGCGAGGGGAAAAAGGAAAACATAAGAAATATGAAAATAATAATAATAATAATAATAAGAAACGGAGTAAAAACAATAAGTCGCCCGACACTTCGTGGTCGGCGACTTAATAATAATAAGAAACGGAGTAAAAACAATAAGTCGCCCGACACTTCGTGGTCGGCGACTTAATAACTAGTGCTGATTGTGTTGGGATGCCAACACAGAATGTCTCCTAAACGAACCCCCATTGCCACTATAATCCCCATGGATAGTATTTCATTCAAATCAGTACATTAAAATATGCCTAGAAATCAAATTTTGTTGAAATCGGACAAAGTTGACTTTTTCCTGCAGTAAAATGGCCGCCATTTTGAAACCGGAAGTCGGACAAAACATTTTTAAATAGTGGCACACTTAGGGTATCATAAGCTACCTGTATACCAAATTTCGTCTAAATCGGATGACGTTTAAATTTTTACATTTTTAGGGGGGTGGTGTTCGGATGGCGGCCATTTTGAAATGTCGGCCGCGTCAAATTTTTTTTTGCCAAAATGCTCGGGATAGTTAGCTGTACCAGTATACCAATTTTCATTGAAATTGCTTTGGCAATTACTGAGATCTGACAACGGCCGTCATTTTGTTCAACGGCGGCCATTTTGAAAATGGCGGCCATTTTGAAAATTTCAAAAGTGGATTGCACAACTTCAGGTCACCCTTAACATGTTCCCAAAGTTTCATTTCGATCGGTCAAAAGATGAGCGAGAAAACGAGCGGACAACATTGCGAGGGGAAAAAGGAAAACATAAGAAATATGAAAATAATAATAATTAAAATTTACGTTTCCCGAAACGTTGAAGTCGCCTCCCGTTCCGCACTTTTGACCGAGTAGAGGGAACTAAAAGTCAAGAGCACAACTTCATAACATGAGCTTTCAGTTGGCCAAGTTTCATTTCGATCGGTTAAAAGATGAGCGAGAAAACGAGCAAACTTTAAAACGGCCGCCATTTTGAAACCGGAAGTCGGACAAAATTTTTTTTTTGCAAAAATGCTCAGGATAGTTAGCTGTATCAGTATACCAATTTTCATTGAAATTGCTCTGGCCATAACTGAGATCTGACAACGGCCGCCATTTTGTAAAACTTTAAAACGGCCGCCATTTTGAAACCGGAAGTCGGACAAAACATTTTTAAATAGTGGCACACTTAGGGTGTCATAAGCTACCTGTATACCAAATTTCTTCTAAATCGGATGACGTTTAAATTTTTACATTTTTAGGGGGGTGGTGTTCGGATGGCGGCCATTTTGAAATGTCGGCCGCGTCAAATTTTTTTCTGCAAAAATGCTCGGGATAGTTAGCTGTACCAGTATACCAATTTTCATTGAAATTGCTTTGGCAAGTACTGAGATCTGACAACGGCCGTCATTTTTTTCAACGGCGGCCATTTTGAAAATGGCGGCCATTTTGAAAATTTCTAAAGTCGATTGCACAACTTCAGGTCACCCCTAACATGTTCCCAAAGTTTCATTTCGATCGGTTAAAAGATGAGCGAGAAAACGAGCGGACAACATTGCGAGGGGAAAAAGGAAAACATAAGAAATATGAAAATAATAATAATAATAATAATAAGAAACGGAGTAAAAACAATAAGTCGCCCGACACTTCGTGGTCGGCGACTTAATTAAAATTTACGTTTCACGAAACGTTGAAGTCGCCTCCCGTTCCGCACTTTTGAAAGTCAAGAGCACAACTTCATAACATGAGCTTTCAGTTGGCCAAGTTTCATTTCGATCGGTTAAAAGATGAGCGAGAAAACGAGCGACTTAATAATAAGAAACGGAGTAAAAACAATAAGTCGCCCGACACTTCGTGGTCGGCGACTTAACTAGTGCTGATTGTGTTGGGATGCCAACACAGAATGTCTCCCAAACGAACCCCCATTGCCACTATAATCCCCATGGATAGTATTTCATTCAAATCAGTACATTAAAATATGCCTAGAAATCAAATTTTGTTGAAATCGGACAAAGTTGACTTTTTCCTGCAGTAAAATGGCCGCCATTTTGAAACCGGAAGTCGGACAAAAAATTTTTAAATAGTGGCACACTCAGGGTATCATAAGCTACTTGAATGCCAAATTTCGTCTAAATCGGATGACGTTTAAATTTTTTACATTTTAGGGGGTGGTGTTCGGCTGGCGGCCATTTTGAAATGTCGGCCGCGTCAAATTTTTTTTTGCAAAAATGCTCGGGATAGTTAGCTGTATCAGTATACCAATTTTCATTGAAATTGCTTTGGCAATTACTGAGATCTGACAACGGCCGTCATTTTTTTTCAACGGCGGCCATTTTGAAAATGGCGGCCATTTTGAAAATTTCAAAAGTGGATTGCACAACTTCAGGTCACCCTTAACATGTTCCCAAAGTTTCATCTTGATTGGACATTGCATCTCTGAGAAAATGTGCGGACAACATTGCGAGGGGAAAAAGGAAAACATAAGAAATATGAAAATAATAATAATTAAAATTTACGTTTCCCGAAACGTTGAAGTCGCCTCCCGTTCCGCACTTTTGACCGAGTAGAGGGAACTAAAAGTCAAGAGCACAACTTCATAACATGAGCTTTCAGTTGGCCAAGTTTCATTTCGATCGGTTAAAAGATGAGCCAGAAAACGAGCAAACTTTAAAACGGCCGCCATTTTGAAACCGAAAGTCGGACAAAAAATTTGTTTTTGCAAAAATGCTCAGGATAGTTAGCTGTATCAGTATACCAATTTTCATTGAAATTGCTCTGGCCATAACTGAGATCTGACAACGGCCGCCATTTTGTAAAACTTTAAAACGGCCGCCATTTTGAAACCGGAAGTCGGACAAATCATTTTTAAATAGTGGCACACTTAGGGTATCATAAGCTACCTGTATACCAAATTTCGTCTAAATCGGATGACGTTTAAATTTTTACATTTTTAGGGGGGGGGTGTTCGGATGGCGGCCATTTTGAAATGTCGGCCGCGTCAAATTTATTTTTGCAAAAATGCTCGGGATAGTTAGCTGTACCAGTATACCAATTTTCATTGAAATTGCTTTGGCAATTACTGAGATCTGACAACGGCCGTCATTTTTTTCAACGGCGGCCATTTTGAAAATGGCGGCCATTTTGAAAATTTCAAAAGTGGATTGCACAACTTCAGGTCACCCTTAACATGTTCCCAAAGTTTCATTTCGATCGGTTAAAAGATGAGCGAGAAAACGAGCGGATAACATTGCGAGGGGAAAACATAAGAAATATGAAAATAATAATAATAATAATAATAATAAGAAACGGAGTAAAAACAATAAGTCGCCCGACACTTCGTGGTCGGCGACTTAACTAGTGCTGATTGTGTTGGGATGCCAACACAGAATGTCTCCCAAACGAACCCCCATTGCCACTATATTTTTGTGCATGTTGAAAACCCCCAAATAGACATGATATTCTTAGTTTGTGGATTAAAATCTACCTACATATCAAATGTCGTTGCAATCGGACTAAGTTGACGTTTGGGGGGAGTGTGGTGAAACGGCTGCAATCACAAAATAGTGTCATTCGCATCCAATTTTTTGGCAACAGGATAGTTAGCTGTATCAGTATACCAATTTTCATTGAAATTGCTCTGGCCATTACTGAGATCTTACAATGGCCGCCATTTTTTAAAACTTTAAAACGGCCACCATTTTGAAACCGGAAGTCGGACAAAAATTTTTTTTTGCCAAAATGCTCAGGATAGTTAGCTGTATCAGTATACCAATTTTCATTGAAATTGCTCTGGCCATTACTGAGATCTGACAACGGCCGCCATTTTGTAAAACTTTAAAACGGCCGCCATTTTGAAACCGGAAGTCGGACAAAAATTTTGAAAATAGTGGCACACTCAGGGTACCATAATCTACCTTTGTACCACATTTCGTCGAAATCGGATGATGTTTAAATTTTTTGCATTTTTAGGGGGTGGTGTTCGGATGGCGGCCATTTTGAAATGTCGGTCGCGTCAAATTTTTTTTTGGAAAAATGCTCAGGATAGTTAGCTGTATCAGTATACCAATTTTCATTGAAATTGCTTTGGCAATTACTGAGATCTGACAACGGCCGTTATTTTTTTTCAACGGCGGCCATTTTGAAAATGGCGGCCATTTTCAAAATTTCAAAAGTGGATTGCACAACTTTAGGTCACCCTTAACATGTTCCCAAAGTTTCATCTTGATTGGACATTGCATCTCTGAGAAAATGTGCGGACAAGATTGAACGGAAAGAAAAAAGAAAGAAGAAGAATAATAACTAGTGCTGATTGTGTCGGGATGCCAACACAGAATGTCTCCCAAACGAACCCCCATTGCCACTATATTTTTGTGCATGTTGAAAACCCCCAAATAGACATGATATTCTTAGTTTGTGGATTAAAATCTACCTACATATCAAATGACGTTGCAATCGGACTAAGTTGACGTTTGGGGGGAGTGTGGTGAAACGGCTGCAATCACAAAATAGTGTCATTCGCATCCAATTTTTTGGCAAAAATGCTCAGGATAGTTAGCTGTATCAGTATACCAATTTTCATTGAAATTGCTCTGGCCATTACCGAGATCTTACAATGGCCGCCATTTTTTAAAACTTTAAAACGGCCACCATTTTGAAACCGGAAGTCGGACAAAAATTTTTTTTTGCAAAAATGCTCAGGATAGTTAGCTGTATCAGTATACCAATTTTCATTGAAATTGCTCTGGCCATTACTGAGATCTGACAACGGCCGCCATTTTGTAAAACTTTAAAACGGCCGCCATTTTGAAACCGGAAGTCGGACAAAAATTTTTTTTTGCAAAAATGCTCAGGATAGTTAGCTGTATTAGTATACCAATTTTCATTGAAATTGCTCTGGCCATAACTGAGATCTGACAACGGCCGCCATTTTGTAAAACTTTAAAACGGCCGCCATTTTGAAACCGGAAGTCGGACAAAAATTTTGAAAATAGTGGCACACTCAGGGTATCATAATCTAGCTGTGTACCAAATTTCGTCGAAATCGGATGAAGTTTAAATTTTTGTATTTTTAGGGGGGTGGTGTTCGGATGGCGGCCATTTTGAAATGTCGTTCGCGTCCATTTTTTTTTGGCAAAAATGCTCAGGATAGTTAGCTGTATCAGTATACCAATTTTCATTGAAATTGCTCTGACAATTACTGAGATCTGACAACGGTCGCCATTTTTTTATACAGCGGTCATTTTTAAAATGGCGGCAATTTAAAAAATTTCAAAAGTGGATTGCACAATTTCAGGTCACCCTTAACATGTTCCCAAAGTTTCATCTTGATTGGACATTTCGTCTCAGAGAAAATGTGCGGACAAGATTGAACGGAAAGAAAAAAGAAAGAAAGAAAGAAAGAAAGAAGAAGAATAATAATAAGAAACCGGACAAAAACAATATGTCTCCCAAAACTTCGTTTGGGAGACATAATAAGAAACCGGACAAAAACAATATGTCTCCCAAAACTTCGTTTGGGAGACATAATAATAATAATAAGAAACGGAGTAAAAACAATAAGTCGCCCGACACTTCGTGGTCGACGACTTAATAATAATAATAAGAAACGGAGTAAAAACAATAAGTCGCCCGACACTTCGTGGTCGGCGACTTAATAATAATAAGAAACGGAGTAAAAACAATAAGTCGCCCGACACTTCGTGGTCGGCGACTTAATAATAATTAGAAACGGAGTAAAAACAATAAGTCGCCCGACACTTCGTGGTCGGCGACTTAATAATAAGAAACGGAGTAAAAACAATAAGTCGCCCGACACTTCGTGGTCGGCGACTTAATAACTAGTGCTGATAGTGTTGGGATGCCAACACAGAATGTCTCCCAAACGAACCCCCATTGCCACTATAGTCCCCATGGATAGTATTTCATTCAAATCAGTACATTAAAATATGCCTAGAAATCAAATTTTGTTGAAATCGGACAAAGTTGACTTTTTCCTGCAGTAAAATGGCCGCCATTTTGAAACCGGAAGTCGGACAAAACATTTTTAAATAGTGGCACACTTAGGGTATCATAAGCTACCTGTATACCAAATTTCGTCTAAATCGGATGACGTTTAAATTTTTACATTTTTAGGGGGGTGGTGTTCGGATGGCGGCCATTTTGAAATGTCGGCCGCGTCAAATTTTTTTTTGCAAAAATGCTCGGGATAGTTAGCTGTACCAGTATACCAATTTTCATTGAAATTGCTTTGGCAATTACTGAGATCTGACAACGGCCGTCATTTTTTTCAACGGCGGCCATTTTGAAAATGGCGGCCATTTTGAAAATTTCAAAAGTGGATTGCACAACTTCAGGTCACCCTTAACATGTTCCCAAAGTTTCATTTCGATCGGTTAAAAGATGAGCGAGAAAACGAGCGGACAACATTGCGAGGGGAAAAAGTAAAACATAAGAAATATGAAAATAATAATAATAATAAAATTTACGTTTCACGAAACGTTGAAGTCGCCTCTCGTTCCGCACTTTTGAAAGTCAAGAGCACAACTTCATAACATGAGCTTTCAGTTGGCCAAGTTTCATTTCGATCGGTTAAAAGATGAGCGAGAAAACGAGCGGACAACATTGGTCGGCGACTTAACTAGTGCTGGCCTTAGTTTCATAAAACTTCTCAAATTGAGATTTTCCTCAAATCCTTGAGTTTTTCCTCAAATTTGAAATTTCCAGCAATCTGATTGGTCAATATTTGAGTTGAGGATGAGTTGAGGAAAATTTCAAATTTGAGATGTTTTATGAAACCGGGCCCAGATTGTGTTGGGATGCCAACACAGAATGTCTCCCAAACAAACCCCCATTGCCACTATAATCCCCATGGATAGTATTTCATTCAAATCAGTACATTAAAATATGCCTAGAAATCAAATTTTGTTGAAATCGGACAAAGTTGACTTTTTCCTGCAGTAAAATGGCCGCCATTTTGAAACCGGAAGTCGGACAAAAAATTTTTAAATAGTGGCACACTCAGGGTATCATAAGCTACTTGAATACCAAATTTCGTCTAAATCGGATGACGTTTAAATTTTTTACATTTTTAAGGGGTGGTGTTAGGATGGCGGCCATTTTGAAATGTCGGCCGCGTCAAATTTTTTTTTGCAAAAATGCTCGGGATAGTTAGCTGTATCAGTATACCAATTTTCATTGAAATTGCTTTGGCAATTACTGAGATCTGACAACGGCCGTCATTTTTTTTCAACGGCGGCCATTTTGAAAATTTCAAAAGTGGATTGCACAACTTCAGGTCACCCTTAACATGTTCCCAAAGTTTCATCTTGATTGGACATTGCATCTCTGAGAAAATGTGCGGACAACACTGCGAGGGGAAAAAGGAAAACATAAGAAATATGAAAATAATAATAATTAAAATTTACGTTTCCCGAAACGTTGAAGTCGCCTCCCGTTCCACACTTTTGACCGAGTAGAGGGAACTAAAAGTCAAGAGCACAACTTCATAACATGAGCTTTCAGTTGGCCAAGTTTCATTTAATAAGAAACGGAGTAAAAACAATAAGTCGCCCGACTCTTCGTGATCGGCGACTTAACTAGTGCTGATTGTGTTGGGATGCCAACACAGAATGTCTCCCAAACGAACCCCCATTGCCACTATAATCCCCATGGATAGTATTTCATTCAAATCAGTACATTAAAATATGCCTAGAAATCAAATTTTGTTGAAATCGGACAAAGTTGACTTTTTCCTGCAGTAAAATGGCCGCCATTTTAAAACCGGAAGTCGGACAAAAAATTTTTAAATAGTGGCACACTCAGGGTATCATAAGCTACCTGAATACCAAATTTCGTCTAAATCGGATGACGTTTAAATTTTTACATTTTTAGGGGGGTGGTGTTCGGATGGCGGCCATTTTGAAATGTCGGCCGCGTCAAATTTTTTTTTGCAAAAATGCTCGGGATAGTTAGCTGTATCAGTATACCAATTTTCATTGAAATTGCTTTGGCAATTACTGAGATCTGACAACGGCCGTCATTTTTTTTGAACGGCGGCCATTTTGAAAATGGCGGCCATTTTGAAAATTTCAAAAGTGGATTGCACAACTTCAGGTCACCCTTAACATGTTCCCAAAGTTTCATCTTGATTGGACATTGCATCTCTGAGAAAATGTGCGGACAACATTGCGAGGGGAAAACATAAGAAATATGAAAATAATAATAATTAAAATTTACGTTTCCCGAAACGTTGAAGTCGCCTCCCGTTCCGCACTTTTGACCGAGTAGAGGGAACTAAAAGTCAAGAGCACAACTTCATAACATGAGCTTTCATTTGGCCAAGTTTCATTTCGATCGGTTAAAAGATGAGCGAGAAAACGAGCAAACTTTAAAACGGCTGCCATTTTGAAACCGGAAGTCGGACAAAAAAATTTTTTTGCAAAAATGCTCAGGATAGTTAGCTGTATCAGTATACCAATTTTCATTGAAATTGCTCTGGCCATAACTGAGATCTGACAACGGCCGCCATTTTGTAAAACTTTAAAACGGCCGCCATTTTGAAACCGGAAGTCGGACAAAACATTTTTAAATAGTGGCACACTTAGGGTATCATAAGCTACCTGTATACCAAATTTCGTCTAAATCGGATGACGTTTAAATTTTTACATTTTTAGGGGGGTGGTGTTCGGATGGCGGCCATTTAGAAATGTCGGCCGCGTCAAATTTTTTTTTGCAAAAATGCTCGGGATAGTTAGCTGTACCAGTATACCAATTTTCATTGAAATTGCTTTGGCAATTACTGAGATCTGACAACGGCCGTCATTTTTTTCAACGGCGGCCATTTTGAAAATGGCGGCCATTTTGAAAATTTCAAAAGTGGATTGCACAACTTCAGATCACCCTTAACATGTTCCCAAAGTTTCATTTCGATCGGTTAAAAGATGAGCGAGAATACGAGCGGACAACATTGCGAGGGCAAAAAAATAAGAAATATGAAAATAATAATAATAATAATTAAAATTTACGTTTCCCGAAACGTTGAAGTCGCCTCCCGTTCCGCACTTTTGACCGAGTAGAGGGAACTAAAAGTCAAGAGCACAACTTCATAACATGAGCTTTCAGTTGGCCAAGTTTCATTTCGATCGGTTAAAAGATGAGCGAGAAAACGAGCAAACTTTAAAACGGCCGCCATTTTGAAACCGGAAGTCGGACAAAAAATTTTTTTTGCAAAAATGCTCAGGATAGTTAGCTGTATCAGTATACCAATTTTCATTGAAATTGCTCTGGCCATAACTGAGATCTGACAACGGCCGCCATTTTGTAAAACTTTAAAACGGCCGCCATTTTGAAACCGGAAGTCGGACAAAACATTTTTAAATAGTGGCACACTTAGGGTATCATAAGCTACCTGTATACCAAATTTCGTCTAAATCGGATGACGTTTAAATTTTTACATTTTTAGGGGGGTGGTGTTCGGATGGCGGCCATTTTGAAATGTCGGCCGCGTCAAATTTTTTTTTGGAAAAATGCTCGTGATAGTTAGCTGTACCAGTATACCAGTTTTCATTGAAATTGCTTTGGCAATTACTGAGATCTGACAACGGCCATCATTTTTTTCAATGGCGGCCATTTTGAAAATGGCGGCCATTTTGAAAATTTCAAAAGTGGATTGCACAACTTCAGGCCACCCTTAACATGTTCCCAAAGTTTCATTTCGATCGGTTAAAAGATGAGCGAGAAAACGAGCGGACAACATTGCGAGGGGAAAACATAAGAAATATGAAAATAATAATAATAATAATAATAATAATAATAAGAAACGGAGTAAAAACAATAAGTCGCCCGACACTTCGTGGTCGGCGACTTAATAATAAGAAACGGAGTAAAAACAATAAGTCGCCCGACACTTCGTGGTCGGCGACTTAATAATAATAAGAAACGGAGTAAAAACAATAAGTCGCCCGACACTTCGTGGTCGGCGACTTAATAATAATAATGAAAAGTCATTTGTTCAAAGAACAAATGTGAGGTCTTTCCCGGCATTTTATTAGTGTTATGTCTAGGTATATGGTTGCAAATTTTGAAAATTGCTGCCCATAACCATTGGACTAGGACCTAAATCGAAGGGCTTGTTGAGACGGTCACAAAAAACCTATGTTCACTATATTATCTCTGACGGTTTAAAAGTTTAAGCCATAAACTGATTAGCCGAAAAATGTCAAAGGCCATTACTTGAAAACGATTTGTCGCACAGTTTTCAATAATGTAAATCAAATGTAGATCTCAATGAGAGGAACATTTTTCTGATATATTGTCTGCTTCAATTTTTTATGGTTTTTGAGTTATTTCGAAAACAAAATTTAACCGAAACCTGTCAAAGGCCATAACCTCTAAAACGGTTCGTCGCACAGTTTCCGAATTGTTATACCAAATGTAGATCTCAATGAGAGGAACATTTTTCTGATATATTGTCTGCTTCAATTTTTTACGGTTTTTGAGTTATTTCTTAAAAAAATTTAGCCGAAACCTGTCAAGGGCCATAACCTCTAAAACGGTTTGTCGCACAGTTTTCAAACCTATATATCAAATGTAGATCTCAATGAGAGGAACATTTTTCTGATATATTGTCTGCTTCAATTTTTTACGGTTTTTGAGTTATTTCGTAAAATAATTTAGCCGAAACCTGTCAAGGGCCATAACCTCTAAAACGGTTTGTCGCACAGTTTTTGAACAGTTATATCAAATGTAGATCTCCATAAGAGGAACATTTTTCTGATATATTGTCTCTTCAATTTTTTATGGTTTTTGAGTTATTTTGAAAACAAAATTTAGCCGAAACCTGTCAAGGGCCATAACCTCTAAAACGGTTTGTCGCATAGTTTTCGAACCTATATATCAAATGTAGATCTCAATGAGAGGAACATTTTTCTGATATATTGTCTGCTTCAATTTTTTATGGTTTTTGAGTTATATTGAAAACCAAATTTCAATGGCGGCCATTTTGAAAATGGTGGACCAAAAAAATTTTTTGATCCGATACATATAATTAGGACCCTCATATCTACTTGGAAACCAAGTTTTGTGTAAATCCGACAATTTTGACGTTTTCGACAAAATTCGCGTCAAAATCGCGTAAACAGGAAGTGGATCAAAGAATGTTTTTTTGAATGACAAATCATGGCCATAAGACAGACAACATTTTCCTCACTTTAGATTTTTGATATCTGTCATGGTTTCTGAGTTTGTCTGAACACAAGGTAAACAGTGTTTGGGGAGATAACTCTGTCACTAAAAATAGATCGGTCTCGCAGGGTGACTCAGGTCGAGCCCAGGTAGTGTCGGTTAAGTGTGTCAAGTTTCAAAGCGATACGTCAAGACACTTTTTTGACATCTGTGGCAGAAAAAAAAAATAATAATAATCATACGAAATACAGTAAGGTCTTTCCCTTGGAAAGGGGAAAGACCTTAATAATAAGAAACGGAGTAAAAACAATAAGTCGCCCGACACTTCGTCGTCGGCGACTTAATTAAAATTTACGTTTCACGAAACGTTGAAGTCGCCTCCCGTTCCGCACTTTTGACCGAGTAGATGGAACTTTGCAGTTATAAGCTTTAAAAATGTTAAAACTTACTCTACAACCGTACCAAATTTCAAAACTTTTCATCGAGCGGTTTTCCCGATATAAGCGATGTCCTAAATTATGACCCTTCAACTTTGAATGGCAACTGTGTCGCGTGCGGGGGGTATCGGTGAAAACGAAAAGTCAAGAGCACAACTTCGTAACATGAGCTTTCAGTTGGCCAAGTTTCATTTCGATCGGTTAAAAGATGAGCGAGAAAACGAGCGGACAACATTGCGAGGGGAAAAAGGAAAACATAAGAAATATGAAAATAATAATAATAATAATAAGAAACGGAGTAAAAACAATAAGTCGCCCGACACTTCGTGGTCGGCGACTTAATAATAATAAGAAACGGAGTAAAAACAATAAGTCGCCCGACACTTCGTGGTCGGCGACTTAACTAGTGCTGATTGTGTTGGGATGCCAACACAGAATGTCTCCCAAACGAACCCCCATTGCCACTATAATCCCCATGGATAGTATTTCATTCAAATCAGTACATTAAAATATGCCTAGAAATCAAATTTTGTTGAAATCGGACAAAGTTGACTTTTTCCTGCAGTAAAATGGCCGCCATTTTGAAACCGGAAGTCGGACAAAAAATTTTTAAATAGTGGCACACTCAGGGTATTATAAGCTACCTGAATACCAAATTTCGTCTAAATCGGATGACGTTTAAATTTTTACATTTTTAGGGGGGTGGTGTTCGGATGGCGGCCATTTTGAAATGTCGGCCGCGTCAAATTTTTTTTTGCAAAAATGCTCGGGATAGTTAGCTGTATCAGTATACCAATTTTCATTGAAATTGCTTTGGCAATTACTGAGATCTGACAACGGCCGTCATTTTTTTTCAACGGCGGCCATTTTGAAAATCTTGATTGGACATTGCATCTCTGAGAAAATGTGCGGACAACATTGCGAGGGGAAAACATAAGAAATATGAAAATAATAATAATAATTAAAATTTACGTTTCCCGAAACGTTGAAGTCGCCTCCAGTTCCGCACTTTTGACCGAGTAGAGGGAACTAAAAGTCAAGAGCACAACTTCATAACATGAGCTTTCAGTTGGCCAAGTTTCATTTCGATCGGTTAAAAGATGAGCGAGAAAACGAGCAAATTTTAAAACGGCCGCCATTTTGAAACCGGAAGTCGGACAAAAAATTTTTTTTGCAAAAATGCTCAGGATAGTTAGCTGTATCAGTATACCAATTTTCATTGAAATTGCTCTGGCCATAACTGAGATCTGACAACGGCCGCCATTTTGTAAAACTTTAAAACGGCCGCCATTTTGAAACCGGAAGTCGGACAAAACATTTTTAAACAGTGGCACACTTAGGGTATCATAAGCTACCTGTATACCAAATTTCGTCTAAATCGGATGACGTTTAAATTTTTACATTTTTAGGGGGGTGGTGTTCGGATGGCGGCCATTTTGAAATGTCGGCCGCGTCAAATTTTTTTTTTGCAAAAATGCTCGGGATAGTTAGCTGTACCAGTATACCAATTTTCATTGAAATTGCTTTGGCAATTACTGAGATCTGACAACGGCCATCATTTTTTTCAACGGCGGCCATTTTGAAAATGGCGGCCATTTTGAAAATTTCAAAAGTGGATTGCACAACTTCAGGTCACCCTTAACATGTTCCCAAAGTTTCATTTCGATCGGTTAAAAGATGAGCGAGAAAACGAGCGGACAACATTGCGAGGGGAAAACATAAGAAATATAAAAATAATAATAACTAGTGCTGATTGTGTTGGGATGCCAACACAGAATGTCTCCCAAACGAACCCCCATTGCCACTATAAATCCTTATGGATAGTATTTCATTCAAATCAGTACATTAAAATATGCCTAGAAATCAAATTTTGTTGAAATCGGACAAAGTTGACTTTTTCCTGCAGTAAAATGGCCGCCATTTTGAAACCGGAAGTCGGACAAAAAATTTTTAAATAGTGGCACACTCAGGGTATCATAAGCTACCTGTATACCAAATTTCGTCTAAATCGGATGACGTTTAAATTTTTGCATTTTTAGGGGGGTGGTGTTCGGATGGCGGCCATTTTGAAATGTCGGTCGCGTCAAATTTTTTTTTGCAAAAATGCTCAGGATAGTTAGCTGTATCAGTATACCAATTTTCATTGAAATTGCTTTGGCAATTACTGAGATCTGACAACGGCCTTCATTTTTTTTCAACGGCGGCCATTTTGAAAATGGCGGCCATTTTGAAAATTTCAAAAGTGGATTGCACAACTTCAGGTCACCCTTAACATGTTCCCAAAGTTTCATCTTGATTGGACATTGCATCTCTGAGAAAATGTGCGGACAAGATTGAACGGAAAGAAAAAAGAAAGAAAGAAGAAGAATAATAATTAAAATTTACGTTTCCCGAAACGTTGAAGTCGCCTCCCGTTCCGCACTTTTCACCGAGTAGAGGGAACTAAAAGTCAAGAGCACAACTTCATAACATGAGCTTTCAGTTGGCCAAGTTTCATTTCGATCGGTTAAAAGATGAGCGAGAAAACGAGCAAACTTTAAAACGGCCGCCATTTTGAAACCGGAAGTCGGACAAAAAATTTTTTTTGCAAAGATGCTCAGGATAGTTAGCTGTATCAGTATACCAATTTTCATTGAAATTGCTCTGGCCATAACTGAGATCTGACAACGGCCGCCATTTTGTAAAACTTTAAAACGGCCGCCATTTTGAAACTGGAAGTCGGACAAAAATTTTGAAAATAGTGGCACACTCAGGGTATCATAAGCTACCTGTATACCAAATTTCGTTTAAATCAGATGACGTTTAAATTTTTACAGTTTTAGGGGGGGTGGTGTTCGGATGGCGGCCATTTTGAAATGTCGGCCGCGTCAAATTTTTTTTTGCGAAAATGCTCGGGATAGGGAGCTGTATCAGTATACCAATTTTCATTGAAATTGCTTTGGCAATTACTGAGATCTGACAACGGCCGTCATTTTTTTCAACGGCGGCCATTTTGAAAATGGCGGCAATTTTGAAAATTTTAAAAGTGGATTGCACAACTTCAGGTCACCCTTATTATGTTCCCAAAGTTTCATTTCGATCGGTTAAAAGATGAGCGAGAAAACGAGCGGACAACATTGCGAGGGGAAAAAGGAAAACATAATAATAATAAGAAACGGAGTAAAAACAATAAGTCGTCCGACACTTCGTGGTCGGCGACTTAATAAGAAACCGGACAAAAACAATATGTCTCCCAAAACTTCGTTTGGGAGACATAATAATTAAAATTTACGTTTCCCGAAACGTTGAAGTCGCCTCCCGTTCCGCACTTTTGACCGAGTAGAGGGAACTAAAAGTCAAGAGCACAACTTCATAACATGAGCTTTCAGTTGGCCAAGTTTCATTTCGATCGGTTAAAAGATGAGCGAGAAAACGAGCAAACTTTAAAACGGCCGCCATTTTGAAACCGGAAGTCGGACAAAAAATTTTTTTTGCAAAAATGCTCAGGATAGTTAGCTGTATCAGTATACCAATTTTCATTGAAATTGCTCTGGCCATAACTGAGATCTGACAACGGCCGCCATTTTGAAAAACTTTAAAACGGCCGCCATTTTGAAACCGGAAGTCGGACAAAACATTTTTAAATAGTGGCACACTTAGGGTATCATAAGCTACCTGTATACCAAATTTCGTCTAAATCGGATGACGTTTAAATTTTTACATTTTTAGGGGGGTGGTGTTCGGATGGCGGCCATTTTGAAATGTCGGCCGCGTCAAATTTTTTTTTGCAAAAATGCTCGGGATAGTTAGCTGTACCAGTATACCAATTTTCATTGAAATTGCTTTGGCAAATACTGAGATCTGACAACGGCCATCATTTTTTTCAACGGCGGCCATTTTGAAAATTTCAAAAGTGGATTGCACAACTTCAGGTCACCCTTAACATGTTCCCAAAGTTTCATTTCGATCGGTTAAAAGATGAGCGAGAAAACGAGCGGACAACATTGCGAGGGGAAAACATAAGAAATATGAAAATAATAATAATAATAAGAAACGGAGTAAAAACAATAAGTCGCCCGACACTTCGTGGTCGGCGACTTAATAAGAAACGGAGTAAAAACAATAAGTCGCCCGACACTTCGTGGTCGGCGACTTAATAATAAGAAACGGAGTAAAAACAATAAGTCGCCCGACACTTCGTGGTCGGCGACTTAATAATAATAATGAAAAGTCATTTGTTCAAAGAACAAATGTGAGGTCTTTCCCGGCATTTTATTAGTGTTATGTCTAGGTATATGGTTGCAAATTTTGAAAATTGCTGCCCATAACCATTGGACTAGGACCTAAATCGAAGGGCTTGTTGAGACGGTCACAAAAAACTTATGTTCACTATATTATCTCTGACGGTTTAAAAGTTTAAGCCATAAACTGATTAGCCGAAAAATGTCAAAGGCCATTACTTGAAAACGATTTGTCGCACAGTTTTCAATAATGTAAATCAAATGTAGATCTCAATGAGAGGAACATTTTTCTGATATATTGTCTGCTTCAATTTTTTTATGGTTTTTGAGTTATTTCGAAAACAAAATTTAACCGAAACCTGTCAAAGGTCATAACCTCTAAAACGGTTCGTCGCACAGTTTCCGAATTGTTATACCAAATGTAGATCTCAATGAGAGGAACATTTTTCTGATATATTGTCTGCTTCAATTTTTTACGGTTTTTGAGTTATTTCTTTAAAAAATTTAGCCGAAACCTGTCAAGGGCCATAACCTCTAAAACGGTTTGTCGCACAGTTTTCAAACCTATATATCAAATGTAGATCTCAATGAGAGGAACATTTTTCTGATATATTGTCTGCTTCAATTTTTTACGGTTTTTGAGTTATTTCGTAAAATAATTTAGCCGAAATCTGTCAAGGGCCATAACCTCTAAAACGGTTTGTCGCACAGTTTTTGAACAGTTATATCAAATGTAGATCTCCATAAGAGGAACATTTTTCTGATATATTGTCTCTTCAATTTTTTATGGTTTTTGAGTTATTTTGAAAACAAAATTTAGCCGAAACCTGTCAAGGCCAATAACCTCTAAAACGGTTTGTCGCACAGTTTTCGAACATTATATCAAATGTAGATCTCAATGAGAGGAACATTTTTCTCATATATTGTCTGCTTCAATTTTGTATGGTTTTTGAGTTATTTTGAAAACAAAATTTAGCCGAAACCTGTCAAGGGCCATAACCTCTAAAACGGTTTGTCGCATAGTTTTCGAACCTATATATCAAATGTAGATCTCAATGAGAGGAACATTTTTCTGATATATTGTCTGCTTCAATTTTTTATGGTTTTTGAGTTATATTGAAAACCAAATTTCAATGGCGGCCATTTTGAAAATGGTGGACCAAAAAAATTTTTTGATCCGATACATGTAATTAGGACCCTCATATCTACTTGGAAACCAAGCTTTGTGTAAATCCGACAATTTTGACGTTTTCGACAAAATTCGCGTCAAAATCGCGTAATCAGGAAGTGGATCAAAGAATGTTTTTTTGAATGACAAATCATGGCCATAAGACAGACAACATTTTCCTCACTTTAGATTTTGATATCTGTCATGGTTTCTGAGTTTATCTGAACACAAGGTAAACAGTGTTTGGGGAGATAACTCTGTTACTAAAAATAGATCGATCTCGCAGGGTGACTCAGGTCGAGCCCAGGTAGTGTCGGTTAAGAGTGCCAAGTTTCAAAGCGATACGTCAAGACACTTTTTTGACATCTGTGGCAGAAAAAAAAAAAATAATTAAAAGTCATTTGTTCAGAGAACAAATGTGAGGTCTTTCCCTGCATTTTATTAGTGTTATGTCTAGGTATATAGGTCCTAAGTCAGAAAATGTATGGTTGCTAATGGCATTTAGTTGTTTGCTATGGACAAAATGTCACTTCCGGTCATACAATATGATATTTAAATTTAGTTAGTGATCCCGATTCAGTTTCCCATGTATTGTCCGCTTCAATTTTGTACGGTTTAAGTGTTATTTCATAAAAACTGTTTACGGTGTCGGCCATTTTGAAAATGGCTGCCTGTAACCATTCGACTTTGGTCTTAAATCGAAGGGCTTATTATGACGGCCACATAAAAGCCATATCTTTACTATATTATCTCTGACGATTTAAAAGTTATAAGCCATAAACTGATTAGCCAAAACGTGTCAAGGGCCATAACCTCGAAAACGGTTTGTCGCAGTTTTCGACACTATATATCAAATGTAGACCTCAATGAGAGGAACATTTTTCTGATATATTGTCTGCTTCAATTTTTTATGGTTTTTGTGTTATATTGAAAACAAAATTTAGCCGAAAAAAGTCAAGGGCCATAACCTCGAAAACGGTGTGTCGCACAGTTTTCGACACTATATATCAAATGTAGATTTCAATGAGAGGAACATTTTTCTAATATATTGTCGGCTTCAATTTTTTATGGTTTTTGAGTTATATTGAAAACAAAATTTAGCCGATACGTGTCAAGGGCCATTACCTCGAAAACGGTTTGTCGCACAGTTTTCGACACTATATATCAAATGTAGACCTCAGTGAGAGGAATATTTTTCTGATATATTGTCTGCTTAAATTTTTTATGGTTTTTGTGTTATATTGAAAACAAAATTTAGCCGAAAAAAGTCAAGGGCCATAACCTCGAAAACGGTGTGTCGCACAGTTTTCGACATTATATATCAAATGTAGATTTCAATGAGAGGAACATTTTTCTAATATATTGTCGGCTTCAATTTTTTATGGTTTTTGAGTTATATTGAAAACAAAATTTAGCCGATACGTGTCAAGGGCCATTACCTCGAAAACGGTTTGTCGCACAGTTTTCGACACTATATATCAAATGTAGACCTCAGTGAGAGGAATATTTTTCTGATATATTGTCTGCTTCAATTTTTTATGGTTTTTGAATTATATTGAAAACAACATTTAGCCGAAAGAAGTCAAGGGCCATAACCTCGAAAACGGTTTGTCGTACAGTTTTTAACCCTTTATATCAAATGTAGATCTCAATGAGAGGAACATTTTTCTAGTATATTGTCTGCTTCAATTTTTTACGGTTTTTGAGTTATATTGAAAACAAAATTTAGCCGATACGTGTCAAGGGCCATAACCTCGAAAACGGTTTGTCGCACAGTTTTCGATACTATATATCAAATGTAGACCTCAGTAAGAGGAACATTTTTCTGATATATTGTCTGCTTCAATTTTTTATGGTTTTTGAGTTATATTGAAAACAAAATTTAGTCGAAACAAGTCAAGGGCCATAACCTCGAAAACGGTTTGTCGCACAGTTTTCGACACTATATATCAAATGTAGATCGCAATGAGAGGAACATTTTTTCTAATATATTGTCTGCTTCAATTTTTTATGGTTTTCAAGTTATAGCGAAAACAAAATTTCAATGGCGGCCATTTTGAAAATGGTGGACCGAAAAAAAAAATTTGATCCGATATATGTTATTAGGACCCTCATATCTACCTGGAAACCAAGTTTTGTGTAAATCCGACAACTTTGACGTTTTCGACAAATTTCGCGTTGAAATCGCGTAAACAGGAAGTGAATCGAAAAGAAATTTTTTGGGTGGTGACATGTCGCCAGGAGTCCAGCCACATTTTCCACACTTCAGATTTTTGATACCGGTTATGGTTTAGGAGGAGATCTGTGCACAAGGTTTTCCGGTCTGGGGCAGATAACTCCGTTACTAAAAATAGATCGGTTTCACAGGGTCGGCTAAGGCGAGTACCGGTATGACCAAATAATTGGTACCAAGTATCGAAAAGATATGTCGCGACACTTTTCGTCAATTGATGGCAGAAAAGAAGAACAATAATAATAATCAGACGAAATACAGTAAGGTCTTTCCTTCAGTGGAAGGGAAAGACCTTAATAATCATACGAAATACAGTAAGGTCTTTCCCTTGGAAAGGGGAAAGACCTTAATAATAAGAAACGGAGTAAAAACAATAAGTCGCCCGACACTTCGTGGTCGGCGACTTAATTAAAATTTACGTTTCACGAAACGTTGAAGTCGCCTCCCGTTCCGCACTTTTGACCGAGTAGATGGAACTTTGCAGTTATAAGCTTTAAAAATGTTAAAACTTACTCTACAACCGTACCAAATTTCAAAACTTTTCATCGAGCGGTTTTCCCGATATAAGCGATGTCCTAAATTATGACCCTTCAACTTTGAATGGCAACTGTGTCGCGTGCGGGGGGTATCGGTGAAAACGAAAAGTCAAGAGCACAACTTCATAACATGAGCTTTCAGTTGGCCAAGTTTCATTTCGATCGGTTAAAAGATGAGCGAGAAAACGAGCGGACAACATTGCGAGGGGAAAAAGGAAAACATAAGAAATATGAAAATAATAATAATAATAATAAGAAACGGAGTAAAAACAATAAGTCGCCCGACACTTCGTGGTCGGCGACTTAATAATAATAAGAAACGGAGTAAAAACAATAAGTCGCCCGACACTTCGTGGTCGGCGACTTTACTAGTGCTGATTGTGTTGGGATGCCAACACAGAATGTCTCCCAAACGAACCCCCATTGCCACTATAATCCCCATGGATAGTATTTCATTCAAATCAGTACATTAAAATATGCCTAGAAATCAAATTTTGTTGAAATCGGACAAAGTTGACTTTTTCCTGCAGTAAAATGGCCGCCATTTTGAAACCGGAAGTCGGACAAAAAATTTTTAAATAGTGGCACACTCAGGGTATCATAAGCTACCTGAATACCAAATTTCGTCTAAATCGGATGACGTTTAAATTTTTACATTTTTAGGGGGGTGGTGTTCGGATGGCGGCCATTTTGAAATGTCGGCCGCGTCATTTTTTTTTTTTGCCAAAATGCTCGGGATAGTTAGCTGTATCAGTATACCAATTTTCATTGAAATTGCTTTGGCAATTACTGAGATCTGACAACGGCCGTCATTTTTTTTCAACGGCGGCCATTTTGAAAATGGCGGCAATTTTGAAAATTTCAAAAGTGGATTGCACAACTTCAGGTCACCCTTAACATGTTCCCAAAGTTTCATCTTGATTGGACATTGCATCTCTGAGAAAATGTGCGGACAACATTGCGAGGGGAAAAAGGAAAACATAAGAAATATGAAAATAATAATAATTAAAATTTACGTTTCCCGAAACGTTGAAGTCGCCTCCCGTTCCGCACTTTTGACCGAGTAGAGGGAACTAAAAGTCAAGAGCACAACTTCATAACATGAGCTTTCAGTTGGCCAAGTTTCATTTCGATCGGTTAAAAGATGAGCGAGAAAACGAGCAAACTTTAAAACGGCCGCCATTTTTAAACCGGAAGTCGGACAAAAAATTTTTTTTGCAAAAATGCTCAGGATAGTTAGCTGTATCAGTATACCAATTTTCATTGAAATTGCTCTGGCCATAACTGAGATCTGACAACGGCCGCCATTTTGTAAAACTTTAAAACGGCCGCCATTTGAAACCGGAAGTCGGACAAAAATTTTGAAAATAGTGGCACACTCAGGGTATCATAAGCTACCTGTATACCAAATTTCGTCTAAATCGGATGACGTTTAAATTTTTACATTTTTAGGGGGGTGGTGTTCGGATGGCGGCCATTTTGAAATGTCGGCCGCGTCAAATTTTTTTTTGCAAAAATGCTCTGGATAGTTAGCTGTACCAGTATACCAATTTTCATTGAAATTGCTTTGGCAATTACTGAGATCTGACAACGGCCGTAATTTTTTTCAACGGCGGCCATTTTGAAAATGGCGGCCATTTTGAAAATTTCAAAAGTGGATTGCACAACTTCAGGTCACCCTTAACATGTTCCCAAAGTTTCATTTCGATCGGTTAAAGATGAGCGAGAAAACGAGCGGACAACATTGCGAGGGGAAAACATAAGAAATATGAAAATAATAATAATTAAAATTTACGTTTCCCGAAACGTTGAAGTCGCCTCCCGTTCCACACTTTTGACCGAGTAGAGGGAACTAAAAGTCAAGAGCACAACTTCATAACATGAGCTTTCAGTTGGCCAAGTTTCATTTAATAAGAAACGGAGTAAAAACAATAAGTCGCCCGACTCTTCGTGATCGGCGACTTAACTAGTGCTGATTGTGTTGGGATGCCAACACAGAATGTCTCCCAAACGAACCCCCATTGCCACTATAATCCCCATGGATAGTATTTCATTCAAATCAGTACATTAAAATATGCCTAGAAATCAAATTTTGTTGAAATCGGACAAAGTTGACTTTTTCCTGCAGTAAAATGGCCGCCATTTTGAAACCGGAAGTCGTACAAAAAATTTTTAAATAGTGGCACACTCAGGGTATCATAAGCTACTTGAATACCAAATTTCGTCTAAATCGGATGACGTTTAAATTTTTACATTTTTAGGGGGGTGGTGTTCGGATGGCGGCCATTTTGAAATGTCGGCCGCGTCAAATTTTTTTTTGCAAAAATGCTCGGGATAGTTAGCTGTATCAGTATACCAATTTTCATTGAAATTGCTTTGGCAATTACTGAGATCTGACAACGGCCGTCATTTTTTTTGAACGGAGGCCATTTTGAAAATGGCGGCCATTTTGAAAATTTCAAAAGTGGATTGCACAACTTCAGGTCACCCTTAACATGTTCCCAAAGTTTCATCTTGATTGGACATTGCATCTCTGAGAAAATGTGCGGACAACATTGCGAGGGGAAAACATAAGAAATATGAAAATAATAATAATTAAAATTTACGTTTCCCGAAACGTTGAAGTCGCCTCCCGTTCCGCACTTTTGACCGAGTAGAGGGAACTAAAAGTCAAGAGCACAACTTCATAACATGAGCTTTCATTTGGCCAAGTTTCATTTCGATCGGTTAAAAGATGAGCGAGAAAACGAGCAAACTTTAAAACGGCCGCCATTTTGAAACCGGAAGTCGGACAAAAAATTTTTTTTGCAAAAATGCTCAGGATAGTTAGCTGTATCAGTATACCAATTTTCATTGAAATTGCTCTGGCCATAACTGAGATCTGACAACGGCCGCCATTTTGTAAAACTTTAAAACGGCCGCCATTTTGAAACCGGAAGTCGGACAAAACATTTTTAAATAGTGGCACACTTAGGGTATCATAAGCTACCTGTATACCAAATTTCGTCTAAATCGGATGACGTTTAAATTTTTACATTTTTAGGGGGGTGGTGTTCGGATGGCGGCCATTTTGAAATGTCGGCCGCGTCAAATTTTTTTTTGCAAAAATGCTCGGGATAGTTAGCTGTACCAGTATACCAATTTTCATTGAAATTGCTTTGGCAATTACTGAGATCTGACAACGGCCGTCATTTTTTTCAACGGCGGCCATTTTGAAAATGGCGGCCATTTTGAAAATTTCAAAAGTGGATTGCACAACTTCAGATCACCCTTAACATGTTCCCAAAGTTTCATTTCGATCGGTTAAAAGATGAGCGAGAATACGAGCGGACAACATTGCGAGGGGAAAACATAAGAAATATGAAAATAATAATAACTAGTGCTGATTGTGTTGGGATGCCAACACAGAATGTCTCCCAAACGAACCCCCATTGCCACTATAATCCCCATGGATAGTATTTCATTCAAATCAGTACATTAAAATATGCCTAGAAATCAAATTTTGTTGAAATCGGACAAAGTTGACTTTTTCCTGCAGTAAAATGGCCGCCATTTTGAAACCGGAAGTCGGACAAAAATTTTTTAAATAGTGGCACACTCAGGGTATCATAAGCTACCTGAATACCAAATTTCGTCTAAATCGGATGACGTTTAAATTTTTACATTTTTAGGGGGGTGGTGTTCGGATGGCGGCCATTTTGAAATGTCGGCCGCGTCAAATTTTTTTTTGCAAAAATGCTCGGGATAGTGAGCTGTATCAGTATACCAATTTTCATTGAAATTGCTTTGGCAATTACTGAGATCTGACAACGGCCGTCATTTTTTTTCAACGGCGGCCATTTTGAAAATGGCGGCCATTTTGAAAATTTCAAAAGTGGATTGCACAACTTCAGGTCACCCTTAACATGTTCCCAAAGTTTCATCTTGATTGGACATTGCATCTCTGAGAAAATGTGCGGACAAGATTGAACGGAAAGAAAAAAGAAAGAAAGAAAGAAAGAAGAAGAATAATAATAAGAAACCGGACAAAAACAATATGTCTCCCAAAACTTCGTTTGGGAGACATAATAATAATTAAAATTTACGTTTCCCGAAACGTTGAAGTCGCCTCCCGTTCCGCACTTTTGACCGAGTAGAGGGAACTAAAAGTCAAGAGCACAACTTCATAACATGAGCTTTCATTTGGCCAAGTTTCATTTCGATCGGTTAAAAGATGAGCGAGAAAACGAGCAAACTTTAAAACGGCCGCCATTTTGAAACCGGAAGTCGGACAAAAAATTTTTTTTGCAAAAATGCTCAGGATAGTTAGCTGTATCAGTATACCAATTTTCATTGAAATTGCTCTGGCCATAACTGAGATCTGACAACGGCCGCCATTTTGTAAAACTTTAAAACGGCCGCCATTTTGAAACCGGAAGTCGGACAAAACATTTTTAAATAGTGGCACACTTAGGGTATCATAAGCTACCTGTATACCAAATTTCGTCTAAATCGGATGACGTTTAAATTTTTACATTTTTAGGGGGGTGGTGTTCGGATGGCGGCCATTTTGAAATGTCGGCCGCGTCAAATTTTTTTTTGCAAAAATGCTCGGGATAGTTAGCTGTACCAGTATACCAATTTTCATTGAAATTGCTTTGGCAATTACTGAGATCTGACAACGGCCGTCATTTTTTCAACGGCGGCCATTTTGAAAATGGTGGCCATTTTGAAAATTTCAAAAGTGGATTGCACAACTTCAGATCACCCTTAATATGTTCCCAAAGTTTCATTTCGATCGGTTAAAAGATGAGCGAGAATACGAGCGGACAACATTGCGAGGGGAAAACATAAGAAATATGAAAATAATAATAATAATAATTAAAATTTACGTTTCCCGAAACGTTGAAGTCGCCTCCCGTTCCGCACTTTTGACCGAGTAGAGGGAACTAAAAGTCAAGAGCACAACTTCATAACATGAGCTTTCAGTTGGCCAAGTTTCATTTCGATCGGTTAAAAGATGAGCGAGAAAACGAGCAAACTTTAAAACGGCCGCCATTTTGAAACCGGAAGTCGGACAAAAAATTTTTTTTGCAAAAATGCTCAGGATAGTTAGCTGTATCAGTATACCAATTTTCATTGAAATTGCTCTGGCCATAACTGAGATCTGACAACGGCCGCCATTTTGTAAAACTTTAAAACGGCCGCCATTTTGAAACCGGAAGTCGGACAAAACATTTTTAAATAGTGGCACACTTAGGGTATCATAAGCTACCTGTATACCAAATTTCGTCTAAATCGGATGACGTTTAAATTTTTACATTTTTAGGGGGGTGGTGTTCGGATGGCGGCCATTTTGAAATGTCGGCCGCGTCAAATTTTTTTTTGGAAAAATGCTCGTGATAGTTAGCTGTACCAGTATACCAGTTTTCATTGAAATTGCTTTGGCAATTACTGAGATCTGACAACGGCCATCATTTTTTTCAATGGCGGCCATTTTGAAAATGGCGGCCATTTTGAAAATTTCAAAAGTGGATTGCACAACTTCAGGTCACCCTTAACATGTTCCCAAAGTTTCATTTCGATCGGTTAAAAGATGAGCGAGAAAACGAGCGGACAACATTGCGAGGGGAAAACATAAGAAATATGAAAATAATAATAATAATAATAATAATAATAATAAGAAACGGAGTAAAAACAATAAGTCGCCCGACACTTCGTGGTCGGCGACTTAACTAGTGCTGATTGTGTTGGGATGCCAACACAGAATGTCTCCCAAACGAACCCCCATTGCCACTATATTCTTGTGCATGTTGAAAAACCCCAAATAGACATGATATTCTTAGTTTGTGGATTAAAATCTACCTACATATCAAATTTCGTTGCAATCGGACTAAGTTGATGTTTGGGGGGAGTGTGGTGAAACGGCTGCCATCACAAAATGGTGTCATTTGCATCCATTTTTTTTGTACAAAAATGCTCAGGATAGTTAGCTGTATCAGTATACCAATTTTCGTTGAAATTGCTCTGGCCATTACTGAGATCTGACAACGGCCGCCATTTTTTTAAACTTTAAAACGGCCGCCATTTTCAAACCGGAAGTCGGACAAAAATTTTTTTTTGCAAAAATGCTCAGAATAGTTAGCTGTATCAGTATACCAATTTTCATTGAAATTGCTCTGGCCATTACTGAGATCTGAGAACGACCGCCATTTTTTTTAACTTTAAAACGGCCGCCATTTTGAAACCGGAAGTCGGACAAACATTTTGAAAATAGTGGCACACTCAAGGTATCATAATCTAGCTGTGTACCAAATTTCGTCGAAATCGGATGACGTTTGAATTTTTGTATTTTTAGGGGGGTGGTGTTCGGATGGCGGCCATTTTGAAATGTGGTTCGCGTCCATTTTTTTTTGGCAAAAATGCTCAAGATAGTTAGCTGTATCAGTATACCAATTTTCATTGAAATTGCTCTGGCAATTAGTGAGATCTGACAACGGTCGCCATTTTTTTATACGGCGGCCATTTTGAAAATGGCGGCCATTTTAAAAATTTTAAAAGTGGATTGCACAACTTCAGGTCACCCTTAACATGTTCCCAAAGTTTCATCTCGATTGGACATTGCGTCTCAGAGAAAATGTGCGGACAAGATTGAACGGAAAGAAAAAAGAAAGAAAGAAAGAAGAAGAATAATAATAAGAAACCGGACAAAAACAATATGTCTCCCAAAACTTCGTTTGGGAGACATAATAAGAAACGGAGTAAAAACAATAAGTCGCCCGACACTTCGTGGTCGGCGACTTAATAATAATTAAAATTTACGTTTCCCGAAACGTTGAAGTCGCCTCCCGTTCCACACTTTTGACCGAGTAGAGGGAACTAAAAGTCAAGAGCACAACTTCATAACATGAGCTTTCAGTTGGCCAAGTTTCATTTAATAAGAAACGGAGTAAAAACAATAAGTCGCCCGACTCTTCGTGGTCGGCGACTTAACTAGTGCTGATTGTGTTGGGATTCCAACACAGAATGTCTCCCAAACGAACCCCCATTGCCACTATAATCCCCATGGATAGTATTTCATTCAAATCAGTACATTAAAATATGCCTAGAAATCAAATTTTGTTGAAATCGGACAAAGTTGACTTTTTCCTGCAGTAAAATGGCCGCCATTTTGAAACCGGAAGTCGGACAAAAAAAATTTTTTGCAAAAATGCTCAGGATAGTTAGCTGTATCAGTATACCAATTTTCATTGAAATTGCTCTGGCCATAACTGAGATCTGACAACGGCAGCCATTTTGTAAAACTTTAAAACGGCCGCCATTTTGAAACCGGAAGTCGGACAAAACATTTTTAAATAGTGGCACACTTAGGGTATCATAAGCTACCTGTATACCAAATTTCGTCTAAATCGGATGACGTTTAAATTTTTACATTTTTAGGGGGGTGGTGTTCGGATGGCGGCCATTTTGAAATGTCGGCCGCGTCAAATTTTTTTTTGCAAAAATGCTCGGGATAGTTAGCTGTACCAGTATACCAATTTTCATTGAAATTGCTTTGGCAATTACTGAGATCTGACAACGGCCATCATTTTTTTCAACGGCGGCCATTTTGAAAATGGCGGCCATTTTGAAAATTTCAAAAGTGGATTGCACAACTTCAGGTCACCCTTAACATGTTCCCAAAGTTTCATTTCGATCGGTTAAAAGATGAGCGAGAAAACGAGCGGACAACATTGCGAGGGGAAAACATAAGAAATATGAAAATAATAATAATAATAAGAAACGGAGTAAAAACAATAAGTCGCCCGACACTTCGTGGTCGGCGACTTAATAATAAGAAACGGAGTAAAAACAATAAGTCGCCCGACACTTCGTGGTCGGCGACTTAATTAAAATTTACGTTTCCCGAAACGTTGAAGTCGCCTCCCGTTCCACACTTTTGACCGAGTAGAGGGAACTAAAAGTCAAAAGCACAACTTCATAACATGAGCTTTCAGTTGGCCAAGTTTCATTTAATAAGAAACGGAGTAAAAACAATAAGTCGCCCGACTCTTCGTGGTCGGCGACTTAACTAGTGCTGATTGTGTTCGGATGCCAACACAGAATGTCTCCCAAACGAACCCCCATTGCCACTATAATCCCCATGGATAGTATTTCATTCAAATCAGTACATTAAAATATGCCTAGAAATCAAATTTTGTTGAAATCGGACAAAGTTGACTTTTTCCTGCAGTAAAATGGCCGCCATTTTGAAACCGGAAGTCGGACAAAAAATTTTTAAATAGTGGCACACTCAGGGTATCATAAGCTACCTGAATACCAAATTTCGTCTAAATCGGATGACGTTTAAATTTTAACATTTTTAGGGGGGTGGTGTTCGGATGGCGGCCATTTTGAAATGTCGGCCGCGTCAAATTTTTTTTTCCAAAAATGCTCGGGATAGTTAGCTGTATCAGTATACCAATTTTCATTGAAATTGCTTTGGCAATTACTGAGATCTGACAACGGCCGTCATTTTTTTTCAACGGCGGCCATTTTGAAAATGGCGGCAATTTTGAAAATTTCAAAAGTGGATTGCACAACTTCAGGTCACCCTTAACATGTTCCCAAAGTTTCATCTTGATTGGACATTGCATCTCTGAGAAAATGTGCGGACAACATTGCGAGGGGAAAACATAAGAAATATGAAAATAATAATAATAATAATTAAAATTTACGTTTCCCGAAACGTTGAAGTCGCCTCCCGTTCCGCACTTTTGACCGAGTAGAGGGAACTAAAAGTCAAGAGCACAACTTCATAACATGAGCTTTCAGTTGGCCAAGTTTCATTTCGATCGGTTAAAAGATGAGCGAGAAAATGAGCAAACTTTAAAACGGCCGCCATTTTGAAACCGGAAGTCGGACAAAAATTTTTTTTTGCAAAAATGCTCAGGATAGTTAGCTGTATCAGTATACCAATCTTCATTGAAATTGCTCTGGCCATAACTGAGATCTGACAACGGCCGCCATTTTGTAAAACTTTAAAACGGCCGCCATTTTGAAACCGGAAGTCGGACAAAACATTTTTAAATAGTGGCACACTTAGGGTATCATAAGCTACCTGTATACCAAATTTCGTCTAAATCGGATGACGTTTAAATTTTTACATTTTTAGGGGGTGGTGTTCGGATGGCGGCCATTTTGAAATGTCGGCCGCGTCAAATTTTTTTTTGCAAAAATGCTCGGGATAGTTAGCTGTACCAGTATACCAATTTTCATTGAAATTGCTTTGGCAATTACTGAGATCTGACAACGGCCATCATTTTTTTCAACGGCGGCCATTTTGAAAATGGCGGCCATTTTGAAAATTTCAAAAGTGGATTGCACAACTTCAGGTCACCCTTAACATGTTCCCAAAGTTTCATTTCGATCGGTTAAAAGATGAGCGAGAAAACGAGCGGACAACATTGCGAGGGGAAAACATAAGAAATATGAAAATAATAATAATAATAAGAAACGGAGTAAAAACAATAAGTCGCCCGACACTTCGTGGTCGGCGACTTAATTAAAATTTACGTTTCCCGAAACGTTGAAGTCGCCTCCCGTTCCACACTTTTGACCGAGTAGAGGGAACTAAAAGTCAAAAGCACAACTTCATAACATGAGCTTTCAGTTGGCCAAGTTTCATTTAATAAGAAACGGAGTAAAAACAATAAGTCGCCCGACTCTTCGTGGTCGGCGACTTAACTAGTGCTGATTGTGTTCGGATGCCAACACAGAATGTCTCCCAAACGAACCCCCATTGCCACTATAATCCCCATGGATAGTATTTCATTCAAATCAGTACATTAAAATATGCCTAGAAATCAAATTTTGTTGAAATCGGACAAAGTTGACTTTTTCCTGCAGTAAAATGGCCGCCATTTTGAAACCGGAAGTCGGACAAAAAATTTTTAAATAGTGGCACACTCAGGGTATCATAAGCTACCTGAATACCAAATTTCGTCTAAATCGGATGACGTTTAAATTTTAACATTTTTAGGGGGGTGGTGTTCGGATGGCGGCCATTTTGAAATGTCGGCCGCGTCAAATTTTTTTTTCCAAAAATGCTCGGGATAGTTAGCTGTATCAGTATACCAATTTTCATTGAAATTGCTTTGGCAATTACTGAGATCTGACAACGGCCGTCATTTTTTTTCAACGGCGGCCATTTTGAAAATGGCGGCAATTTTGAAAATTTCAAAAGTGGATTGCACAACTTCAGGTCACCCTTAACATGTTCCCAAAGTTTCATCTTGATTGGACATTGCATCTCTGAGAAAATGTGCGGACAACATTGCGAGGGGAAAACATAAGAAATATGAAAATAATAATAATAATAATTAAAATTTACGTTTCCCGAAACGTTGAAGTCGCCTCCCGTTCCGCACTTTTGACCGAGTAGAGGGAACTAAAAGTCAAGAGCACAACTTCATAACATGAGCTTTCAGTTGGCCAAGTTTCATTTCGATCGGTTAAAAGATGAGCGAGAAAATGAGCAAACTTTAAAACGGCCGCCATTTTGAAACCGGAAGTCGGACAAAAAATTTTTTTTGCAAAAATGCTCAGGATAGTTAGCTGTATCAGTATACCAATCTTCATTGAAATTGCTCTGGCCATAACTGAGATCTGACAACGGCCGCCATTTTGTAAAACTTTAAAACGGCCGCCATTTTGAAACCGGAAGTCGGACAAAACATTTTTAAATAGTGGCACACTTAGGGTATCATAAGCTACCTGTATACCAAATTTCGTCTAAATCGGATGACGTTTAAATTTTTACATTTTTAGGGGGTGGTGTTCGGATGGCGGCCATTTTGAAATGTCGGCCGCGTCAAATTTTTTTTTGCAAAAATGCTCGGGATAGTTAGCTGTACCAGTATACCAATTTTCATTGAAATTGCTTTGGCAATTACTGAGATCTGACAACGGCCATCATTTTTTTCAACGGCGGCCATTTTGAAAATGGCGGCCATTTTGAAAATTTCAAAAGTGGATTGCACAACTTCAGGTCACCCTTAACATGTTCCCAAAGTTTCATTTCGATCGGTTAAAAGATGAGCGAGAAAACGAGCGGACAACATTGCGAGGGGAAAACATAAGAAATATGAAAATAATAATAATAATAAGAAACGGAGTAAAAACAATAAGTCGCCCGACACTTCGTGGTCGGCGACTTAATAAGAAACGGAGTAAAAACAATAAGTCGCCCGACACTTCGTGGTCGGCGACTTAATAATAAGAAACGGAGTAAAAACAATAAGTCGCCCGACACTTCGTGGTCGGCGACTTAATAATAAGAAACGGAGTAAAAACAATAAGTCGCCCGACACTTCGTGGTCGGCGACTTAATAATAAGAAGAAACGGTGCAAAAACAATAAAACAATAAGTCGCCAAAACTTCGTTTTGGGCGACTTAAGTAAAGAATAAGGTAAAATTGAAAAAAAAATAAATAAAAAAAAATAGTCTTCTGAATTAACCTTATTTATAAACGTCATCAATTCACAAAAGTAATGTATTCACCATTTAACTGACCTAATTAACTTTAAAAAAATATTTTAAATAAAAAGGGGAGATTCTCACTGGTTGTGTGATGATATCTTTTTCCCCGGAGTGTTTTAATGGGAAATGCCAGATATCGCGTGTGGTTCATCAGTTTTTTAAAAGTAATTTCGAAATATAAGTCACACTAGAGTAATATTTAACAGCCACAACCAAAATAAATGAATTTCATTACAACAATCAAACCAAAGTTAAAAGTAAAATTGTGTTTACACTTTAAGTCTAAAACAAATCGATATTTAAAGCATTGAGGATAGTTTTGTTTAGTGATTATAAAATACAAAACAAACAATGTATGTGCTAATATTTGTATTGTTTAAAACAAATCGTTGAATACCGAAATTATATGTTTTTCATCACTGATGCAACAATTTCCACAGATGTTAAAAGTTTCGTTTGATTTTCTCTAGATTACAAATTAAACCCAACACTGTTAGAATTAGATTTTTACACTGTCAAATTTTTGATTTCCCTCAACAAGATTCGAACTCACACCGTTGTGACACTGTGGCACAAAATCGCATGCACTAAACCCCTCGGCCAAATCCGCTATATACAAATATAGCTTCATTAACAGGGGTGAATTGTAGACATAGACATAGTACACGTGTACTTGCGTGTGACGATGGAATTTTCGTAACCAATACGTTTTAATCTAATCCAGCAATTTTTTATATATTATATAGGATGATAAAGTTACTTGTCATACAGTCACAGTAAGTTAATTATATACAAACGTCTAAGTATTGTGACAACCATATAATATATCTATCCAGCGGATTTCTGACTCGTCAGGTTTTTTTTTACTTTAGGTAGTTGAAACAAGGAAAAAGACAATGCTAACGCTATTTGAATAGTTTGTCTAAATCCGCATTGACTTTCCTGAATAATATTAAATTATCTGAAATTCTGAAAGTCGTGCTTTTAGGACTGATGTAAATAATTTTTCAAGACTACTTAATATCGTCATGGTCTGTAATTTTTTTATTTTTCGAGTCGCTAAAACTCTTGGTTTTTTATAGTACCAACTAACCAAATAATTATGTGGTAGTAAACCTGTGTTTTTTTAAATATTAAAAGTTGCTCAGACACATTTAAACAACAATAACAGTTGCCTCTCTATATATTCGTTTATAGTTTTGTCTTCACCGTCTGCTTTATCGTTTTTTAGATTTTTTTTTAAATACGTTTCATAATTTCTTCCTTGGGCTATTCAAATCATTGTTTTGATAATGAGGGATTTCATTTGGGTTTTGGTCCGGAATAGAGAATTACTATACTCTTCATAAACAGAAACGCAAAGTTGGTTTTTAAATATTTTAAAAGGCGACATTCAAATCAAAATATGCTTTTAAAAATTTTGTTGTATACAAACTAACAGTCATAGTCTTCACAAATCACAGTTCAGGTACTTTGTAGTTCATAGCAACGTTTGTGACAACATCGGGAAGTCAGCACTGATCAGCATAAACACAAGCATAACACGAAAACGAAAATTATTGCTAGGTATTCTTCGCCATTGCTCTAGCAACTGCTATCCAAGTTGATACAGGGTTTGCAGTGGTTGTTAGCGCTGGCGCACACGCTTGTGCAGTTGGTCCCAAAGATGTTCGGTATGATTCAAAATCTGGCGATTTTGAAAGCCACGACACATTAATGTTATTCCTCTCAAGAAAGTCTCAGGTTAGTTGAGCTGTGTGCGGCATAGCATTGTCCTGCTGGAACAACTCCCTCAGTTGGTCGATAATTGGTTAAAGGGTGATGTCTCTGTACTGCAAGCCGTTTAGTTCTGTGGTAGGTATATGTATAAACGTTGCTGTGACTGTTCGAGTACGTAGCTGTGACTGTTGATTGGATGAAACACTCGAATGTACCGATCTTGACGTGATGTGGTTATGCATGGTCTACCACTTCTTGAACCTTCATAAGTCGTGTCGATGGTTGAGTAGACCGTTGGAAGCTCTTTCAAAATTTCTCGTCAATTCAAGGTGTATTGATTTTTTAAATGTCATTTTTATAATGTGGTGGTATACCAAATCTGACGAAAGGACGCTAAACAAATTAAAACTACCTGACGAGGTAAATTTAAAAGGTTCATTTTAAATTGTAATTGATAATTATTAAAAAAAATCATTTTTAGGAATTAAAAAGGAGCTATGCGTTTCTTTATTTTGAAGAATATAATATTATTTGGGTTTGAGCGCCAATGATGAGTCTTGATTTTATACAAAACGCGCATCTGGCGGTGTAATTTTTAACCTTTGGTATCTTTGATGACATTTCATTTGCAACCACTGGTTCGATACCTCTGCTGATGTTGTTAGTCTCCGACGGTATCACTAGCCTTGCTGTCAAAGCTCGGTGCTAACAGGAATATCATTGATTGTTCAGTAATAGTGATTGTCAAAATTTACTGTCCTAAAATTTCGAAAACTATTTTAATTCTAAAGGTTTTCTATTTCCAAGGTGTAGACAGCCGAATCCAGATTATTTGGTATAACGTTTTGTAATTTTTGTAATTAAAGCTCTACAACATCTTGATCATTTGAATTAAATATTGTTTGGGTTTGAGCGCCACTGCTGATTCTTGATTAGACTAAACGTACGTTTGGCGTATTAAATCTTTTTACCTTGGTAACTTTGATGACATATTTCTAGCAATGTTAAGTTTTAAAATGTGACCAATACAATACTAGTTTGTCGACATTTTTGTGTGCTCTAGAAAGATTCGCGAAAACTTCTTTAGATCGTATTGATCATAGTCGTAAAAATTCTTAGAAAGTGCTTGACAAAATATTTCTTATCCATAGCCTCTTTTATAGTTTTTCTCAGCATTTTCATACTTGTCCTATTTCGGTGACTATTATTCTATTTGAATCGATTTAAAAAAAATTTCAATTTTAGCGACCAATTATCAATCGGAATCAAACCATGGTTTATCGTTAAACTGACTTTCTCTACTACTTTTTTGTTTTGGTTCTAAATGTTTATCGTCCAGAATCAAGAAAAATTTTACCCAATTGATTTGTCAAAATAGTTTCATCATTTACCTCATTGATACGAGCTCTTGTAACTTTAGTTCATTAATATTGTTTTGTAACTAATGTTGTCTTCTGTTCCTGGGTTTGACTTTTATGTTAACTGTTTTGCGTTTCATGATCTGTATTGGCTTTCGAGACCTTTCAAATGTAATATGGAAAAATTAACATAAAAAACAATTTATCAAAACCTGACACTTCAAAATCATTCAACCATTAAAAACAGTTGTGGACTTGCAATGCAATAGTCTAACACGCTAGAGTTTTTTTACAAGTGAAATTTTCAAAAGTATACAACGTCATTATTCACTGACTATTATTAAAGAAGGAAAAATTCCTATTGCACATTAACTCAATCTAAATGCTGTTTTGCTCCAATTGCATCATCAGAATAAAATCTCTTTGCCTAATCATTATGAGAATCTGAATAGGTAACTAATTAGATTTGTCTTTATGTATATTGATGACATTTATCTCTACATTTGTAAACTTAATTTCACGTATTATACTAATGCGATTGATCAGTTTAAGTTAGGAAAGGCAATAATATCGCCTTGAGCCATTCTTAGTTGAAAAATGAACAACTCGTATGTACATTCTTATTTAAAAGAAACTGTATCATATATATAATGGTGGTCTTCGGGAAATTCCTCTCATCTTTTAAGCAAAATACTCAGAAAAAAATAAGGAAGATGAAATGGAATTTTTGGCATTGGCATTTTGATTTCACCCAGAGGTTTCCCTGCGTGGTTTGTCCAAAAGGTAAGCTTCACATAAACAATACCATAGTTATAGTGTTATTTAGTCCGTAAGATGGTGAATAAAACAACCAAGTTGTGCGAATATCTATAACTGATATATTTTGTTCATACCTTATTTATGTGACGGTTTCCCAATTGATGGTGTTCCTATTTCGTTTTGTTTCATTTTTTTTTACCGCAAGAACTCTATTCCAAAAAATGAACTTCACAATTGTTTTGTGTTTTTAAACTTCCACCTACCTTTATTAATACTGCTTTTTATTTGAAACTAGAAACATTAATCGCTTTTAAATCTACATTGCTAACGTGTAAGTATTGCTTATCTGATGTTTACTTCGCAAGAAGAAAGATTAAAAGGTTTTCTTGTCCAAACATTAAACTGTTCTATTGGAGTTATAGATGGAGATCTGTCATTAAATCTGACAGTTTTTTCAATGTTTACAATGGCTTCTGGTCTAATTAAGTTTGCTCAAAACGGAACAACACTGAAAATGTCCTATGTTACATCAAACTATTTTTTATTTGTGTGAATTTTGTTTTCAATGCATATTATGTACTAACTATATCGTTGCTTGACAACAGTCTTTTCTATGGTTTTAGTATTTAAGCCGTTTGGACTTAATGTAATTTCGGACGTTTGTAACTATTTAGTTTTAAATATCATGACGTCATATTAAATAACATGACGTCATCAAAGGCTGCATGGCGTCAGAAAGAGAAAACAAAGTTTAACTAAATCTTTATAAATTCTTTTTTGTTTTTGTGTTAAAATGGATGAAGAACCTGCGAACTCTCCCAGACAATTAAATTAGTGGATTTCCGTAATTGATACTGAAACATTTACCCTAAAACTCGTAGAAAGCTTTGAAGAAGAATCGGGTCCAGTAGGATTTGAGGCAAATTTGTCGCGCATTTCCACAAGGAGTTTTCATGGAACTAGCAAAGTTTCTGTATATAAGAAATTAACGTTAAATATAAAAGATAGCAACAATAACATATTTTTCATATATAACATATATATGTACATGTTAGTAACGTAAACTATTTGTCTTCTGTCGTTTTTATGGTGCTTACAAAACAACGGAATAAAATTCTCAATGAAAAATTATGTCTATATCATTTTTATAATTTAATCAAAAAGAATGATTGCATAGTTTATACTTTATTAATAGGCTTTCACAGAAAATGGTTGTTGATGACAGAATAGTGGGTTTTAAGAGACGATGTCTGTTTAAACAATATATTTCAAAAAGGAAAGCTCAATGATGGGGTGCAAAGTTGTTGGTTTTAGGTGAATCTAAAAGACATCATTGTACAAAACACCGAAACAAGTACTCACGGTCAAGTGTAAGCCATGTCTGCTTTAGAATAGTTAGACGTATTACGCTTACGTTTTAAAAATTGTGAGTTACGGTTCGTTTTCATGTGATGTTTGCATTAGTCTAAACAATGCTTGTTTGCCCGCACATATTTCTTGCTATGTTTGGGAAAAAGATACTTCCCAAATACAAAATGATGGCATTGGTGGACGAGTGGTTGAGGAAGTAAATACTTTTGATTACGTGATCAGTCAACACTAAAGTTACGGGTTCGAGTCTCACTACGAGTGTGCGCTCAACTCCAATGTGAATTGACCAGGATTGCCAGTTTTCCTACTGTAGACAAGTAACGTTTTTGTCTACAAGTAAAGACGCGCGGTAAGCTAACTTTTGAAAAACCCAACAAGTTTTTATTAGAATACATTAAATACATTCCAGTTATACTTATCAGGCCATAATTAAAAATTGTTTGGCGTTAGCCGCCTTACTCCTTAAAATGCCACCGACCCCACAAACAATTTTGTGTTTTTACGCAACTTTTTAAAAACAATATCCGGCACGGAAAGGAATACGACATTAGTATGCTACATGCCACTTGGTCGCGCAAGTCTGTAGAACGTTTGATATTCACTATGTTCACTTTAAGCGTTTCGTTGACGGTGATTTTACAAAACATGTCTGACCTACTTTTCAAGGTGTAGGACCAACAAATACGGTGAAGCAGTTCTGTACTATTCAACAGACAGGTTCACTCTTGCCTCATATAGAATTTGAACAGCACATGATACCAGAATAATTTGGTATTTGTGGAAATCTGAATATATTTGAAAAACTTGAGGATAAAGTTTTATTGGTTTTAAATGAACATTAAAATGTTGAGAGTCAATTAGTGACATGCACTATTTTTGGACTGAAATAGAAAGTGAAAGTAGATTTTTAGACCATGTCGACATCCAGTTGATCGTGCGTTCTTATATGCAATGAAACACGCTGTGATATTTTGACAAAATTTAGATCCGTTGCATATATATGTGACAGAAGTGTCACCTTATTTGAAATAAAGGTAAATCTTCTAGGATAAGTCAAAATCATCAAATTTAATATAGCCGAAGAAAAAAAAAACAATGGTGTTCCTACACCTGAAGACGCGCAGTTACACCAAGCTGTGCGTAAGCATAGAATTTGATGAAAGTACTTCAGGTAAAAAAACCGATAGGCTTATGGAATTTGACACAAGTTTGCTTTAAGTCCAGCGAGCAGTATTTCAGCTATATTCAGGACAAGAACAAGTTAACAAACGATTAATCAACGGAAACAAGGGGTTGAATGGGACACAAGTAACACAATATAGGCTGCCACTGGAAAAGTATGAAGTTTTGAGTAGGGGCGGAGAATTTAGCCCCTTTTGTAGCGGCTACAATGAGCCTTCTTTTTCGAAATCTACAAAAGGGTGCTTTATCGTGCAAGGAGAGTGCCAATCTCCAAACACGTTACCCACTACGGTCCGCGGCCAGGCTTTCCATATTATGACGTGACAACACCACAATGAGAGGGTCTTCCCTATCCGCTACCCGGGGACGCGCTGGGCTGTTCTGTGGGTTGAGCACTGAGAACCCTCCCTGTTTGGTCCCTGCAAAAACTAGAAGATATGTACGAACATTTGAAATGAAGAAATTATTTCAACAAGTAACAGAATAATTTAAAAAAAAATCAATGACAGCTACTCACGAAAGACTGCAATGAAAAAAAAACCAAAATAGAAATAATGGTATCAACAACTTTTTAAAAGGTTCATGGTTTTTTATTGTAAAATTATTATTTCGCTTTCTAATTAAACTATACCTATGGGCTAGTAATTCCAGAAGTCCTTATGCAGTTTAATTCTCTTGCTTATGATGTTTCGTGCTTGACATAATATTGTACGACAAGAAAACAAACGGTGCACTCGATTCAGATGCATGCGATATATTATAAAGATCGTCGGGTCTTTCAGTGGCATTTCTTTGGAATTATTTTGATGATCTATGTGCTTGTCAATGTTGACAATAAGAAAAATACAATTTTACAACTGAGTGTTTTGTGTGTAGAAAGTTCGAAATTTAGCACCTGGGGGTGGGGTCAGAGGTATTTTTGAAGACCCATTCATCCATCACTGTAAATGTATTTATTACATTATTATATTACACAACATCAACCATTTGTTTTGATCTTTATGCTTGTCAATGGAGACAATAAAAATACACCTTTACAACTGAGTGTTTTGTGAGTAGATAGTTGGACATTTACCACTGGTGGGGGGGGGGCAGAGGTATTTTAGAAGACCCATTGATACCTCAGTATGTATTTTTTACATTATTATATTGCACAATATCAACCATTTGTTCTGAATGATCGCGGAAAAAGACCAGATGGTATCGCAAAATGTTTAATACACATTTTCTTTGATCAGAGGAACGAGATTGCCTGTAACCTAAGTAACAACATGTATCATTCTCTAAATTGGACATGCACAATTTTATTGTCTTCACTAAATTACCAGACCATTAAAACAACAGTAGATGCAGCTAAGAAAACAAACATTACTTTTTGAGGTTTTTTAAATATTTTAATTAAAAGTTCAGAAAAAATATAACGACTAAAATGTTAAAATGTATAGTATATGTTGACGTACTAAATAAAACACTAAGAATTTCCGACATGACTAAAGAAATTGGCCATATTATTAAATGTATTTTTTAAAACTTTGTCCGTGTTTTAAGAACATTATATACAAATGTACAAAGGCGATCGTTATTGTGGCATAAATGCGGGTTTTGTTTACCAGATATGTAAGTAAACCATTGATAAATTCAGTTTAATAAGTATTAGGACAGAACGAATGCTTACATGTTCAGCAGTCTTCAATTTTAAAAACATATTTTTTTAAACATACATTTGTTTTTAATATTACTATTTGAATTTCATTTGTAATCGTAAAGTGTGTGAAATACAGTGGATATGCCGTTGAAACAGGCAAATTTTGACTGCGCCAACGGAAAAAATGTCTGTGACAGACATAAAATGAAAAACAGAACAAACAACAAAAGTTCAGACATGAACTGACTCAGCCAATAAGGCAGTTTGAGGAGCATGCGTATTTATTGCACACCTACTGAAGTTTCAGATGAATACAAGTTACTAGATTCAATCATATCACAGCTTAGTCTATACGAATATTTATTATTCGATGAACACCTGCACGTATGATTACCATCTAGATTAATGTAGATTCGAACGTTTAAGTGTTCTTCAAAACATACAATTGTCATTTCCTATTAATATTTTAAATATGACTGTTTTCCTGTGGCGAATCCCAGTGGAAAAAGTGTAGCAGAAGTAATCAATATGACAATGAAAGTTATTTAAAAACTTTAACCTCCCATTCCAGATTACCATAGCAGAACAATGAGGAGAGAGTTAAAATAGGGATATTACTCCTTTCAGCAGGCAATTCCTAAAAATATTTTTCGAGAAATATATTGTACGCCACTATGGACTCCAGTGCCGATCAGAATCCACAGGTAGATGAACGAGTTCGCCAGCCTATGCTGAGAATTCTGAAGTAGTTATGGATTTGCGCTATCTTAACTAGGCACGACCAAACGACACATTCAGCATTTTTTGTTTGAAGTTCTTGCAATAAAAGTAGAAGAACTGACTGCAACTGATGTAGACAAAATTTTGAGCATATGCCAAAGTATGTATCTGCTAGAGATTTAATAGATGCAAAAAACTAAAGGATTACATTTCTATTCATTCAGAATCTACAGTTTTATTTGCCTTTGCTAAAAAAACGCATTCCTTTACACAGCGTGTACAAGTCTAGAATTGGTCTAAGGTTTAAGGTTCAGACAAGACAACTACGTAGGACCCACAAGGATGATTGTTTCTGCTCAGCGTTGTTCAAGAACTTGAAAGGATTTGCCTACAAGTTTCGAGAAGTTGTAACTTTCTTAAGTTTTGATGACACGTCTAACATTGACATTTGTGAGCCAAGACAATATTTGTCGACGAGTACGTGGAAAAAAGGGTATGATCCCAGTCGGTTCCGAGTTGTCTGCCATGGACCATGATGTCATGAATAAAGGTTCAATAATACCATCTGTTTGTCTTAATGTTGCCTTGTCAGTAATGAAAGATGGATAATTGTATCGTGGCAAAGTAATTGTAACATACACAGATTCAGTTATTCAGTTGTACACGCTAGCTCTCCATTTAGACACACTGCTGAACGTTAAGAAATGCTCAAAGAGAGTGTTAAACCTACACTGATGATCTGTTCAGTTGGTGGTCTAGATCATAGACACATATCACTCAGTCAAGCTATAATTGATCATTCTCTTTAAAAACTTAGATCTCGACCTACTAATTACATGACGGACAGCTCCAGGTCATTCTTGGGCGAGTCCAGTGGAAAGGATAATGTCAACTCTAGCCCTTGCAATACAGAATGTTGCACTTGCAAGAGAAGAATGCAGTAGTAACATTGCACAAGGTCTGAGTGGTGGTAACTCAATGGCAGACATCAGGAAAAAGTCTGAAAGTAATCAAAGTCTAATGGAAGAATGGTTGAAAAGTTTGAAAACAATAATTGTCACCATTGAAAATAGAACGAATCGACTATCCTTGAAAAAACAGAACAAACAAAAAAAGTTCAAACATGAACTTACTCAACCACCAAGGCAGTTTGCGGAGCATGCGTATTTACTGCACACTTTCTAAAGTTTCAGATGAATACAAGTTACTAGATTCAATCATGACTCAGCTTTGTCTACACAAATATTTATTTTTCGATGAACACCTGCACGTGTGATTACCATTAAGATTAGTGTAGTTCAAACGCTTTAGTGTTCTTCAAAACATACAATTGTCATTTCCAATTCCTTTTTTTAAATATGACTGTTTTCCTGTGGCGAATCCCAGTAGAAAAGGTGTAGCAGAAGTATAAATATGTCAATGAAAGTTATTGAAAGACTTCAATCTCGCCTTCCAGAGTTCCACAGTAGAAGAATGAGGAGAGAGTTAAAACAGGGATATTCCTCCCTTCCGCAGGAAATTCCTAAAAATATTTTTCGAAAAATATATTGTACGTCACTATGGACTCCAGTGCTGATAAGAATCCACAGGTAGATGAACGAGTTCGCCAGCCTATGCTGAGGATTCTAAAGTAGTTATGGACTTGTGCCATCTTAACTAGGCACGACCAAACGACACATTCAGCATTTTTTGTTTGAAGTTCTTGCAATAAAAGTAGAAGAACTGACTGCAACTGATGTAGACAAAATTTTGAGCATATGCCAAAGTATGTATATGCTAGAGATTTAATAGATGCAAAAAACTAAAGGATGACATTTCTATTCATTCAGAATATATTTGCCTTTGCAAAAAAATTCATTCCTTTACACAGCGTGTACAAGTCTAGAATAGGTCTAAGGTTTAAGGATCAGACAAGACAACTACGTAGGAGCCACAAGGATGATTGTTTCTGCTCAGCGTTGTTCAAGAACTTGAAAAGATTTGCCTGCAAGTTTCGAGAAATAGTAACTTTCTAAAGTTTTGTTGACACGTCAGTCGTGAACCAAGACAATATTTGTCGACGAGTACGTGGAAAAAAGGGTATGACCCCAGTCGGTTCCGAGTTGTCTGCCATGGACCATGATGTCTTGAATAAAGGTTCAATTACACCTTCTGTTTGTCTTAATGTTGCCTTGTCAGTAATGAAAGATGGATCATTTTATCGTGGCAAAGTAATTGTATCATACAAAGATTCAGTTTTACAAGCTAGCTCTCCATTTAGACACACTGCTGAACTTGAAATGCTCAAAGAGAGTGTTAAACCAATACTGCTGATCTGTTCAGTTGGCGGTCCAGATAATAAACTCACATATCACTCAGTCAAGCTGTCATTGATCATTCTCTTTATAACACTTAGATCTCGACCAATTAATTACATGTAGGACAGCTCCAGGTCATTCTTTGGCGAGTCCAGTGGAAAGGAAAATGTCAACTGTAGCCCTTGCTATACAGAATGTTGTACTTGCAAGAGAAGAATTCCAGTAGTAACATTGGACAAGTTTTGAAGGGTTGTAACTCAATGGCAGACATCAGGAAAAAGTCTGAAAGTAATCAAAGTCTAATGGAAGAATGGTTGAAAAGTTTGAAAACAATAATTGTCACCATTGAAAATAGAACGAATCGACTATCCTTGAAAGTAATTCCCTTTCAATGTGATAAACCTGCATCAGATGTTTTCCGTCTTGCTCAAATCAACATTACTGACGTGTGTAATTACAGTCGATAACTGTGTTGTTAAAACATAAGCTTGTATCTGCTACAATGGTTTAAATAAATGTTTTGCAGTGAATGTAAGCTCATGCCGATTTGTGCTAACAAAAAGTAACTTTTAAAAATATATTCGAACAACTATCGTTGTCATTGTCATCTTATTTAAGATTTTTGGATTAAAAACAACCCCAATCAACCTACAAATTAACAAATGTATGCAGAACTTTTTATTGTACGTTATGTATGTGATGTGATCGATCTTGTTTTTACGTCTATAAATCCCTTGAAAACCTTGTTGAATAATTTTAATTGTTTTTCAACAGCAAAATTGTATTTTTCTCCAAATCATGTGTTTATTTTGCAAAATGTTATTATGCATTCTTGTTTCTAAAAGCAGTTCGAAAAGATACTTTCAAATCTTCTACCGGAAGGTCATTTTAACAATCGATTTAAAGCATTTCCTGAGATAATTAAATTTATTACTTAATCTATTAATTCATTATTAATTATTCCGATTTAACTATTAAAGAATTCAAATGCATATGAACATTACAGTTTTGAATTCTTTATTTTCTTTTCACAATAGTACTGTGACAAAAATTAACAGCTGAGGCATGTTATGACACAACCAAGTGTCATGCAGATATACAACGAATTCATGAGAGGTGTAGATTTCGGGAATCAGAAAATTGTACCTCAATTCAAGGGTATGAAGTTGTGGCGAAAAATTCCGTTTAACTTGTTGACTGCATTTCTGCTGAAATTAAATGTACATTTTGACAAATTGTTTTTGGTGACCTCAATAATATTAATACAAATGCAATTATTAATCTTATAACAGACTTTTTCTGAGATAATCACAGATAACGAATAAATAACAACAGAGAATTTGCATTTGGTTTCATGCTGCAAACACACTAGGCGTTTTAATTTCACAACCGGTATACTCGACTTAAATTATTAGTGGTTTAAGGTCATCGTGTGGTAATTATTTAGTAGTTTTCAAGAGAAAAATCATTGCTGTTTTTAATTTTACCTACAGGTATTATCTAAAAAATTATTCAGAAACGTGGAAACAAAATCTATCAACAGTTACAAATATAAATCTCCAAATTTTGTGTGTGAAAAGAACTACATGTTTGACGTGACTGTTGAAATCCAGCAGTTTATGCAAGATTTATTGATTTTCGTTATATTTTCATTATTTTTTTTTATTTCATTCAATGCATATATCTGCTACAGAAAAAAATTGAACCACGTTTCAGCAGAGCATTGTCAATGGTTTAATTGGAAATTAAAGAAATGGCAACTAATGTAAAGGCAGAAATTCCACTACTAGTTTGCATCATCATTTTGTAGATGTTTTTACAGGTGGGAGAATAAAGTGAATTGTCTTTTCTGAAAGAAATGTTGGCTTCAAAAAAACAAGAAATAGCACAAGGTGGTCCAATTTGTAGTGTAGGACTATTTTTGGAAGCTGTTTCTTAGCACTTATTTACATAGTGAAAACAATTTAAATAAGGATTATTTTCACGTTGCAGATTTTATAAAAATGTATTGTTCAAATTAAATAACTAAGACTTTTTTCTGAAATCATTGACACATAGCCCCACATCCTCTACATCTGTAGCTAAATTTGTTCGTCGACATCAGACCCACTCTTCTCCGAGTTGGGACGTCATTTCAATGTGATTAACGTGAACTCAGTGTTTTGTTTGATCGTTCTCTGATAGACATATTCCATGGCGTTAAAGAGCGCTGTTTAAATAGGATCCAGCATATACAATTTGATTAGCGTCAGTTAACGTTCCGAACACCGATGAACGGTAATTGATGTGCACTATATGTAGTTACACATTTATGTATATAAACGTTTGATTTGTCGTGAAATTTGTAGTTTAATTCTATTTGAAAAAAGAACAGAAAATTCTTTCCTTAATTAATCTATGGTAAAGGTATTGAATTTGATACAAGTTAAGTGATTACGTGTATCACCCGGACAATTTTAGTGTGCATTATTTCGTTCGGTTTTTACACTTGTTCTTTTTATTTATTTATTTATTTTGTGCAAATTAAGAATTTAAAGTGAATTATAAGTTAATGTAACAAGTTCCGCAGAAGTTTTAGGATTCTGTGCTAGAATCTTTGCAAAATAAATTAACTTTGTTGTCTACTTTAAACAATTTCAAATGACCTCAATAGTAGGCCCAATGCATCTCATTTATTACATTTACTACATTTATTTCATTTTTAAAAATTTTTGTTCAAAATTACGAATCTTTCCCGCCTAATTGACGTTCATTGCGGAAGAACAATTAAATGACGTCACAAATACCACTGACGTTCTACGGGGAAAAACAAAATTTAGTGGGAATGACAGAAATATCACTTTGGCAACAAGATGGTTAACGAGATGTATTGAGCGTTATATAAACGTCCAATAGATTTTTTTGAAGTCCTATAAGGAAAAAAAACTCTTTCCGAAAATGAGAAGAGCAGGACCAGCAGACAATTGAAAAGAAGTTAAAACCCTCTGAATCCTTAAATCTTGTTATTATTTTTCCACTATATATTTCAAATATTTTAACTTTTGAGTAAACAAATTACTCTGTATAATATATGGTCCTAATTAACTTGAACAAATTCTACTTCATTTTGTTTTATTTCATGAAAATTGATCAAGAAAATGTTGCATTAAATAAAAAAAAAATGAGGATAAATGCACATGAAATAGTACACATACTATCACTCTGCAAACAAATATTTTGGGATTTGGCACAGAACTGTTTGTAATTAAAGCTCCATTTTGTTTTACATCATGTCAAAGAACACAAAAGTTAATTACCCAATATTTTACCTTCCATCTCATCAAATTCCTTCTTATATAAGATTGTTTATATTCAGTTTATCAGTGATTAATGATATTTTATTAATTGTCTGTCAAAAAATTAATTCATTCATAAATTATTGTGATGAAGTATATTTTTTTAACTGCCATCTCCCTGCACAAGCATGACATGATACTCATAATGGTATTTTTTCATTCTATACAGTCATGAATATAAGTATCAGAACATGTATATATATGCAGGAGTATAGAATGTGTATCAAATATTTGCCAAGAGATGAATGAAGTGGAAGAGTGACAATTAAGAAGACTTGAAAGTGACAAGGCCTTTAGCTTGTATGTCCATGATTCCTACTGTTTACCAGTCAACCAAGAGAAATCTGGGAAAGCTTTTAAAGATATAGGTAGGTCAAAATAAAATAATACTGTATTATTGTTTCCTGCTTTCTGACTGTTTTTACTTTTATTACCCTACCATAAAGATGGCAATAATGTGACAATAAGCAATTTTATTTTTAAAGTCCAGGTTGCTTCCCCATAAACTAAGGTAAATATTTGTTCAAATGCCTATCTAGTACTTACCTTTGTTAAAGGTTTGGAAGTTGGAAACAAACAACAAAAAATATTTTTCTTTGGCCTTAATAATTTCCATGTTCATCTGTGCTTTAGTATAAATTTATAAGTACCAGATTTGTTGTCTTATACAAACTTAGTTGGTACTGTAGCATCAATTGTATATGTTCTGATATATATAAAACTATCTTTTGTGTTTTATGTAGGAATCCAGTGTAACATAACTAATCCCATATTAGCGGAGAATACTATGTTGAAAAGAGAATTAGAAGAAGAGAGGATGTTTGGCCAGTATAAATGGGCAGTTGGGAAAATCAAGGACAATGAAGAGAGAACCAGATTTTATACTGGTCTACCTTCCTTTGCTGTTTTCTTGCAGGTGTTCAAGAAAGTTTATATGAAATATTTATCATGTTGATCATATATAAAGTTATTATTAAACGATCAATCCAGTTTCAAGAACCTTTGCTTTTGATCACTAGTGAATAACATCCTCCTTTGTAATTTGCTAAAACACAACTTGTACAGCTGTATGTAATTAGATTAAAACTGTTAGTTACCTGTCCAAGGATGATGGTTTCCTCTTGGTTACCATTAAAAATGACAACTCTATTGCAGGGATGCATCCAAAAGGGTGTTAAACCCTAACACACACTCTTTCTTGTCAAAAATAAAATTATAAATTTTGTATGATTATGAATTTATAATTTTAATACCGGTATTAAGTAAGCATCAATTGTTTTCGAATGATTGTGTTAAATCTCTGACATTAAATTCAATAAATCCCTGAAGAAAAAAGTATCTGTTTTATTTGTTTATTTTCAGTTTTATTTTGCATACTACTGATTTTATAATAATATCATTTGTTTCGTTTAGTTTTATTCAGGAGAAAGCGTTTAGAATGAAATACTGGGTTGGACAGAAGACAGACAGTACATCAGACAAAGGTTATTTTCTTTCATTTTTCATTAATTTTCAAAATTTTTGAAATGCTTCGTCAAGTTCAATTTCAATAGGCACAATTAAAATATTATAGCTTCTTACATGAATGAATTGAATTGTTAGGGGCCGACGATTTAACTTGAAAGGGAATGGGGGGCTTGGTTTTCTCCCCAAAAAATATTTTGGTAGCAGAGGTTAAGAAAAAAATTTTGAGGAAGAATTTCCGCCATATAAAACAATGCTAATAATGAAAAATAACATTTGTCGAGACGCCTTTAAAAATAAATATTTTTCCTTGCTCTGCCTGGAAAAAATATTTCTGGCCAGAACAAGAAACCAAGGCCTCCCCTTTCAAGATAAATAATCGGTCCCTTATACAAAATGACAATAATATTGTACCTGTGAAAATCCACGAATCTTCACATCCCCGGCACTGTAGTGTTTGACTCCTCGGTCTAGCCGTTTAAAATTTTTCACACCTTCGACAGCACCAGTAGACCTTTCACGGCTGATCGTGTAATTGTAATTGTATATGCTGGACAATGTTATTTCAGGCCATTCAATTATGTAACCATAACCAACTCTGTTAAAAGGTGGTAGGTTTTCTTTAAAAGATGGAGCAATGGCCTCTAATTCTGTTTTAACTTGGACAACATGTGTTAGTGCCAAAACTGGTCTGTTCAGTTTGTTGGCGTTTAACTTATATGGCAGTATATGGACCGGTTGGTGGCCCCAAACATTATATGGACTAAAGCGCAGCTGAGGTCCATATATTTTGTGGGGCCACAAACCGGTCCATATACTGCCATATGACCCATCGTGACATGAACTATTTGTTAAATTATACTTTACTTTTTGTAAGGTTCTATGCTCACTTGCTTGTTCCATATGCACATCATGTACTGTCAAGACCGATCGTTTTAGGTTATTTTTGTTCTGAAAAAACATTTTGCATATGACTTGGGGAGTTTTTTACGTCCTACACCGACAACTTAATGCCCGTGGTCGGACGGATTACTTGTCGTATATAATCTTCACTGACATATTGCCCATCACATATTTGGTTATTTGTGTTTTTCCAACAGATGTGTAAATCCAATTCACATTTTATATACAGCCGATCCATATACATTATATGGATCGGTCCATATACTCCGGTCGATCTATATTTTATTATATGGACCGTTTAAGATTACAAAGAAATCATTGAAAAATAATTCATCAGTACTGGGATACTGAAGTGTTGCCGTCCGGAAGCGTTAGTGCGCATGTTCGAGATTTATCGTAAACTTGTTTATTAAAGCCGTATACAAGATGCCACAGCGCAAGGTTTGCAACGTCATAGAACTAAGACTTGTTTTGATATCTGGCGCGATATATCTATACAATATATTCGGCAGTAAAGGGTTAAGGTATGTTGTCAATCTGTTCTTAACAAAATGTAAAGCTTTCTGTTCGCCTCTCACGCCTATCTTTTTCTTCCTTCCCGTTCGTGGAATACTAGTATTTTCTTCCGATCCTCTCTCTCGAATACGTTTCAGAAATTTACTGATTGTTTTCCTGTTTTTCCCCGTCATCTCTGCAATTTTACAATGTATGTGCTAATAAGCCATGCTCCGACAGTCCTACAATTATTCGTTCTCCTCTGTTGTCATTTGTTTACCGTGCCGTGCCATCTTGACAGCAGACGAATTATTTATGTTTCACTGACTTGCGTAGACACACAAATGACGTCATCAACATGTACATGTAATAATCATTGACCCGTAACAGCGTTATTTTATTAGTTAAAAGTGAAAACTCAAACAAAAACTAAGGAAACTTTCGAGTTGGAAAAAAATGACGTCAGCCATTTTAGGAACTCATATCTGTCTAACGACTGTATATTCCTTGGTCCGTTAACTAAGTATATATTATCTTCTTATCAGTATTAATTCTGCAATATGATTGGTCAGTTAAACGTCTTTACATGTCGTTGCTAAGTCATATAACCGATTGTTGCTAACCGCTAGTTGCGCAATATTACGTAAGATGTATTTATAGTAGAAATGGTATTTGGTTTGCGTCATATAGTGGATGATGAAATCTTGGATAAGAGGTCGAAATGTTTTTTTTATTTTTAGCAGGAAAGAAAACAAAAGACAGCAGACATGGAAATTAGCACAGGACCGACATCCCGCTACCTGTAAAAAATTGTTCGGTCCTGTAAATTTTAGCAACTTTTGTAACACAATCTTAATAAAATATTTCAAAATCATGAATTCGGTCCTGTAAATCCCAAATCCTAAACTCCATGACTGTAATGACAGTTTGACAAACAACAATATTATGACGTCTCTGCAAGACATTAAGAGCCACAACTTATTTTTTCAACATCAGCATTTAACACCTTCAGTCCTTGTACCCTCGGCTTCGTCTACGGATATGAACGTATATAACTAATAATGTTACCGACACTGTTTTTCTTGTCTGGAGGAGTCCTCAGTGGCAAATAAGTTAAAACAGTTAATCATTTAATGTTGATCACTTGCCTGTCAACACTAAACTTGCAGATTTGAAGCTTATTGTAGGCATGGTGTGCTCACTCCAGCATTAATTTCAAAGGATTGCCAGTAATCCTTCCGTCTGATATGGCTTCTTATTGAAAACACTGCCTTATATCCCCAACCTCCAAAAAACTAAATAAACTGATACAGTCGAAAAATTGCTGAAAGTTTCGTTGAACCCCTTTCAGACTAAGAAAAAAGTAACCAGTCATAATGAATATTCTGTACCTAATACGCAACTGTATTCCGAGCTTTAAAACTGTAAATAGTAGTCGCCGCAATCTTCCTGTCACTACGCACATCCAAAGTTAACCTCGATTTTTATGTATTTATTCTCATTTAAGCATATCTTAACATTACAAAACAGCTAAAATAGTTGTAACTTATATATTTCACATGTTTTTTTCAATATTTGTTATAATTCATGAATTTTCCGCAAGGTCATGACAACGATGGAGAAAAAACATTTGCTTTGCCCATCAAACGGTCGTTAAATGTGTTATTGTCTCCACTTGTTTCTCTGTCAATAAAATCGCGGTTTTACAGGTCATATCAGGGAAATGCTTTCCGACAGTCATTTTATATTTTGTTTACAGTCTTCAATGCCTACAATTATCTCCCTTGGTCCACAATGTTTTAACATTATGAATGTCTATTTTGTATATTGCTATAAGGCAGAAATATGAATGTTGATAACAATTAGTGGAAAAGTGCTGGATTTAAATACATCCTGTAGAAATGGTCATGACATATATAATTTGTTTATATTAGATTATGACCTATCTCTATCTGTTGCTACTGAATCAATTTTCATTAAGGAATACTTCAAATTGCTGAACAGATTATACGATATAATATGGTTTGGGTCTGTTTACGCCTAATAGACCGCGAAGCGGTTTATGAATGGTGTAAACAGACCCAAACCATATTATATCGTATAATCTGTTAAAAAATTTGAAGTATTCCTTATAATTTAATTTTAACTATAAATCTTATCAATATTTGCAGTAAAAGCGTCGATGTCGTCGTGGAACTGTTTGAATTTTAACGGCGTTAGAATAGGTCAAAGGTCACGCAAGGTATTTCTTATAATATGGTTTGCCCGATTTGAATTGACCAATCAGATTTCAGCTTACAAAGCAAATTAAATTATTACAAAATAATACAAGATAAAAATAAATAAAAACCATATTTTACTGGGGTTGCCTCATTTTTGGTAAAACAGTAAAACAGTATCATGGATTTGGTGAAAAGTACGTTTTGAGCAATATAATATAGAACCTTATCTGACAGAATTCCCGGGTGAATGCATGTGCTACATAGGGCTGTGCTACAGGGGGGAGTGCACACAGGTATTTTTTTGTTTTGTTCAAAGTAGAATTTATTTAGTTGCAATAGTGTTTAACCTTACTAAATTAATTTCGCTTCTGTTTCAATTGAGTAATTTGGCATTTATTTTGTCCAATTGTTTGTTGTTTCATCTACAAGGAGCTACAAGAAAATCTGACAAATTCATACCGTTTAAGGCCATGTAACTTACAGTTTAAAACCATAAATTTGTGTGTTTTTGACAGAAACATGTTTTTGTTTTAATTGTTTACTGTTGTCTGACAGAATAAAGTGAAAATTACAGCATTATAGCTGTAGGGGCGGAACTAAACATCATTGAAATACAAACTTTTAGACAACAAAGTAAAAAATCGATACTTCAACTTGACAACGACCTCTTTAATTATTTGCATATAGGGAAACTTTTAACATATGTTGCCCTTACTTTCGTTGAGTAACGAGAGACCCCACAAAACTAGCGAAATAATTTCAGCTATATCAATTAAATTTTCGGGTGTCATATCAGATAAAATTTTGCGCAAATTCAGAAACCCCGAAGGGTACTCAAGGAAACTCGCAAACACCCATAAAATAGTCCAGAAAGGGGCTTTGCACAATCAGCTGTAATATAGGCAATACATTTAATTTCTTCTCCCTCAGTCAAAGGTCATTTACAGAGCCGTTGTCAGTTGTAGAATGCAATTCGATCGCATCAACCTTATCAATACTGTGTGTAATCTAAGGAAGCAATCGACTTCTGATAAATCAGTTCAAGTGGTAAGTTTCAATTTGAGCGTATGGCTTTTCCGTTTCTGTAAGAGAACGTGAGGTATACGCCACAAGGCTTCCATTTTGCCCCGATTTTTTTACGCATCACACTGAATTTCGACCAGTTTAGGAGGAGAAGCGCTTACAAGGGATGTGGACAGACGGAAGGACAGACAGACGGACAGACAGGGTGATTCCTATATACCCTTACCCCAAACAAGTTTGCGTGGGTATAAAACTTGCCTTTATAGTACAAGGAGCGTGGCACTCCGCAAACTCATTACTTACTACGGCCACGCTTTCAGTATTATGGCCTGACAACCTCAAACGAGATGGGCGTCTACCATTCCGGACAGCAGAGGATGCGCTGGGATGCTCTGTGTTAACTGGAGCAAACCCTCACGGCATGGTCTCAGTGGTCAAAAGTTGTCAAGTCTCTGCTTTGGTCAAATCCATAAAAAATTTCAATATTTACTGGTGGACAAAAACGAATCAAATCTCAGCATTCATTATAATCATGTGACGTGAACAACACATATAAATATATCGCAAAAAGCTTAAATATTCAGACTAAATTGTGTATCTGATGTGTTCGTGTGCATATATTAAAGTTTGTATAACTAAATCATTATTTGTTATTGATGGAGATCTCGTGCTCGACTGAATAAACCAATGTTTGTTTTTACTTTACGTTTTAAACAGAAAATTAGCATCGTTGGATTTGTATTTACTTTTTACGTTCATTCATTCTTTCTTATTTTGTTTAACAATTTCGTTTCTGTTTAAGACCGTACAACCACATAAAAACGAAATATTTAAATTATCCATGATTGTTCATCATAAATAAAAGGCTGAAAAGAATAACGTGTATTTCTAATTTTTATTTTTGATTAGTCCTGTCTTATATATACACTTGGCCAAAAGTTAGGTACCACCAGATTTTGCTTCAAATGCATAAAAAAAATAATTGTTTCTGGTTCTTTGTACATATGTTATCAACAAAAGCTAGGTTTGTAGTATCTATTGTTAAAAAATTTAAATCGCTCGATTCACGATACAATAACAATAAAGATTTAAAAAAAACCACTACCCTCAGCTTTTGAAAACTCAAGTTTGGCGCCTTTTTTTATTTCATCATGTGCACGTGCGTAACAAGTTAAATTTATCCTGTTTTGAAATCATTTCAACATTTTACGTCGAAAACTAGCAGATGCAGAGAGATGGCAAGCAGTTGGTATGATAAGGGCTGGAATGACACACCGGCAGGTTTCAGATAGGTTCAATGTTAGCCATCAGTAGGCTAATGAGACGATATAATGAAACTTGAATTGTTGGGGAAAGGCCAAGATCAGCGCGACCGAAGAAAACAACGAAGAGAGAAGATACGAAAACTTGCTAAACAACAACCATTTACCACTGCAAACAGGTTGCGTAGTCGATGGAATGTCCATGTTAGAACCAATAGACGGACAGTAAACAGAAGGCTAAGACTTCGAGCACAAAGAACAATAAGACGACCAGCACTTACACAAAGACATAAGGATTCCCGGCTGCATTGGGCGCGTGAACATACAGGGTGGAATATTCGCTCTTGGAAAAGGATTCATTGGTCCGACGAAAGTCGTTTTCTTCTGAAACCAGTTGATGGTAGGATGCGGGTATGGCGTCAACGCAACACAACTTTTGATCCTGCACATGTTCTGGGATCTACAGCTTTGGTGGTGGCGGGGTGACAGTTTTTGGGCTGCTTCTCATATGACTGTAAGTTATACTTGTATTTATTAGATGGTACACTAACTGCTTTAAAATACAGAGATCAGATTCTGGACCCCCGTATTGTGCCCCATTTTGATGCGCATCCACTTGAAAACAGACCCGTGTTTATGGACGACAACGTAAGACCTCACAGAAAACGCATTGTCCAAGATTATTTTGCAAATGAGGCAATTGAGACATTACCATGGCCTGCCATGCGTCCGGATATGAATCCGATAGAGCATTTTAGGGACTATCTCAGTCGGAAAGTTAATGAACGTGACCAGAACGTGTCAGAACATTCAAAAATTGCGTGATAGATTAGTTCAGGAGTGGCGGAAATTCCCTCAACGTAGACTTCAAAGACTTGAGGAGACGAGTTTAAGAATGGTGGATACACACGATACTAACTCTTTTCTTGTGAATAAATGTTTAAAAATGATTTCTCCTTACATTAATAACACTCAATTTGCCAACTCTCTGTATGTTACATCACCAGCGGTTCAAACTGAAACTTTTTTGGAGTTATTATTTTGCAGTTTTATGGCACATTTTTACAAACGACATCTTGTTGGTCTTTTCTATACATTTTGAATAGAAAAGTCATCAACTTTTTAAAAAATAGTCGACTATTTTAATCGAAACGTGAAATAAACATTGGATGGTTAGATATTGATAAAAATATTGGTTTTAAAATGTCACCTCCGCTTAAATCCTGGTGGTCCCTAACTTATATGACCACATGTATTTATAAAATAAAAACTTTTCTTAGAACAAATACAACATCGCAACATAATCATATATTTTTCCCAATATATGCGAGTCTCATGTGTATTTAGCAAAAAGTTTCATTTTTTTTATAAACCGTATATCGTTTTACAAAAGGTGTGAACATTAGGAGGAAACAATTAACAACCATCTCATTAGATGCATGGACACTTCATTTTGCCAATAATTTATATCATATCAGTTGTTAGACTCATTTAAATCATATCACTCGTAAAGATAACGTTCAAAGATAATACTTAATTTTGTTTTAAATTGCTTTTAATTTCATACTTATTCACGTTTAATTTCGATAGTACTTGTATATGTGTATTATTTTACGTCAGTCATGTTTTTTTTATTAAATATGTATTGGATGAATTTCTAAAATATTTTATTCCCAAGAAAGTACGTTTATAATATTTACAATGAGTTTTGTTTAAGTTTTCTCGTCTTATACCATCCTCAATTTTTTTCTTTCGAATCAAATTTATTTTGCACAAGTTGTGTATTTGTGAGGGTACAATCAAGGTCAAACGCAGATTAAACTCATTGTTCGTTGTTTTAATATAGACGAAGGTAGGATTTCATTATTAAATAAACTGAACTACAGCTGTAGTAACATGATAATATTTAGTTTGCATTTAAATAACTATAAACTTCGGAAATTCAAAATTTGTCACATGGATTGATTGAGTATTGTAAGTTTAAAGTGTATTATCTTGTTAACCATTACAAAAATTACACATTATTACCCGCTTTAGGGGAAAATACCAGGAAATAATGAAACACGAGTCCTGGAGACCTGGACTTCATCATGTGTCTATGTATGGGGTCTACTATTAGACTGACCAATAAGGAAGTAATCAATCGTTCTGATATACCAAATAAAATAGTTTCACTACTGTTTGGCAATTATGACAATAATTTGTAGACGTTTTTTAACAATAAAGAGAAACAATTTAATAAACCGTCCTAACATAATAACAATTTTTCCATATTTAATTCTGTACATCAAAATATGTAACAAAGTGAATGTTGCCATCAATCCATCAAATTTAAATCTCGTATGCGTACCCCTTCCACTCCAAAACATATACAAGATTAAAAATGTGCCTATAGTGCAGCAGTTTATCCATATGTTGTAAAAATGAAACTTTGCTGTTCTTTGAAAGAATTTTTATCTTTAGACTTTCTTCTGATGAATAATTGTTCCTCGAGTTCTTTTAAAAGGCTCCTATTTGCTGTAATTGATATAAAATCTTAAATGATCTTTTCATTTACTTGATTCTGCAAGTTAAATGAGTACGTTTTTTTATATTAGAGTTATCTTTCTTTGTTTATGAAAGTTATTTTAAACACGGAAGTTATTTTTTTACACGTGCGCTCATCAATAGTATTTATAGATCGTTGTATTTTGTAAATATAAATGCTCGACGGAATGTCAGTGAATCTCATCAGTGGAAACTACGCGAATTTATATGTTTTGGTGCTAATTGGCACGTAACATGACGACGTTCTTGTTTTATAACGTTCGGAGTTGTTTGAACTTTGGTCCGTTTGGATTTTGTCCAATGCAGACGCATTTTCAAGGCTCTTGGTAATTTTATTTAAACTCGAAGATTTCTTTGGTAATTTCAAATTCCTTTATTGGAAATTGATAAGTTATATTTAATTACATTTAATTTAATAATATTACTGAATATTTCGTCTTGAAACGGCGAATGCTGTGACGGATTCTAAGTATTTAGGAAAACACCAAGTTATTTTTAGCTTCATTTCCAATTTGGGGATTTGAAATATAATTTATAAACTGTCGATTATTGTTTCACTGACATTCAAGATTTTGACTGTGATATTTGTTTAATTTGAATATTTTTGCTGTTTTGAAAATATAAATTCGTTCCGCATGATAAAGATTACTTTACACACAATTCATTTATTAGCATAGTTCAAGCTAAACCATTCCGCTCGGATAAACACAATTACCGCAACACATAAATAACAACCTCAACACGTGTATTTGTTTGTTCTCGCCACACAACAGATTGGAAATGCTCAACAGAGCCTAGCATTTTCTGACATTGAACGAAATTGTATTTGACAGTAATTGATTAATTGATTGGATGTTTGCTTTACGTCCAGCGAGCTGTGTTTCAGCTACGTTCAGCACGAGAACAAGTTAACAAACAATAAGTCAATAGATTTATTGATTGATTGGTAAAGATGGACCAAAAAGACGAAAATTGTCAATGCCATTGAAAAAATATTGAGTATGATTACGAGCGGAACTTTTCGTCTTTTGTAGCGGCTATAACAAGCCTGCTCTTATCGACATCTAAAAAGGGGGTCTTTATCGTGCAAGGAGCGTGGCACTCTCCAAACACGTTACGCAATGTGGTCTGCGGTCACGACCTTACAACACCGAACGAGAGGGGATCCCTTATCTGGGGTCGAGATGGATAGCTCCGTTGCACAGTATGATCCCAGAAATTTGAAATTAAATTAAACCAAAACCTTTGATAAGCATTTGCTTTAATCTTTTTAAGTGAGGAAATGTATCATTATTAAAGTTTACAGATTTAACATATTCAATGAAACTTTGTGTCCCAGTTCTTTACGATTTGCTCCTGTATTCATATGAAACTGAATCTTATAACAGACAATGAGGTTAGGCTAGGTTGTTTAATATCACATAAATATACAATGGTCATGTCATTTTAATTAACAACCCTCACTTTATTGAATGGCTTCCGTTCAAATATCCTTCAGAACTGAGAATTAAAGGAAGTACTTAAACAGCTTTATCTACATCATGTTTTGATTTACACATCGATTATGATAACAACGGTCTTCTCTGCAAAATATTAAGAAAAATCTAGGCGATTTTAATATTTGAAATTACTAATTTCCTCACTTATGTTGCAATATTCCAGTTACATTTCTCAATTGATCAGGTATGCAATGAAGGTAATAACAAAATACCGAGGAAACTGTCAAGAAGACAAATCAAAAATCAAAATCCTAGAACTGGCAAACTTTGGAACCAACAACCAGAAAATCAGCAACTACTGGTCGGAATGGTCTTGACTTGGTACTTGCATTTCAAAAGAAATGGTGGGTTTAACCATGCGAAACCTCCCACTTCCATTACTGTAGTGTGTGAGGTGGTTAGTTAAAGAAATATGATAGATATTATATACCAATAGTCAGTAATAGGTGTATCCAATAATCATCGCAGCACGACCACTGTGTACTAAATTCCGATATTAGGGAAACGACATTTTAAGGCGACATAGAATATTTTTCAGCAAGTAATGGAATCTATAGAAAAACGTGTAAAATGCGCGGACGAGTCATTTGTTCTTGTAACCTTGGTTTTGTAAGTTTAAATCGGACTGAATGATTAACATGATAAACAGTAGATGACCATTTGGATAAGTATAAATAGTCTTAACTTTTGATCTGTCGCAATGCTGGTTAATAAGATCAATATGGGAACATATTCAACTAGTTATACCCTTTATATATTATAAGAGGGGCCTCTGTGGCTGAGTGGATTATGTAGTTCGCCTACTATTGATCATATGGTCAGTCAACAATGCGATTGCCGCTCTGGCGGCATGATACGCTTGACTTCAATCTTAATTGACAAGGATTGCTTGTTTTGTACCAATGGTCGGGGTTTTTCCCCTGGTACTACGACTCCTCCCCCAATAAAACTGGGTACTCATTGTGCTCCTCTCCTCGCCGACCTGTTTTTGTACTCTTATGAGGCTGACTTCCTAGAAGGCCTGCTGAAGAAGAAAGAAAAGACGCTGGCCCAGACCTTTAATTTAACTTTCCGCTATTTCCGCTATATTAATGATGTTTTGTCCCTCAATAATACTAAATTGGTGACTATTTACATTCAATTTACCCAAGCGAGCTTGAAATTTAATACACCAACAATACACTAAGGTCAGCCTTTTACTTAGACCTACTTGTAGAAATGGACTTAAGAAAACTACAAACTAGACTCTTCGACAAACGTGATGACTTCATCTTTCCAACTGTCAACTTCCCGCTCATCGACAGCAACTCCAGCTGCTCCAGCGTTTGGTGTGAACATTTCACAACTTATACGTTATTCTAGATCCTGCGATCAATATTCCAGTTTTTAGACCGATCACTGCTGTTGACTGCTAAACTACTCAAACAAGGATTTGTTGTATCTAGTTTGATGTTATCTAACCATGACTTAATTGATCGTTGTGGGAAATAAGTGTCTCAAATACGATCGGACATTTTCGCTGAGGCATAGGTAGTGTTTCCTATTTCTGGATTTGACTTTTACCTAGACATGACAATGAGTAACTCGACGGGTGTCTAATTAGAGGCAGGCATAACTTACCCGTCCGACACCTGAGTGCACAAATGGTTTTTATTGGGTTCGGGTTACTCTCTTTCTGTTTTCGTGTTTTTTGTTTTGCTGTTATGTATGTTTGTCTTTATCCGGATTTGTAAATTTGCCTTGACTTTTGGCTCTTGTTGTTCGGTCGGTTTTCTTTGCTATTTGTTTACTAAATCTAAACAAACCTACATTACGTGTACATCCTTAGTTTTTTTTTGTGTTTTAGTTGTACACTTCAGTTGCCAAAATGTATCAAAGTCAATAACTAAATCAGCAAAAGGACATCTTCTCTCGTTTTGAAGATTGTCCAACCAAAAATACTGTAGAGAAAATACAAACCTTGGCACAAAATATGTTATGATTTATTTAAAATAAATTAAGTAACACATGTGTCCATATAATAACTAAAAATCGGTTAAATTTGGATAAGAACAGCGAAACATTCTCATTGTTTAACGCTAAATGAATAAAATGTCACCAAAGATACCAAGGTTAATAAAATTTACTACGCCAGACGCGCGTTTCGTCTAATCAAGACTCATCAATGGCGCTCGAACCCAAACAATATTTAAAATCCAAATGAATGAGATGTTGTACAGCTTTTATCACCAAAATTCCAAAACGTTATACCAAAATCCGGCTAAGGCTATCTACACCTTGAAAATAGAAAAAACCTTAGAATTAAAATAATTTTAGAAATTTCAGGGCAGTAAATTTAGACAATGACTATATCAGTGAAAGAATCAATGATATTCCTGTCAGCACCGAAGTGTGACTACTAGGCTGGTGATACCCTCGGGGACTAACAGTCCACCAGCAGTGGCATCGACCCAGTGGTTGCAAATAAAATGTCATCAAAGATACCAAGGTTAATAAAATTTATTACGCCAGACGCAAGTTTCGTCTAATCAAGACTCATCAATGGCGCTCGAACCCAAACAATATTTAAAATCCAAATGAATGAGATGTTGTAGAGCTTTTATCACCAAAATTCCAAAACGTTATACCAAAATCCGGCTAAGGCTATCTACACCTTGAAAATAGAAAAAAACCTTAGAATTAAAATAATTTTAGAAATTTCAGGGCAGTAAATTTAGACAATGACTATATCAGTGAAAGAATCAATGATATTCCTGTCAGCACCGAAGTGTGACTACTAGGCTGGTGATACCCTCGGGGACTAACAGTCCACCAGCATCGACCCAGTGGTTGCAAATAAAATGTCATCAAAGATACCAAGGTTAATAAAATTTACTACGCCAGACGCGCGTTAGATGCTGATAACCTCATCATTAAATTGTGTTTCTTCCCTTTGTCGTGCGAAAAACACATACAGTAAGACATGTCGAATGGTACTCTAAATCCATGAACATCGTATAGAAGAATGCTGTGCTCTCAGCATATAGCAATCTTTTTACCAGTTGCCTTGTAGTAAATATGAGACTAAATCTACTCATGTATTTTTGCGACAGTCAAAATGTCCCGCTCTTTGACTTAATATACTGTTTTCATAAATTAATTGATTGACTTTTTTCATTTGTTTCTCTAGATAACATTGCAAGGTGGACGTTAAATAATCAATTAATAACAGTATGTTCTATAATACCGTTGAATTAGAATATTTTTTAACACCTGTAACACTTTTGGCACACTTTTGCTTCCATATATAATAAAAATATGAATACTGTCAACAGGTACCAGGTAGTGTAGAATCATCTGTGGAGAGACATGTTTGGGGTATTGGTTGCTAAGAGGGTTGGTATGGTAACGAAATACCATGTTTCGTCATTTTTTGTTTGTTTTTTGCTTAAGTTTATTTATGTAAATTTGGATCAAAACAGTATACTGTCTTAACAATTAAATACCTGCAATGATTTAAAGTGATTACTGCACATAAAATTAATAAGAAATAAAGGGTTTCTATTGGTTAACATTGTTGCTATGGTAAAATAAACGTCAAATTTCATTGCTTTTTTGTGGTTTTTCACAATTTTCTGTAGCATATCTATTGGAATCTTTCATAAAATTTCCTGAAATGTGAAACTATTGAAGTTATTATGGTTAGGAAGGCACATATTGATTTTGGGATCAGTATGTCAAAGGTCAAGGTCACACAACAATTGTGGATATGGCTGTTGGCACGGCTCCACCTGCTATTGATCAAAGTTAGTATATAAGTGAAAGAAATGCTTTAGGCCCAAGTGTACATTTTAGTGCAATAATTTTTATTGATAGATTCTTTAAAATAAAAATGGAAAGACGGGCACACATTTGCATTTATACAATCAATTTATAAGACATACAGTAAACACTTTTCAGTTATGAAAACAAAATAGGTTTGTTATCTCGTTTTTAAGATAATTGATGTAATAATTTTGGCAGAAAAAGGTGTTCTCTGACATTTTCCTAGGTTTAGCATAAGAACTATTTGGCTAATAAAACCAATGATAGAATAAATAGGCTCTGATAAAACTTTGTTTAAAACTTCTTTATGATATATTAAAAACATTGATAAATAGAAAATAGTGAGTTCATTATCAAACTGTAAAAAATGTCATGATTAAAAGGTCAATCTGACTTTAACAGAGACTTGACTTTGCTTCTTATTAAGTCTTTACTGTCCCCTTCCTCTGCAGCGCCCAAGTCCTCTTTACATGTGATCCAGTCTTGCCTGGAAAAGTAGGATGTAATTTTTTTCCGGAGAGAAACACGGATCTCTGAAATTTTCCGCATGTTCTCATCTCTTCTGCAGCAACCTTTTTTGGCAGTCATTGAATTTTGACTGGGCTTTTGGTTCCTCTGTTGCCCATCCAATAAAAAGCTTTTTCTTATTTAACTCTTGAACTGGTACTTCCTGCATATTTGCAATTTGTACGTCTTTCTGTGGAAATACATTGTTATAATTTTTTGCGTACATCTGCTTTGCTTTTTTGACACAAGCTTATTGAATCCTTCAAAACGGCAATTTCCGATTAGTGTATGTTCATCCAGTGCTTTTGTTGAGGAGAACAACCGCACGCATCCTTCTTTTGGACATTCAAACACTGTTGTTTTCTTTGACTGTATTGGTTGTTGACTGTCATCATTGTCTGGAAAAAGTAAATTGGAGTTTTAATTTTAATTAACATCATTGATTGGCTATAATTGATAGCACATGTTGACCATTTTCTTACTACATGATGCCAGTTTGGTATAGCTAGCTTGATTAGTCTGTGACATTTTTAACATTCCGATTTCTAATAATTGTCCGGTCGGTTTCCTTTGCTATTTTTCTTTAAATTTTTTTTTTAGGTTTTGAGAAAGTAGGTTGGAAATATTCATTAAACGGTCATTAACTGACTATACATGGTCAGTGAATTGCATATGAAATTTAGGCCAATATAAAAAATATCCTAGATTTTCATCTCCTTCCGCCTTGATTTTTTCACCTGCCTAAATATCAGGCATATTAGCTTGGACCATTTTTTGTGTATGGTCTATAGTCATATATTAACGATATATCCATTTAATTGTATTTTCAACACTTTTGGTTTCTGACCTTTCAATGGTTTGATTCAAATGTTGCTGATGAGAGGTTACTCCTTTAAATATGCATAAACATTAACAATTAACTTTTTATACATGTTTTGATGTTTGTATTTTGAACCATAGATGACTGTTATTTTGTGTTGTTCTTCTGCTTTATTAGGTTAAAAAAATTTACCCTTCTTACTTGTTTACATGGTTCTTCATGATTGATATCAGCTGTATCAAAACTTACACTATCATCAGTTGCTAAAAATTCTGTATAAGGCTAAACAAAAATTTATAAAGCAAAACAATGACAAGAGCTAAGATAGATCAGCAAAGCATTTAAAGAAGTTTAAAAACTTTGAATTCACTTATATTGAGATTCATGGTAAAAAAATATTTTCAGATAGACTTTTAATTATACATTATGCCTAAGGACACATATTTTGCTGTGAAAACTTTCATTTACATCCTTGCTAATAAAGCGCTACATCAGGTCCAAGTAGAATACGTTGATAAATGCTGTCTTTGTAATAAATAAATTCCCTTGAACTGTCTAGTTAAGCACTAACATCAAAATAATACCTCATTAAATGAAATCATCTATCTGTACATAATGGAATAAACCAGTAATAAGGCGAACAATACAATTCTATACAACTTTCAAGTGTTAAATCATCTTACATCTTACTTTGAAAAAAAACGTAAGTAAACCAACAGATAGATGATATAATCATTCTACCAAAGTTATTAGAATTATGACAATGTGATAGGAATGTTTTAATGATCAATTGTAAGTGAAGCATAATTAGAATTACTAGGTTTTGTAGTGCATTGTTAGATGCTGATAACCTTATAATTAAATTGTTTTTCTTCCCTTTGGTGTGCGAATGGTACTCTAAATCCTTAAACATCGTATAGAAGAATGCTGTGCTCCCAGCATATAGCAATCTTTTAAGCTGTTGCCTTGTGGTAAATATAAGACTCATTCTACTCATGTTTGACTTAATAGACTGTTTTTTTCATAAATAAAATTGACTTTTTTCCGTTGTTCTCGCTCGACAACATTGCAAGGTTGACGTAAAATAATCAATTAATCATAGCACGTTCTCTAATACCGTTGAATTAGAATATTTTGATGTCTGCTACTAGAATAGATAACTATTGAAAGTTGTCAAATAGTCACCTTACATTCAGGTATCATCTGATAAAAATATGCACTGTTTCTGCTGTTGGCTAATTAAACATGATAAGCAGCATCAAATATGAATAAGGCAACAAAATACCCTTTGTTGTTCTTGTAGAAATGGTACAAGTATATGTGAAAAATATAAACGAATAGGTATTTGCAAGGTTATAGCACCTATACATAACAATGATGCCAACCTCATTTTGTTATAATTTGCGCTCGAGGCAAAAACAGTTTTGTTGTTGTTTGTATTTATTAATTTTTAACCTCACTAACGATATCAATTTGTAATATTTTCTGTATTAATTTTGACAACTTGATATCTGATGACGGCTTCCCAGTCGATAATCTACTGTCCGGATTTTGAAAACAGGTTTTGTTCTGATTTTTTTTCATTGCATTAGGGCAAACAGACTGTTGTTTTAATAAAAAAACTATACAGCTAAAGAAATAAGAAATTAAGCACACTCGGATGACAAATATCATAACTTAAAAGCGAATTTCGTCACCAAAGACTTAAAGCTGATCGGATTACTGAATTTTGACTATATACATACATCTCTTGTTATTGCACAAAATATATACACATACGGAAAACTATATTCTTACTTTGAGAAAACTAGAAACACGTATTCTGAAACGAAAACTGCTATGAATCCGATATTTGCAAACTTTGAAACTTTTTATAAAATTTTCGTCATAAAGGGTGCCCTCCGACGAAAAAAGCTACTTAGAACATTTTATAATTACCATCATGTTAAGCACTACGGAATATCTGTGCAACAAATGTCCATTTCCCTATTCTTACTGAATTATGACTACCTGCAGATATGACTTATCCAAATTTTAACTTGAGTGATACAATGAGTGCAATACACACATGGAGCAGAATTTGCTTTCCCGTACGAATACCTGAACCTAGATATTATTCAACGTTTTGTTTTTTTTTGTGTTGTGTGTCTGTTGTGGTCCCCAAATTTATTTAACTACGGAGTTGTATATTCATGACTTATTGATTTCTGAATACTTCAAGATTCTTTTCCTTATCGACAACAGGTATTATTTTGGCGGTCAAAGATTTTAACAAACAGAACACATTTAAATTTGTTGCCCCTTTTCACAGATTTGATTGATTGATTGAAGTATTTCAGCTATATTTAGGACAAGAGCAACTATAAATCAATTTGGGAAATATATAAAAAAAAACGAAATTTTGAATGACACAGGAAGAAAATGTGTAAGGGGTAGAACATTTAGCCTTTTGTAGCGGCTACTATTATCGACATATACACAGGTGGTCCGTATTGTGCACGAAGTTGTCACTCTCTAAACAACTTAGCCACTGTCGTCCGCGTTCAGGCCGTATTTTGACCTAACAATCTCAAAACTAGAGGACATTCCGTATCCGCCAACCTACTGGACCGCTCTGGGCAGCTCTGTGGGTTGACCAATGTAAACCATTACAGTATGTTCCAGTTCGTAGATTCGGTTTTTTGATGTTTTTAAAGGACCTAATAAAAAGTTTACTGCAGATAAACGAGTTAAAGTTTCTTCAACTCTCGTTAATTATACATTTATCCACAAAATAGTGCGATTCAAATCCAAAATTTTAAGACAAACTTATCATAACTTGTATATTATCATTCCTGCAGCCACCTAATATGGAGTATATATAGTAAGTACTATTGATAACTTGGATGTTTGCTTTAAAAGTGTTACAGTTATATTCAGGAGAAAAATAAGTTAACAAACAATAAATTAACAGGAAAAGTATAGGGTATTTGCAAGGGGCGGATAAATAGTTTTGTAGCGGCTACAATGGCATGGCATATCCCCAAAATGTCACCATACTTTCTGTTTTATTACCTGCCAACCCAAACGAGAGGGTTTTCCTTATCCGCCACCCGGGGACACGCTGAGCTGCTCTGTGGGGCTAGCACTGGGAATCCTCCCAATATGGTTCCAGTGTTAAGTACGATTATACAGGGTAGGCATGTTCTATCGTGATTTGTATGCCACCGAGACGACATGTCAGGGGTATTAAGTTTTACTCATGTCCGTCCGTCTGTCCGTACGTACGTCCGAACAAATTTCCGTCAAGCTTTCCTCAGAAACCGTACATGAGAACAATTGGAAATTTGACAGTGTGATTCAGTATCTCAAGTTGTCCGTCCTAAGAGACTTTCAGACCTGTCGGACAACTATTTCCTATTTGGGACTTCATTTGTACGTACATACATCCGTCCGTATGTACTAATTTCCGTCATGCTTTTCTCAGAAGCCGTACATGAGAACAATTTGAAATTTGGCAGGGTGGTCAGTATCACAAGTTGTACGTTCTGAGCAACTTTCAGACCTGTCGGACAACTACTTCCTGTTTGGGACTTCATTAAGCGGGGGGATCTGTGTCCCATGGACACATTCTTCTTTTTTTAAAGGAGTAGTAATAAGTAAAAACTGTCGGTCTTACAAGTGACAAAATGTGTTTCATACTCGGTATCTCTTTCTGTCCTTTTACATGACTACGAAAATCCTGGGTCGGTTCCTAGGGCTCAACCTACATAGCAGCTCAGCGCAGTTTTAAACCCTGCTTACATGGTTTAGCTTGTCAAAAACTTAATAAATGAAAAAACGTTGAATAAATTAGTGACCTTAAGCAGGTTTTTGAATTAACGCCAAAAGTGATAAAACACAAAGTGACTAATGTCTAATTTTTTATATGCATTCTTTCTTTATTATGTCTTGTTATTTTCCGGTTTCTTTCTTTCTCTTTGAATTCGTTCAAATTTATTCGCTCGTTTTCTTAGACATGCGATGTCTGTTTGACACAAAATTTTGTGAGTTTCAGATTAAACAGAAGTTTAAAAGTTTTAAAATGGCTGCCTTTGAAAAAAGTACAATTTCTCATATCTCTGTAATAGCTATAGAGATTTCGATGCAAATTGGTAGATGGATGCAGCTGATAATTCTGAGCATTTGAACTGAAAATAAAATTCACCAGTAAGCCCCGAAAAGTGTCAAAATTGTCCCGAAATTAATTACTAGGTATATTGTGTTTAATTATATCATGTGTTATAAAGAAGACGTTTAAATAAAGGTATATCTCTTTATCTAAAAATAAGGTACGTTTAAACTATGTAGCCAAAATGAAGGTCATAACAAAATACAGAAAACCGAGGAAACTGTTCAAAAGACAATCCACAAACCAAAGTCGGGAAAATCAGCAAACACCAACCCTAACAGAAAATATCTAAAGAGCCTACAGCCAACACGCTATAGATACTCGGAGCTAATTACTTTGTCCAGTAGCAAAATGCTCAAATTACACATTATATTATATGTTTACAAACTGATAACCTTCAATATTGAATCTAGACACTAAAGTGTTTTAAAGACTGTCATATGCTTTTAATGATACTTTATCATTTTATGCTAAAAATTGTCTTCTATCAAAACTGTCTATGCAATTCATCATTACAAGGAAACATCATTAGATGCTATCTACAGTAAGGGCAACATATTGAATACCTTAGGAACCGTTTGGGTATGTGTAAGGGCTGAGACTCTGAAAACACGTTAACTAGTTTGGTATGCGGTCACGCTTTCCAAATATTACCATACAGCGCACAACGAGACGGCATTATCTATCCGACACCAGTGACGCCCGCGGCGGCTCTTTGGGTCGTGCAAAGTAAATTCTTACATATGATTTTCAAGAACCATACTAATTTATCTTTTTCATTACATCATATTTACATCACCTTTTGTTCAACTATTTCTTGTCTTGAAAGATCCTGCCGATTTTTTTGTAAATTTTGGATGAATATTAACATATAAATTTAATAGAAAGGAACATGAGTTATTTTTCTAATATTTTGCTAATAAATGTTTGTATTTGACCAATAGGTCCAAGTAATTAATTATATCGGTATCCCTAATGCAATTATTAATCAAATATGGAAAACTTCGTTAAAATGAAAACACATATGATTCTTTATAACTGAAGCAGTTTTGCCGTGTGATGGTTTATTGACACTGTGTGTTGCGCAAATTGCTCCGATTTTGCAAACAGATCATGGCTTCCATGTTGTATTGACGGCGTACGAAAAAGTAACTCCGAATACATTCAAAAGTATATCAAACGTTTAAAGTTTTCTAAGATATCAATAGAATATATTCTACTTTAGCATTAACTGAAAAACCAGAATTCGAATTATACCAGCCACATACAAAGCAAAAGAGCCAATAGTACATCACATGTACTATGTAATTTACAACAACGAAGCAAACATATCTGAAGCACATTTCATATTCATTTTGTAATGCATGTGTAACAATCATTACAATAAACGGTTGTTGTATGTTGCAGTTAAACATATATTTATAAGTTAGAACAAAAAAATATATATAATTTGTTTTCTTTATTATATCACTGTCTCTGATTTTATATCAGTTAATTATAAATCTGTATAACTGCTGGCTGTTTAGCTGTTTTCATAATTTGACAAGATATCCAATGCTGAAGTAACTGAAACAGTAGTTGTTTGATCGAAATCTCATTGACCCTTTCGGCAACAGTTTTTTCAATGTTCTATTATCCTGCTTGAGCAATTTTGAAATGTGTTCAGAAGATTTGTTACCTCGTAAGAAACCTAGTTTATATTTGAAATATTTTTTAGCATTCGACAAAATACTATTGAATGAAGAGAAATATATACAACTAAAACTAATTCTACTAGACATATTTCATACTAGAACTGAAACTTATTCCACTAGAGTTTATTTATCTACAGTAAATGTTTATTAAAGCCTCCAGTAAATGTTCCTGGAACCGAGCAAAATAATAAAGTCTGTAACATATTATTATGTAATATAAATTCCATTTTAGAAATGCTTTAAAAGCTGGTATATGGGTTTTGATCTCTTGTTAAGGAATTTATAGCATGAACTTTGTAATGTAATATCATAAATTCATTATACATGTTCGTCCACCAACACAGCTACTGTGAAACAGAATAGAAAGATTACAACGTTACACCGTTTAGGGTATGTCAGATGCGTAAGAAAATTTAATTGTATCAAACATTATTGGTTTACTGGTTATACTAAGAACAAATCCATTTAAATCTTGAAAGAAAATGTTACGTCGCCTATGTAAGTAAAACTACCGTGTCTGATTTTTTTCATGTATCAAACAACTTCATAGCGTTTTTGAAATTATGGGATTGGATTACATGTTTATAACTAACAATTCAATTCAAAGTTTAATTTACGATCGAAATTCATTGTTACAACACAACCTTAAACGAGCTTTAATACCATTGAAAATCATGTAAACATTATATATATAAGATACATATATCGTAGAATAAAAACATATAAAAACAAAAATATCCATTATCTGTACAGTTTTCGTGTTTATTGACAAATGTTATTAATTTTGCTTGGTTATAGTGTCGTTTTTACAATAAGAGTTTATGCACTACTTATTTGTACAATGTTTATGTCTTATTAGGTCTGACATGACGTCATTTCCGCATTTTTTCAAAACTGTGATGGCAACTGAACCGTGGATACGAATAGAGTAAAATAAATACAGTAGAAATGTCAATCTGTAATCTGTATCATCAATAAGAAATAGCTTATTGGGTATGTTATTAGGATCCCTCCACTATGTGGCGCACGCCCTATAGTGAGCAGTCTCTCCGCCCGTCCTTCCGTCCAAAATCTTGTCCCGTCCATAACTTTTTTGTCCTTTGATGTAGGCTTTTGATATTTGGTATGTAGGTAGATAACATTAAGACGATGTGTCGCATACCATGGTTGATGACTTTTGACCTTAAGTTGAGCGGGGCCCAATGAGATAGATACCAACTCACTGATATCTAGTTATATTTGAAAACTAAAAATTATTTTTTCTGATGATGAATTTCTTTTACTGTTTGATTTGATTCCTGAAGTCAACGTTTTAAATAATGCCTGACCTCTCAGTTATCACATTTTATTTACAATTACCTAAATTTATAAATAAATCGTTTATGCGTGATAAGACGAAGCATTCAGGACTTTGCAGTAGCGACTTCGAGGCGGAAGTCATTTCAGTAAAACATCGTTACAACATAGCGTCGTCTACAATGATCTAACAGACACTAGTATCGTTTCTATTTTCTGGTACCATACTGAGGGTACATAGTGCTCGACCCACAGAGATGCCACAGCCGTCACCAGGTGGCGGATGGGGGATGGTCTTTTGTTGGGGTTTTCCTGTTATAACACAGAAGCCTGACCGTACACCACAGTAGGCAACATGTACAACAGAGTGCAGCGCTCCTTGCATGCAAAATATCCTTTTTGTAGATCTCGATAAGAGTAGACTCGTTGTAGCCGCTACAAAACGCTAAAATTTCCATCCCTACCCTGTACTTTCCCAGTGGTATTCACAATTTTTCTCCTTTAGTTCATTTTCCATGGAACTGATTTTTCTGTTTAATACCTCGTTTACGTCCTAAATATAGCCGAGCCAGTATACTGGACATAAAGCAAACCATCAATTAATCAATAAATCTTTTCCATCTTCCTCATAGTGTCATAGTGATGGTCGAGCACGTCGAGGTGAAAGTTAAACGTGTACCTATAAAAGATTAAAATTAAATGACTGATTCACATTAAGTGTTGTAAAGATTTTGTGTTTGCAGAGTTGCGACAATTTTCAGAATGTTCCTGCATTACAACAGTGGCAATTGAAGAATCAATATTTTTATTGTAAAAGCTAATTTCAGTCCATTTACATGTATCTTGCCACTATAATACTATGCTTTATCAAAAAGTAGGCATCTGTACACGTTGGATGTAGGAGTTTGGAATATGAACGCATGCGTTTATTTAATGTTTATGGTCGCTTATCACACCAAAGAAGAGAAACACAGTACTCCTTAAAAACCCATTATTTTGTCACATTTTTACTAGTTACTAGTATGGTTAATGTTGCCAATTGTACTAAATTATTGCAACAAAACATGCCATATGAACATTGTTCACTGCACTGTTGTGTACATTTGTTAATGATAGCACCTATTTATACTTAGCTCATTGCTTGCTTCACAATAAGTTTTAACACAAATTCATACGAATAAATGTGCAAATATCTTCAATACTAGAAAGACGGATTTTTTAACCCGTGGTATTGATTCTGGTGGTTACTTTTATGATAGCAATATAAGGAACACAACTGTAGGTTAATATGACAGTGATGGGTTGCTTTGCATAAATTTGGAGTCGTTGTCTCTCAGAAATTTACCAACATGTTTATCATTATACTACTAAAATTATAGACCCTTTTTTAAAGCGCGTATCAAAAAACACAGAGATGTAATTTAATGATCCATATCAATATTTTACTAAAAATATTTTTAATGTGCAAAATCAACTGAATGTAACCTTATACATATTGAAGTACGAACTACAGCTATAGACTTTCGTCACGTGAAGCAAGCGAACAGTTCGTTCTTGTTTAAATTCAACCGTCTCACTTCAAGAAAACGATTGGAATCGAAGGGATTTTCACTAGACATGTCCGGTAGGTCCTACGAATTTTAGTTTTCACTGTGATCAGGACTTATATGACATTAAAAAAGAACTAAAGTTACGCTTTCACTTATAACAAATTACAAATCTACTTCGTAATAAATGCCTTCTAATTTAGCACTGGCTAGTTGGGTAGGCGTACGTTTGTTTTGTACCCCTAACGGGTTTTCCTTTCCCCGGAAATAAATTTTTGAATGTAAAGGAGGACCGTATCCGGTACAAATTTGCAGACGTAATTAATCGTTAATTGCTAATTATTTAAAGTAAAAATCGATATAAAAATTAAATATTTTAGATATGCAACATTAATTGCATGTAACCTTATATGAGTTTATACTGCGCTATTTCTCTGTGTTTGTGGTGCGCGCTTAAAAAGGGGTCCATAAATTTAGTAGTATAGATATTAAATTATTGTAACAGAACATTCATATTTTCTGCACTGTTGTTTGCATTTGTCAATAACATCGTCCATTTATGCTTAGCTCATCGGTTGTTTCGCAATAAATACATACGAATAACTGCAACGTAAACTATTTAACATTTTCGAGAAAACAAACAGAGTAGTGTAACACAAATTCCAAGATACTATATTTTTTTATTACTAAAGAATATCTTATGTCAGGATAAAACACGATACATTTATATTGATGTCGTGCATTAAAATTTCCTAACAATTTACGGAACTAAAAGTCGTAGCATTTTAAGTAAATTTGGAATAGACAATGCATCGTATTGCATATTTCTAGCAAATGTCATGTTGATATTCGATTGAGTTTTCGTGTGTTCAGAAGCTGTATTATTAACCTGGTTAATTATTTCAACCCACATATGGCTGAAAAGAAAACGAACAAGTTGAGGGATGGACTTTTAAGACTGCAAAGACAACAAGGACGATATGAGACAGTGGCTTTGAAAGTTGTTGGTGATGATAATGATGTAGATATGTCTACTTTCGAAATATAACCCGTCCATGCTGACAACCCCCCAACAAGAGGGTCTCCCATATCCGCCAACCGGGGACGCGCTGGGCTGCTCTGTGGGTCGAGCACTGGGAACCGTCCCAGTATGGTCCCAGCACAGCAAAAATAATCCGCACGGCCAAGAAGTTAACTGATATGAAACAGCACCTAAACAAAGATCTGACTCCAACGGGACTTATCTTTATTTGAAACTTAATTGGTCTCGCATAGATAGGAGAAACAACTTGAACGTAAATAAAATTATGGCAGAACGCGATGCTACACCATCAAAGAGCATTCATCGGATAAAATAAAAAAAATATGTAGAAGATACAAATGTCTTGCAAGCATCCACATCTTTACTATACTATCTTTATTTGGTTAATTCCTTACTAACTAATAGCAGAATTTGTTAAGCAAGAAATTTGAGTTTTCTTGTAGAGTTTTTTATACGGGACGATAATAGGAGCGCACAATCTTGGAATGCAGACGTAAGAAAAACAGAAAATGGAAAAAAGCACACGAGGGTATTGACTGAATACCTGTCGGAGATCTCACATGCTGGTATCTTGCGTATACTTTTAAACGAATTTGACTGAATAATATATTGATGCAATCCTTTATATCTTAAACATTTGTCATTGCATACATCAAATACTGCATTCCATAATAACGTACTGCAAACAAGAAATTTTGAGACAACTATAAAAAAACCGTATCTATATACAATATAAAGCCAATTTAACTAATTTTCTCAGCCAAAAACAGCTCTATCGGTAATCATTTGATATGTAGTTTTTATGAATATTTAACAAAGACTAAAATAAACTACCTGGATATCATTCCGCGTCCAGTTTCTATTTGATATAAAATTGTGTGTTGTTTTGCGAATAGACTCTTATTAGCGACTTCGAGTGATCTACTCAGGAATTAATAACTATTAAGACATATATTATTTTGAAAAAATGTAAGCATACAATATTTCATACATTTATACATGAATGTATGCAACAAAACAAATGTGTTGTCAGTCATATATTTCCCTACTCTTGCATGAAATGAGTGTTGCATTACAAACATAATTAAAATAATTTATAGCAAAACGCATTGTGCAAGTGTCGCATATCGGAACAAAAAAATTAATAAACCAAGAAGAGTTAATCAAAATACAAAATTAATAATTATGCGTATACATCAATTCACTGATATTTCGAAAACCAGTGGTTTATGATACCCGTCATTTTAATCAACAAACCTACTCACATATGACAGTACTTGGTTTTGACAACCATTAAACTTGGTTTAATCCCCACATTTGTTTTGAAATACGGCACAAAGTCGGGACTGTTGTAGTTGTAGTTACAGTTGTAGTTACTATATTTTTGGTTCTGGAGTTTGCCGGTTTCTCGGACTGACTTGTGGATTGTCTTTTTTGACAGTTTTCTTGGTGTTCGTTATTTTGTTATTACTTCACATAGATAAAGCGTGAACTACATTTAACCTGAACATTTCTCTGAACTTTAAAATGTTTACATACGCACCTACATATACCTCCGAATCCATAACATACAATAAATAAACGGGGAAAAGGTATGAACCAACGGAACACAATTTTGACTGCTACTGAAAAAAGTATAGAGTAGTGGTTAGGGGCGGATATTTAGCCTTTTGTATCGGTTACAATGACCTATTCTTTCTTAAAATTTACAAAAATGGGTTTTATCGTGCAGCAATAGTGGTACGCTCCAAATAGGGGTCAGACTTTTTATGACCTTACAAACCCTCCCACAAATACAGGGGCTCCCTTTTCTGCAACTCGGGGAAGCATTGCGGCTCTATGGGTCATACACTAAGAACCCTTCCAATATGGTCCTAACCAAACTGCACATTAGAAACCTTCGTATTCATTAGATACGGACACACATCCTAACATGCATACCATTAGAAGTAATCATTAATATTAGAGATTAGTCAATTATAAGGGCGCACGATTTCATGTTTGTTTGAACGTTGTTTAACGCCATATTCAAAATGTTTTAATCCATATAGCGGCGTTAAGATTTTCTATTGGAGAGAAAGCCTCCGAGTACCCGTAGTAAACCACCGACGATCGGTAGGAAAACTGGCATTCCTTGCCAGTTAAGGTTGGAGTCGAGTGTATCCTGTCCGCAATGAGAGTCGAACTCGCGATTTCAGTGTTGACTGCCACGTAATCAATAGTTGATTAACTACCTTACCCGCACGGCCACTTAGACAAATAGATACAACATCAAACAAAACAAAACAAAAAAAACCGAAAGTGATTAACATCACTACATGACGTCATTCAAAGACATCAATGGGACTTAGTTGTTATCATCATACCATTTGACTACATTTTTCACTTTTTATCTAGTAAAGAGAACTTTTTAAATAATATTAGAATTAGCAGGCAATTACCCGATAATGTTCTATTGAAAGTTATTGAATAGGCCAAAACTTGAAAGACAAACATGTTTTGAAAATTTAAAATTATACTATTCAAGTCATATCGCTACATGATTAGTAACGCTTATTAGATTTTAAGGTAAAAATATACATAATGTATTATTGATGATACCTAACTAGAACCTTTTACAAAGCAAAATTTAAAACGGTTCTGTCCTTAATGTGTCAGTTGTCCCCGTTCCAAGACATTGTTACTTGTTCTTGTAGCAATTTGACAGTTATTTAATACAGATGTTGCAAACAAAATATGGTATTTGAATATTGAGAGTTATAAATGCGTATTATATTCTGTTTGTTTATTTGGTGTTCAACGCCACTTGCAGCATTTTTCCTCCAGTTTTTATTTGATGAAGAAGCCGGAGTACCAGAAGAAAATCCGGACCTGCGGTAGAAAAACTTGCTTTCCTTGTCAGTTAAAATCAGAGCGCACCCTGCCCACGGTGGGACTTGTACCCGCATATTATATTCTGGAAGAGAATGGATAAAACAAACCACATTGTTAGCTATTTAGAATACGAAATATTAGTTTGGAATAAGCTAAAAATACGACTAGCTGAAGATTCCATACAACTCACAAATAGATATGATATGCGGGCACTATTTTGAATATTTTCGACGTTAACACAGGTCAGGAATATGTAATAAAAATCAATTAAGTATGTCCTATAAAAATTGCACGAATTATTTAGCTTAGTTATCAACATAACACTAATAATCAACCATTAGCAATAATTGGATAAATAATTAGAATAAGTTTTTTAAAATTGTTTCCGCTTAAGGGTAATTAATTCTATAAACAAGCGGAAGATGTTCCTATAATAAATTTTTTTGTTGACAATTTCAGTAAAGAAAAGAAGATTAATGTCCCCAATTAATGATTTATATATCAAGAGCAAATGCTCTCATCTCAAAATTTAATAAATAATGATTTTTTTCAGCTGCACATAACAAAACAGTTTATATTCTGTGCACTCTATGGCCACAACGAGAGAGTGTTTCTTCAATATTGTTGTGAACTTGAATGATTTGAACATTTGCTTTAACTTTAAAACTTAACCTATGTACAACATAAATGTTATCTCAAATGTTAAATTTGTGTGACAAATTTCGTACTAATTTGTATTAAATCGTATTAAACTTTTTTTTTCATGTACGTTTTCAATCCCTGTGTTTTTAAAAGACAATATTAAAAAGTATTACGGATTAAAGAAAAAAATTACCAAATCATTAATACTTAGTTTGCAAAATGAAATCAGTTCTGCTCCACTTTTAACAATAAGAAAAAAGAACGTTAAACACTCGTTATAAAACAGCTAATATATAAATACTGCAATTTTGTGTAGTATAGTTGGATTGTTTGTGTTTGAATTATGTTTTACGCAACCCTACGCAATTTTCAGCCTAATCAAAGTTTTAACTCCTCTGAAGAGCCTGTTATCAGCCTGCTTGCCACCTTTATGTTTTTTCTTCTTTTTTTTAAATGGTTTCGGTGGTTAAGGCAGTTCGTCTTATAATGATCTTGTGGTCTATAAGACTGATGTCTCACTGGGGCAGGTTGCACTCAACTTCAATCTTAAATAAAAGGGATTGTTCATTTACAATTGGGGCTGAGTTTTCTCCGCTTACTTTGGATTTCTCCCCAAATAAAAACTGGATGCCATTATAGGGCTGAAAAAATTGCTGGAAGTGGTGTGAAACACATTTTATACAACCGAAAACATCAATTTCTTGATTTCTAAAAAATAATGAGATACCCAATACATTTGGGTGTACTAAATGCAATTTTATGTTGAATTGTTTGTTTACATGCAATAACCACCATTCTAGTAAAGAGAACTTTTTAAATGATATTAGAATTAGCAGGCAACTACCCGATAATGTTCTATTGGAAGTTTTTGAATAGGCCAAACTTGAAAGACAAACATGTTTTGAAAATTTAAAATTATACTGTTCAAGTCATATCGCTACATGAATTAGTAACGCTTATTAGATTTTAAGGTAAAAATATACATAATGTATTATTGATGATACCTAACTAGAACCTTTTACAAAGCAAAATTTAAAACGGTTCTGTCCATAATGTGTCAGTTGTCCCCGTTCCAAGACATTGTTACTTGTTCTTGTAGCAATTTGACAGTTATTTAATACAGATGTTGCAAACAAAATATGGTATTTGAATATTGAGAGTTATAAATGTGTATTATATTCTGTTTGTTTATTTGGTGTTCAACGCCACTTGCAGCATTTTTCCTCCAGTTTTTATTTGATGAAGAAGCTGGAGTACCAGAAGAAAATCCGGACCTGCGGTAGAAAAACTAGCTTTCCTTGTCAGTTAAAATCAGACCGCACCCTGTCCACGGTGGGACTTGTACCCGCATATTATATTCTGGAAGAGAATGGATAAAACAAACCACATTGTTAGCTATTTAGAATACGAAATATTAGTTTGGAATAAGCTAAAAATACGACTAGCTGAAGATTCCATACAACTCACAAATAGATATGATTTGCGGGCACTATTTTGAATATTTTCGACGTTACCACAGGTCAGGAATATGTAATAAAAATCAATTAAGTATGGCCAATAAAAATTGCAGGAATTATTTAGCTTAGTTATCAACATAACACTAATAATCAACCATTAGCAATAATTGGATAAATAATTAGAATACGTTTTTAAAAATTGTTTCCGCTTAAGGATAATTAATTCTATAATAAATTTTTTTGTTAACAATTTCAGTAAAGAAAAGAAGATTAATGTCCCCAATTAATGATTTATATATCAAGAGCAAATGCTCTCATCTCAAAATTTAATAAATAATGATTTTTTTCAGCTGCACATAACAAAACAGTTTATATTCTGTGCACTCTATGGCCACAACGAGAGAGTGTTTCTTCAATATTGTTGTGAACTTGAATGATTTGAACATTTGCTTTAACTTTAAAACTAAACCTATGTACAACATAAATGTTACCTCAAATGTTAAATTTGTGTGACAAATTTCGTACTAATTTGTATTAAATCGCATTAAACTTTTTTTTTCATGTACGTTTTCAATCCCTGTGTTTTTAAAAGACAATATTAAAAAGTATTACTGATTAAAGAAAAAAATTACCAAATCATTAATACTTAGTTTGCAAAATGAAATCAGTTCTGCTCCACTTTTAACAATAAGAAAAAAGAACGTTAAACACTCGGAATAAAACAGGTAATATATAAATACTGCAATTTTGTGTAGTATAGTTGGATTGTTTGTGTTTGAATTATGTTTTACGCAACCCTACGCAATTTTCAGCCTAATCAAAGTTTTAACTCCTCTGAAGAGCCTGTTATCAGCCTGCTTGCCACCTTTATGTTTTTTCTTCTTTTTTTTAAATGGTTTCGGTGGTTAAGGCAGTTCGTCTTATAATGATCTTGTGGTCTATAAGACTGATGTCTCACTGGGGCAGGTTGCACTCAACTTCAATCTTAAATAAAAGGGATTGTTCATTTACAATTAGTGCTGATTTTTCTCCGCTTACTTTGGATTTCTCCCCAAATAAAAACTGGATGCCATTATAGGGCTGAAAAAATTGCTGGAAGTGGTGTGAAACACCTTTTATACAACTGAAAACATCAATTTCTTGATTTCTAAAAAATAATGAGATACCCAATACATTTGGGTGTACTAAATGCAATTTTATGTTGAATTGTTTGTTTACATGCATTAACCACCATTCTAGTAAAGAGAACTTTTAAAATGATATTAGAATTAGCAGGCAACTACCCGATAATGTCTATTGGAAGTTATTGAATTGGCCAAACTTGAAAGATAAACATGTTTTGAAAATTTAAAATTATACTGTTCAAGTCATATCGCTACATGAATTAGTAACGCTTATTAGATTTTAAGGTAAAAATATACATAATGTATTATTGATGATACCTAACTAGAACCTTTTACAAAGCAAAATTTAAAACGGTTCTGTCCATAATGTGTCAGTTGTCCCCGTTCCAAGACATTGTTACTTGTTCTTGTAGCAATTTGACAGTTATTTAATACAGATGTTGCAAACAAAATATGGTATTTGAATATTGAGAGTTATAAATGCGTATTATATTCTGTTTGTTTATTTGGTGTTCAACGCCACTTGCAGCATTTTTCCTCCAGTTTTTATTTGATGAAGAAGCCGGAGTACCAGAAGAAAATCCGGACCTGCGGTAGAAAAACTTGCTTTCTTTGTCAGTTAAAATCAGAGCGCACCCTGCCCACGGTGGGACTTGTACCCGCATATTATATTCTGGAAGAGAATGGATAAAACAAACCACATTGTTAGCTATTTAGAATACGAAATATTAGTTTGGAATAAGCTAAAAATACGACTAGCTGAAGATTCCATACAACTCACAAATAGATATGATTTGCGGGCACTATTTTGAATATTTTCGACGTTACCACAGGTCAGGAATATGTAATAAAAATCAGTTAAGTATGGCCAATAAAAATTGCAGGAATTATTTAGCTTAGTTATCAACATAACACTAATAATCAACCATTAGCAATAATTGGATAAATAATTAGAATACGTTTTTAAAAATTGTTTCCGCTTAAGGATAATTAATTCTATAATAAATTTTTTTGTTAACAATTTCAGTAAAGAAAAGAAGATTAATGTCCCCAATTAATGATTTATATATCAAGAGCAAATGCTCTCATCTCAAAATTTAATAAATAATGATTTTTTTCAGCTGCACATAACAAAACAGTTTATATTCTGTGCACTCTATGGCCACAACGAGAGAGTGTTTCTTCAATATTGTTGTGAACTTGAATGATTTGAACATTTGCTTTAACTTTAAAACTAAACCTATGTACAACATAAATGTTACCTCAAATGTTAAATTTGTGTGACAAATTTCGTACTAATTTGTATTAAATCGCATTAAACTTTTTTTTTCATGTACGTTTTCAATCCCTGTGTTTTTAAAAGACAATATTAAAAAGTATTACTGATTTTAAAGAAAAAAATTACCAAATCATTAATACTTAGTTTGCAAAATGAAATCAGTTCTGCTCCACTTTTAACAATAAGAAAAAAGAACGTTAAACACTCGGAATAAAACAGGTAATATATAAATACTGCAATTTTGTGAAGTATAGTTGGATTGTTTGTGTTTGAATTATGTTTTACGCAACCCTACGCAATTTTCAGCCTAATCAAAGTTTTAACTCCTCTGAAGAGCCTGTTATCAGCCTGCTTGCCACCTTTATGTTTTTTCTTCTTTTATTTAAATGGTTTCGGTGGTTAAAGCAGTTCGTCTTATAATGATCTTGTGGTCTATAATACTGATGTCTCACTGGGGCAGGTTGCACTCAACTTCAATCTTAAATAAAAGGGATTGTTCATTTACAATTAGGGCTGAGTTTTCTCCGCTTACTTTGGATTTCTCCCCAAATAAAAACTGGATGCCATTATAGGGCTGAAAAAATTGCTGGAAGTGGTGTGAAACACCTTTTATACAACAGAAAACATCAATTTCTTGATTTCTAAAAAATAATGAGATACCCAATACATTTGGGTGTACTAAATGCAATTTTATGTTGAATTGTTTGTTTACATGCATTAACCACCATTCTAGTAAAGAGAACTTTTAAAATGATATTAGAATTAGCAGGCAACTACCCGATAATGTCTATTGGAAGTTATTGAATTGGCCAAACTTGAAAGACAAACATGTTTTGAAAATTTAAAATTATACTGTTCAAGTCATATCGCTACATGAATTAGTAACGCTTATTAGATTTTAAGGTAAAAATATACATAATGTATTATTGATGATACCTAACTAGAACCTTTTACAAAGCAAAATTTAAAACGGTTCTGTCCATAATGTGTCAGTTGTCCCCGTTCCAAGACATTGTTACTTGTTCTTGTAGCAATTTGACAGTTATTTAATACAGATGTTGCAAACAAAATATGGTATTTGAATATTGAGAGTTATAAATGCGTATTATATTCTGTTTGTTTATTTGGTGTTCAACGCCACTTGCAGCATTTTTCCTCCAGTTTTTATTTGATGAAGAAGCCGGAGTACCAGAAGAAAATCCGGACCTGCGGTAGAAAAACTTGCTTTCTTTGTCAGTCAAAATCAGAGCGCACCCTGCCCACGGTGGGACTTGTACCCGCATATTATATTCTGGAAGAGAATGGATAAAACAAACCACATTGTTAGCTATTTAGAATACGAAATATTAGTTTGGAATAAGCTAAAAATACGACTAGCTGAAGATTCCATACAACTCACAAATAGATATGATTTGCGGGCACTATTTTGAATATTTTCGACGTTACCACAGGTCAGGAATATGTAATAAAAATCAATTAAGTATGGCCAATCAAAATGGCACGAATTATTTAGCTTAGTTATCAACATAACACTAATAATCAACCATTAGCAATAATTGGATAAATAATTAGAATACGTTTTTTTAAAATTGTTTCCGCTTAAGGATAATTAATTCTATAAACAAGCGGAAGATGTTCCTATAATAAATTTTTTTGTTAACAATTTCAGTAAAGAAAAGAAGATTAATGTCCCCAATTAATGATTTATATATCAAGAGCAAATGCTCTCATCTCAAAATTTAATAAATAATGATTTTTTTCAGCTGCACATAACAAAACAGTTTATATTCTGTGCACTCTATGGCCACAACGAGAGAGTGTTTCTTCAATATTGTTGTGAACTTGAATGATTTGAACATTTGCTTTAACTTTAAAACTTAACCTATGTACAACATAAATGTTACCTCAAATGTTAAATTTGTGTGACAAATTTCGTACTAATTTGTATTAAATCGCATTAAACTTTTTTTTTCATGTACGTTTTCAATCCCTGTGTTTTTAAAAGACAATATTAAAAAGTATTACTGATTAAAGAAAAAAAATTACCAAATCATTAATACTTAGTTTGCAAAATGAAATCAGTTCTGTTCCACTTTTAACAATAAGAAAAAAGAACGTTAAACACTCGGAATAAAGCAGGTAATATATAAATACTGCAATTTTGTGAAGTATAGTTGGATTGTTTGTGTTTGAATTGTGTTTTACGCAACCCTACGCAATTTTCAGCCTAATCAAAGTTTTAATTCTAAAGAGCCTGTTATCAGCCTGCTTGCCACCTTTATGTTTTTTCTTCTTTTTTTTTAAATGGTTTCGGTGGTTAAAGCAGTTCGTCTTATAATGATCTTGTGGTCTATAAGACTGATGTCTCACTGGGGCAGGTTGCACTCAACTTCAATCTTAAATAAAAGGGATTGTTCATTTACAATTAGTGCTGATTTTTCTCCGCTTACTTTGGATTTCTCCCCAAATAAAAACTGGATGCCATTATAGGGCTGAAAAAATTGCTGGAAGTGGTGTGAAACACCTTTTATACAACTGAAAACATCAATTTCTTGATTTCTAAAAAATAATGAGATACCCAATACATTTGGGTGTACTAAATGCAATTTTATGTTGAATTGTTTGTTTACATGCATTAACCACCATTCTAGTAAAGAGAACTTTTAAAATGATATTAGAATGTCTATTGGAAGTTATTGAATTGGCCAAACTTGAAAGATAAACATGTTTTGAAAATTTAAAATTATACTGTTCAAGTCATATCGCTACATGAATTAGTAACGCTTATTAGATTTTAAGGTAAAAATATACATGATGTATTATTGATGATACCTAACTAGAACCTTTTACAAAGCAAAATTTAAAACGGTTCTGTCCATAATGTGTCAGTTGTCCCCGTTCCAAGACATTGTTACTTGTTCTTGTAGCAATTTGACAGTTATTTAATACAGATGTTGCAAACAAAATATGGTATTTGAATATTGAGAGTTATAAATGCGTATTATATTCTGTTTGTTTATTTGGTGTTCAACGCCACTTGCAGCATTTTTCCTCCAGTTTTTTTTTGATGAAGAAGCCGGAGTACCAGAAGAAAATCCGGACCTGCGGTAGAAAAACTTGCTTTCTTTGTCAGTTAAAATCAGAGCGCACCCTGCCCACGGTGGGACTTGTACCCGCATATTATATTCTGGAAGAGAATGGATAAAACAAACCACATTGTTAGCTATTTAGAATACGAAATATTAGTTTGGAATAAGCTAAAAATACGACTAGCTGAAGATTCCATACAACTCACAAATAGATATGATTTGCGGGCACTATTTTGAATATTTTCGACGTTACCACAGGTCAGGAATATGTAATAAAAATCAATTAAGTATGGCCAATAAAAATTGCAGGAATTATTTAGCTTAGTTATCAACATAACACTAATAATCAACCATTAGCAATAATTGGATAAATAATTAGAATACGTTTTTAAAAATTGTTTCCGCTTAAGGATAATTAATTCTATAATAAATTTTTTTGTTAACAATTTCAGTAAAGAAAAGAAGATTAATGTCCCCAATTAATGATTTATATATCAAGAGCAAATGCTCTCATCTCAAAATTTAATAAATAATGATTTTTTTCAGCTGCACATAACAAAACAGTTTATATTCTGTGCACTCTATGGCCACAACGGGAGAGTGTTTCTTCAATATTGTTGTGAACTTGAATGATTTGAACATTTGCTTTAACTTTAAAACTAAACCTATGTACAACATAAATGTTACCTCAAATGTTAAATTTGTGTGACAAATTTCGTACTAATTTGTATTAAATCGCATTAAACTTTTTTTTTCATGTACGTTTTCAATCCCTGTGTTTTTAAAAGACAATATTAAAAAGTATTACTGATTAAAGAAAAAAATTACCAAATCATTAATACTTAGTTTGCAAAATGAAATCAGTTCTGCTCCACTTTTAACAATAAGAAAAAAGAACGTTAAACACTCGGAATAAAACAGGTAATATATAAATACTGCAATTTTGTGAAGTATAGTTGGATTGTTTGTGTTTGAATTATGTTTTACGCAACCCTACGCAATTTTCAGCCTAATCAAAGTTTTAACTCCTCTGAAGAGCCTGTTATCAGCCTGCTTGCCACCTTTATGTTTTTTCTTCTTTTTTTTTAAATGGTTTCGGTGGTTAAAGCAGTTCGTCTTATAATGATCTTGTGGTCTATAATACTGATGTCTCACTGGGGCAGGTTGCACTCAACTTCAATCTTAAATAAAAGGGATTGTTCATTTACAATTAGGGCTGAGTTTTCTCCGCTTACTTTGGATTTCTCCCCAAATAAAAACTGGATGCCATTATAGGGCTGAAAAAATTGCTGGAAGTGGTGTGAAACACCTTTTATACAACAGAAAACATCAATTTCTTGATTTCTAAAAAATAATGAGATACCCAATACATTTGGGTGTACTAAATGCAATTTTATGTTGAATTGTTTGTTTACATGCATTAACCACCATTCTAGTAAAGAGAACTTTTAAAATGATATTAGAATTAGCAGGCAACTACCCGATAATGTCTATTGGAAGTTATTGAATTGGCCAAACTTGAAAGACAAACATGTTTTGAAAATTTAAAATTATACTGTTCAAGTCATATCGCTACATGAATTAGTAACGCTTATTAGATTTTAAGGTAAAAATATACATAATGTATTATTGATGATACCTAACTAGAACCTTTTACAAAGCAAAATTTAAAACGGTTCTGTCCATAATGTGTCAGTTGTCCCCGTTCCAAGACATTGTTACTTGTTCTTGTAGCAATTTGACAGTTATTTAATACAGATGTTGCAAACAAAATATGGTATTTGAATATTGAGAGTTATAAATGCGTATTATATTCTGTTTGTTTATTTGGTGTTCAACGCCACTTGCAGCATTTTTCCTCCAGTTTTTATTTGATGAAGAAGCCGGAGTACCAGAAGAAAATCCGGACCTGCGGTAGAAAAACTTGCTTTCTTTGTCAGTCAAAATCAGAGCGCACCCTGCCCACGGTGGGACTTGTACCCGCATATTATATTCTGGAAGAGAATGGATAAAACAAACCACATTGTTAGCTATTTAGAATACGAAATATTAGTTTGGAATAAGCTAAAAATACGACTAGCTGAAGATTCCATACAACTCACAAATAGATATGATTTGCGGGCACTATTTTGAATATTTTCGACGTTACCACAGGTCAGGAATATGTAATAAAAATCAATTAAGTATGGCCAATCAAAATGGCACGAATTATTTAGCTTAGTTATCAACATAACACTAATAATCAACCATTAACAATAATTGGATAAATAATTAGAATACGTTTTTTTAAAATTGTTTCCGCTTAAGGATAATTAATTCTATAAACAAGCGGAAGATGTTCCTATAATAAATTTTTTTGTTAACAATTTCAGTAAAGAAAAGAAGATTAATGTCCCCAATTAATGATTTATATATCAAGAGCAAATGCTCTCATCTCAAAATTTAATAAATAATGATTTTTTTCAGCTGCACATAACAAAACAGTTTATATTCTGTGCACTCTATGGCCACAACGAGAGAGTGTTTCTTCAATATTGTTGTGAACTTGAATGATTTGAACATTTGCTTTAACTTTAAAACTAAACCTATGTACAACATAAATGTTACCTCAAATGTTAAATTTGTGTGACAAATTTCGTACTAATTTGTATTAAATCGCATTAAACTTTTTTTTCATGTACGTTTTCAATCCCTGTGTTTTTAAAAGACAATATTAAAAAGTATTACTGATTAAAGAAAAAAATTACCAAATCATTAATACTTAGTTTGCAAAATGAAATCAGTTCTGCTCCACTTTTAACAATAAGAAAAAAGAACGTTAAACACTCGGAATAAAGCAGGTAATATATAAATACTGCAATTTTGTGCAGTATAGTTGGATTGTTTGTGTTTGAATTGTGTTTTACGCAACCCTACGCAATTTTCAGCCTAAAGTTTTAATTCTAAAGAGCCTGTTATCAGCCTGCTTGCCACCTTTATGTTTTTTCTTCTTTTTTTTAAATGGTTTCGGTGGTTAAAGCAGTTCGTCTTATAATGATCTTGTGGTCTATAAGACTGATGTCTCACTGGGGCAGGTTGCACTCAACTTCAATCTTAAATAAAAGGGATTGTTCATTTACAATTAGGGCTGAGTTTTCTCCGCTTACTTTGGATTTCTCCCCAAATAAAAACTGGATGCCATTATAGGGCTAAAAAATTGCTGGAAGTGGTGTGAAACACCTTTTATACAACCGAAAACATCAATTTCTTGATTTCTAAAAAATAATGAGATACCCAATACATTTGGGTGTACTAAATGCAATTTTATCTTGAATTGTTTGTTTACATGCATTAACCACCATTCTAGTAAAGAGAACTTTTTAAATGATATTAGAATTAGGAGGCAACTACCTGATAATGTTCTATTGGAAGTTATTGAATAGGTCCAAAACTTGAAAGACAAACATGTTTTGAAAATTTAAAATTATACTGTTCAAGTCATATCGCTACATGAATTAGTAACGCTTATTAGATTTTAAGGTAAAATTATACATAATGTATTATTGATGATACCTAGCTAGAACCTTTTACAAAGCAAAATTTAAAACGGTTCTGTCCATAATGTGTCAGTTGTCCCCGTTCCAAGACATTGTTACTTGTTCTTGTAGCAATTTGACAGTTATTTAATACAGATGTTGCAAACAAAATATGGTACTTGAATATTGAGAGTTATAAATGCGTATTATATTCTGTTTGTTTATTTTGGTATTCAACGCCACTTGCAGCATTTTTCCTCCAGATTTTATTCGATGAAGAAGCCGGAGTATCAGAAGAAAATCCGGACCTGCGGTAGAAAAACTTGCTTTCCTTGTCAGTTAAAATCAGAGCGCACCCTGCCCACGGTGGGACTTGTACCCGCATATTATATTCTGGAAGAGAATGGATAAAACAAACCACATTGTTAGCTATTTAGAATACGAAATATTAGTTTGGAATAAGCTAAAAATACGACTAGCTGAAGATTCCATACAACTCACAAATAGATATGATTTGCGGGCACTATTTTGAATATTTTCGACGTTACCACAGGTCAGGAATATGTAATAAAAATCAATTAAGTATGGCCAATACAAATTGCACGAATTATGTAGCTTAGTTATCAACATAACACTAACAATCAACCATTAGCAATAATTGGATAAATAATTAGAATACGTTTTTAAAAATTGTTTCCGCTTAAGGATAATTAATTCTATAAACAAGCGGAAGATGATCCTATAATAAATTTTTTTGTTGACAATTTCAGTAAAGAAAAGAAGATTAATGTCCCCAATTAATGATTTATATATCAAGAGCAAATGCTCTCATCTCAAAATTTAATAAATAATGATTTTTTTCAGCTGCACATCACAAAACAGTTTATATTCTGTGCACTCTATGGCCACAACGAGAGAGTGTTTCTTCAATATTGTTGTGAACTTGAATGATTTGAACATTTGCTTTAACTTTAAAACTTAACCTATGTACAACATAAATGTTACCTCAAATGTAAAATTTGTGTGACAAATTTCGTACTAATTTGTATTAAATCGCATTAAACTTTTTTTTTCATGTACGTTTTCAATCCCTGTGTTTTTAAAAGACAATATTAAAAAGTATTACTGATTAAAGAAAAAAATTACCAAATCATTAATACTTAGTTTGCAAAATGAAATCAGTTCTGCTCCACTTTTAACAATAAGAAAAAAGAACGTTAAACACTCGGAATAAAACAGGTAATATATAAATACTGCAATTTTGTGAAGTATAGTTGGATTGTTTGTGTTTGAATTGTGTTTTACGCAACCTTACGCAATTTTCAGCCTAATTAAAGCTTTAATTCTAAAGAGCCTGTTATCAGCCTGCTTGCCACCTTTATGTTTTTTCTTCTTTTTTTAAAATGGTTTCGGTGGTTAAGGCAGTTCGTCGTATAATGATCTTGTGGTCTATAAGACTGATGTCTCACTGGGGCAGGTTGCACTCAACTTCAATCTTAAATAAAAGGGATTGTTCATTTACAATTAGGGCTGAGTTTTCTCCGCTTACTTTGGATTTCTCCCCAAATAAAAACTGGATGCCATTATAGGGCTGAAAAAATTGCTGGAAGTGGTGTGAAACACCTTTTATACAACAGAAAACATCAATTTCTTGATTTCTAAAAAATAATGAGATACCCAATACATTTGGGTGTACTAAATGCAATTTTATGTTGAATTGTTTGTTTACATGCATTAACCACCATTCTAGTAAAGAGAACTTTTTAAATGATATTAGAATTAGCAGGCAACTACCCGATAATGTTCTATTGGAAGTTATTGAATAGGTTCAAAACTTGAAAGACAAACATGTTTTGAAAATTTAAAATTATACTGTTCAAGTCATATCGCTACATGAATTAGTAACGCTTATTAGATTTTAAGGTAAAAATATACATAATGTATTATTGATGATACCTAACTAGAACCTTTTACAAAGCAAAATTTAAAACGGTTCTGTCCATAATGTGTCAGTTGTCCCCGTTCCAAGACGTTGTTACTTGTTCTTGTAGCAATTTGACAGTTATTTGTAGCGTTATAAATGCGTATTATATTCTGTTTGTTTATTTGGTGTTCAACGCCACTTGCAGCATTTTTCCTCCAGTTTTTATTTGATGACGAAGCCGGAGTACCAGAAGAAAATCCGCACCTGCGGTAGAAAAACTTGCTTTCCTTGTCAGTTAAAATCAGAGCGCACCCTGCCCACGATGGGACTTGTACCCGCATATTATATTCTGGAAGAGAATGGATAAAACAAACCACATTGTTAGCTATTTAGAATACGAAATATTAGTTTGGAATAAGCTAAAAATACGACTAGCTGAAGATTCCATACAACTCACAAATAGATATGATTTGCGGGCACTATTTTGAATATTTTCGACGTTACCACAGGTCAGGAATATGTAATAAAAATCAATTAAGTATGGCCAATAAAAATTGCACGAATTATTTAGCTTAGTTATCAACATAACACTAATAATCAACCATTAGCAATAATTGGATAAATAATTAGAATACGTTTTTAAAAATTGTTTCCGCTTAAGGATAATTAATTCTATAAACAAGCGGAAGATGTTCCTATAATAAATTTTTTTGTTGACCATTTCAGTAAAGAAAAGAAGATTAATGTCCCCAATTAATGATTTATATATCAAGAGCAAATGCTCTCATCTCAAAATTTAATAAATAATGATTTTTTTCAGCTGCACATAACAAAACAGTTTATATTCTGTGCACTAAATGGCCACAACGAGAGAGTGTTTCTTCAATATTGTTGTGAACTTGAATGATTTGAACATTTGCTTTAACTTTAAAACTTAACCTATGTACAACATAAATGTTACCTCAAATGTTAAATTTGTGTGACAAATTTCGTACTAATTTGTATTAAATCGCATTAAACTTTTTTTTCATGTACGTTTTCAATCCCTGTGTTTTTAAAAGACAATATTAAAAAGTATTACTGATTAAAGAAAAAAAATTACCAAATCATTAATACTTAGTTTGCAAAATGAAATCAGTTCTGTTCCACTTTTAACAATAAGAAAAAAGAACGTTAAACATTCGGAATAAAACAGGTAATATATAAATACTGCAATTTTGTGCAGTATAGTTGGATTGTTTGTGTTTGAATTGTGTTTTACGCAACCCTACGCAATTTTCAGCCTAATTAAAGTTTTAACTCCTCTAAAGAGCCTGTTATCAGCCTGCTTGCCACCTTTATGTTTTTTCTTCTTTTTTTTAAATGGTTTCGGTGGTTAAGGCAGTTCGTCTTATAACGATCTTGTGGTCTATAAGACTGATGTCTCACTGGGGCAGGTTGCACTCAACTTCAATCTTAAATAAAAGGGATTGTTCATTTACAATTAGGGCTGAGTTTTCTCCGCTTACTTTGGATTTCTCCCCAAATAAAAACTGGATGCCATTATAGGGCGGAAAAAATTGCTGGAAGTGGTGTGAAACACCTTTTATACAACAGAAAACATCAATTTCTTGATTTCTAAAAAATAATGAGATACCCAATACATTTGGGTGTACTAAATGCAATTTTATGTTGAATTGTTTGTTTACATGCATTAACCACCATTCAAACATACAAACAGTTTATCTTAAATATTTTCAAGTTACTACGATAAGCAGTATTCTTTGGTTTGGGAAGAAAAATCCCAAAACGTTAAAAAGTGGAGTCTAACAGATTTGTCTATTCACTACTACTCACTTCTCACTAAACATTCAAATGATACGCGCATGCTTTTTCTAAAGCGCGGTTTTAACAAAGGGTGAAAACAAATAAAAAGAGGAGAGAATCATAAAAATACAAAACCATTGATAAATGCTTTGTAGAAACACATATTTTAAGACATTTTTCAATAACAGAACGGAACTCAACGAAGAAAAAAGTCAAACAAATGTTAGCCGCTAAATGATAGGTTGACAGTTATTCCTGTTTGATTATAAATTAATCCATACAATGAACCACTTCAATAAAAATCATGAAAGAATATTGTCATTAGATATTGTACATCGAATGTAATCAAGTGAATATTTAAAAGTGACAAAGAAGAGACATTGTTCTTCTCAGTCCGTGAAATATCTTTCAGTACGTGATAAGAAGTCGTTTAAAAAAATAGAAATGCACGAACAGGAGGTCATTCAAAGGACAATAAGATAACATCATTCTTTGTTTTTTTTTTTCATTTTGATAAAATGTGAATGCTTGTTATAACATTTCTTTACTATACTGTGCAATGTTGTGAAGAACAAAAATTGTTTACAAGATGACGTGATTGAAAAAAATGTATCTTCAAACAAAATTTTTGGAGGACATTTAGTAAATGTAGACAGAAATCTGACTATCAAATGTGCACAGATGTACATGTAGGTTTGTTGTATAGTTTTATATTATCTTCTGTTAACGGATTTAACTAACACTCGATAGACTAACAACACAATGGGTGTTTGTAATGGACAGGAGCAACTGAGTTTACCCTTATCTTGAGAGTTTGTGTCGCACTGGCTTTTGATTGTTATTTTTTTGTTTGGTTCTGTGTTGTTGTTTGTCCAATGGCTCATATAGTTTTGGGGGCTTTGAAATTTCATTGCCAGTGTTTCTACGCTTATTTGTGCAGTTTTATTTATTCTCATATTTCTCACTTCGTAAGGTACTGTTTACGGTGTTAGTCAAGACAATTTTATCGGCATTTCAGTGCAATAGTTTAATTTATTAATGAGAAGGAAACAAGTTCATGTTGAAGTTCATAAATTAATCTTTGCTTTCTCCATTTCAATATGCAACTACTGTGATTTGTCTGGAAGTATGCCAGGCAGCTTTTATTGTTTTATATTATATTTTCGGCTTTGCCTTCAACATCAAAAATATCAGGGCAACGATAGCTTACCACCATTTTCGTCTTTTTTTTTCCTTGCGAAGACAAAAGATACAATGTTAAAAATTTGTCAATAGTGTTTGCATGCTCAGGCAATATAGTGGGATTTATTAAAAACCTTTCTTAGGTTACGGGGTACTATCAGGGAAAAATATCTCACAGGAACTTTTTTCTCTCGTCCTCCTGAATATACCTAACAAACTGTTAGCTGGACGTTGAGCAACCATTCAGTCAATGAACGTTTTAAGCCTGATGTAACACCTGTACCATACAATTACTATCCCTATATTATGACTATACGAAAGCAAATGTATTATTATTGGTGTATGAACGCGAAGCTTTCAGGAGCATCTAACTTTATATCATTTCATGTACTGTTGTTGTACGGTGGGTTTTTTTGTTTTGACAGTGCATTGCTGTCCAATATAATCCATTCATTCACTTGTCATGTTGCTTAACTAGATAGATTTCATTGATTGGTACTTTCTTCAATTGTATAGAATGAGTAATAAAACGCATAAAAATTTGTATAATTCAAAAGCACTTGTATCAAAGAAATAACCAGGATTTACGCTTAAATATTGCTGCCATTGCTATGAACTTTGCAACGTTTTCATGTTTGTGTACATGCAATCGACAAAGTAATGCAACTAGGGATGTCCACTGTTTAACTGACTCTGTCATTAAAATTTCATTCTTGGATTTAGATTTTATTTATTGCCTTTCTTATGATTTACAATATCAAGGATGTGAGAATCTACTTCTTTTTCATACGAGATAAACACGCAATTATCTAAGTTTTATTGCCTATAGGTCATTAAACGTTTTATTGGTCACGTTCTGATACAAGCGTTAGGCACGATATACGACAAAATTAAACAATATATCCTAGAGACAAACAAGAAATGAACCCAGGCATTAATTCAGGAACGGACAATGCAAAACAGACTGATAAACGATAACATTAGTAAATGTAATAACAAATACCCAAACATGAAAGAACTGCCAAAAAGACAATCACCATATCAAAGTCCATGACACCGGCAAACTCAGATGCAACACCAAAATTAAGCTACTAAAGCAACCGTCCAGACATAGTACAAGCCTTTCAAAAGAAGTATAACCAGTTTTTATGGAATGGCAAACTTACCGTTTCCATGTAATGTGTGACTTGATGTGTATATAACAGTATGTTGGGTATAATTTTCCAATAATAATTAACTGGTGTGCCTAGTAATCAATAAGATAAAACTACAAACACCAACTCCTTAGAGGCAAGTCAATTTTATGACAGAGCAGTGTTAAACTAATGAAAGAAGTATTAAAATAGCCAGTACAACAATATGATTAAGATCATTTTTCTATGCTTATTATTTTAGGTATTTGGTGATTACTTTGGCCTGGATTACTGTAAAAAAAAATCAGCATAACTATAGGTAGAGGTCTGCATTTCAGTATTATTACCTAACAAACCGTGTCCAGGTGAAAATTTCACCCCTGTGGAGCAAGATTTCGGAGTGAAAGCTCAAAAATCACATTAGAATATCACCTATATATCAGTCTTCTAGTACGATTTCCCTTTTCGTGTGATACTACAAGTACCATTCAACCTTTTGATTAAAAATATTACCCTTGACTCATATTATTGTTTTGTAAACATTTTGTAAATTTTTCGAATTCTACTACACATTAAAGGAGATAACAAAAACAAGTTTATAGGGCTTTGAAGTCAATATCACACGTATACTTAATGGTTGTTTAGTCACTCCATCAATATAGACATGTAAACAACAAAGGTATTTATTAATTTATCGGTTAAAAAAAAACAATAAATTTATCAGAAAACTATGTTCATATTAATGTTCATTAACAAGTATATGTTAAAAACTGTTAGACTAGTTTTTTGTTTACCAAACCTTGTCACTCAAATTATACAATTATAATATATATTTCACTGTTATTAACAGTTGACACGCACTGGACAGACATTCGTTGCGCGAGGTTGCATGTAAACATTCAAATTTCTAACATTATTCGTCCCACTGAGGAATTTTTAAGAATTAAAAAGTTGGTTTGTGTCTGAACAAGACTGGCGATAATGAATGAACAGACATTTGTGAGCCGTAGAAGTAGAAGAAACTGTTGGGTATTTGTGTTCCTGGTGATTGTTGTAATTTGTCAGAAACAACACTATATTTGTTGATTAAGGCTATGTTCTTGCATTCGGAAATTTGCATAATATCCTTCCCTTCAACATCAGTATTACGTATATTTTCTTGCTTTATGCTTTGTGAGTGTTTCTTATAAGGGTTACGTTTTGCTGTTCCCTAATTTGTTGTTTAAGAAACCAAAAGAGTGATAATCAGAAGGCCGAAAAGCGCGCAGTGCCCGGTATCTGCTAAAAACGGATCTGCAAAAGCACCAAACTCCAGCGTACGCTTTGAAGCGTACAATTCATACATTTGAACATGATCCTTGTCATTTCTAGTTTCATAAACTTTAGGTGAAATATCCCTGAAATCTGTCATAAGTCTTACTGTGCTCGTTTATTCTGTCTCACATTAGTTGATCACGATACCTCATGTCACCTCAACTAGCCTTGTGTATAACATCACCTCATCTGTAAAAATGTGTGTTGTTATAAGTTAATCATTTCTTTTGTTCTAAACATTTAATGCTTTGTTACACCTTCAAGTTCTTGCTGGAAGTAATAGAAAAGTGTATTAGCCTGAAATGGAAGTTGTATAATTAAATTTTGGAAACATACGTTATTATTAAATAATTCCAATCGTCACTGCTGTAGTTTAGACTTTAATCTTCAAAAACATCGCTAAACCCAACATAGACTGTTATTGAACCATGTTATGTTCAATTTTGACCTCCAAGCAAGCAAATATGTATAAGAGGATGTTGATCTCTTCATCAGCAAGCGGTTTACAATTTTGTAATAATTTATTTAATTTATATATAATGTATTCGTTTTTGTTTAACTTAAAAAAACCATATCCATATCATGTTTAGAAATATGTTGTTTGAACCTTTAATTCGTTCTTCATCATATAATTTTATGCACCAAATAATTGATGAAAAAACATTTTAAACTATTTTTGGTAACTATTAATTAAAACGTCAAATCACATACCACGAAAACAGCAGTGATTCGCTGTGGCTTGTTTACATCGTTTATGCAGAAGTATATTAATTTGGGGTTTGGGGAAAAAGACATTTTTTATATAAAGTGTTTAGTTGCAGGATACATAGGTAAACGTAAAAGGGACTCCTATATTACAGTCAAAATACACTTTTAAAACGTGAGCATTAAAGCATGCTGCAACTTAAAGCGAGGTCTGTAGGCATAGATAGTTGCCAACAATACATGTTTGAAACATTTTATTTCTCGTCTTAAGCGTTATTTGTTATGCAATAGAGCTAAAGGTACATACAAGTAATAAGCGCTAGTTGTACACTAGCTAGTTTACCTCATCATCAAGGTATAAGTTTGGATTTCACAGTCATTTAAAAAAATTAAACTGAAAAGATTTGTTAATATTTGTCCACTAATATTTTTACTTGGTGGTAGTATGACTTATCAAAGAGAAACGTGTACAAAATCATACAGTAATGGCTTGTTATAACAGTTACAAATATCATTTTCCTACACTTCTTGTTTCGTTGAAAATTAATATTTATCACACCAATTTCCATGTAAAATGTTCCTATTTAAAAAAAAACGTAATTATTTAATTTAGGAATACCCTACTCAAATTTAAAAGCCAATTTGTTACCTTTCCTCCAAAAAAATATTTATTACAAAGCCAGGCTATATAAATAATTAAAGACGATTTTTTTCATTAAATACATAAATATTTTAAAATATAAATTAGCTCCAGTTCCCAGAGTCTCGTTATACATCATATTACTGATTGAAGTCGTACGAAATGAGAACATATCAGATACTTGGTTTGCTAATTGGATACACCGAAGACATAATCGATGTGATATAGACAGATTCCCACAGGTTCTATTTAACATTTGGCTAAAGTTATTTTAAAAGTTGTTTGAAAAAGGCTGTTTAAACATAATATCCTTTACCTGTTTATTTGCCGTCAAATTTTAGACGGCAAAGCACAGCTTAGCAACTATAAATGCTGTGAGGGCCTACATATTTTGCGATAAATGCAGTATATCTTTAGTTAGAGGTTTAAATTTACCTACTATAATCTGACAATCCAGTTGCGTGTTGGGTGTTTTGAGCACTGTGGGGGACCTATCGAAGCCTTCCCAGAAATTAAAAGCTCAAAAATTACACGAGATAGTAATAATATTTAATCAGTGTTTAGTGTGAAATCACTTCACGTGTAATAAAAATTAAACCTTTTGATCTAAAATATTACTTAAAGATGATTGCTTTGTTAGCCCGATTATGAATATTTGCTACACATTAAAAGAGAAAACATCAAAGCCAAATCAAGTTTCAAGGGCTTAGAAATAAATTTCAATCGTATGATTAGTTGTGGTGTAGTCTTTGTAAAAAACGTGACGACGAAGTAATTTAAAGCCACTATTTGCTTTTATACTATTAGAATGTGATAATTACTATTTGCCTATAAAGGACACAAACTTGGCTAGAACGCATCGGTATGTTTTGTTCAGATTAGAATAAACGTAAAGTTCATGAGAGTAAAACGACAATAAGTCAAGTCCTTTCTTTAATATCTATATCAGATATATATAAATGGTGTATAAATCATAATAAATAAATCAAAAATGTATAGATCTATTGAACAGTTGTGCTTTGAACAATCGACATTCAACATTCGTAAATTATGTGATTTTATTTCAGCTGTGCACCATAACAGGCAAATATATGTATAATCGTGTAATCTTTTTAAAACTGAAAAACAACGTAATTTTGTCGTAGTTAATTTTATTTTTCTTGACTGGTATGCAACCTCTGGTTCGATGCTTCTGTAATGAACTCAGTCAAGCCCAGCAGTAATACTTCTCTGCCTCGAGATTTTCTTGACCCATAACTTAATGTGACCATGTGTGTAAATTCACTGCACTGAAATCTTTTGACAATTACACATTTGTTTTGTTTTCTTCTATTGATCATATTGTCACAGAAAACACCAGTATTCATGTATTTAAAGATCTAGTCCAAAATATAATAAACTTGTCTGATAGTAAATGAAGTTAAACAATAAAAGATAACGATTTTGTTACTGAAAAGTAGAGTTAATTTGATGAGATACACAGAGCCATTTAGTTATAACTCGAGTGGTTAAAGTAGTCATCTGCTAGTTGGTCCATTACTCGTCAATAATGGGGTTTAAGGAATAGAGTCTTACTGTGGAGAGGATGTACTCGCAATCAAACATAATTAATAAGGATAGGTTTTCCCTAAATGTTTCGGTTTTCACACTTTGAATAAGCACACTTTGATTCCATAATTTAGATGATAATGTTGCAAAAAAAGCCAAGCACACACAAACAAATAAAATATACGTTTGCACTTAAATTATAAGTCTGATTAATTAATATGTTTTTAAAAAGTATATTAGTCTTGACGGTACCAAGGGAAACAACTTTTAAGGGTAAAAAAACCAATAAAAGGCAGCTATAGCGACTGACTGAACTTGTGCGAAATAGCTGGTGAAAACAGGAAATATTACAGAGTACTCAAATAGTAATTGATACATTTCGGAAAATCTGTCCATGTAATAAGTAAAGATAATTGTATGTGGACTTCATATCTGCCCTCAAATATTCCGTGAGTCCTATATCTACCCAGCGCGACAAGGGCAAATATAGGTCGATGGAAGACACAGGACAGATATGGCAGTAGAATGTAATAATCTATTTATCAAATATTTAAAGGTAATTTAAGGGAAAATAATAATATTATATTTATTATTTAATAATATCATATTATGTTTAAATTTGAAGTTCTGTGCGCGTCTTTTGCACAGCAGCAGAACTTTGTGTGATGTAGGCAGTGACAATGTCTACAGTTCTACTACGCTAGCAAGCAATCCCGATATATCCCTGATTTTAATAATTAATAAACTGATGTCGTGTTTAGTATTTCTTTTGGTGTAAGAAGTCTTAATAGTATCTACGAACACGAATTTTGTTCTTGTCAAATAAAATGTCATGTAAGAATCGTCATTTTATGCCTGTCACCGACATATTTTGTCCGTCACAGACATTTTTCCTTTGGCGCAGTCATTTTATGTCTGTTACAACGGCGTATCCGTTGTATGTCTGCCGCAGTCATTTTTTCCTTGGACTCAGTCGAAAATCGTCTGTTCAACGCGTTACCGTTGTATCAAGCGCGGTCCTCAAACCCAAAACATATTTTAAATGCAAATAATTTGTTCATCAATATCAGCAACTGCATATGGTAATTACATTTATTATACTTTATGTCAGATCATTTAGTCAGTATGCAGTTTTAGCTCAACTAACCCAAAGGTCATGCGAGCTATTCTCATCACGTTTCGTTCGTCGTCGTCCGTAAACTTTTCACTTTTCTATCTTCTTCGCCAATTTTAACCAAACGTGGCAGGAATGTGTATTTTGTGTTTTTGAATACAGTTTCAGTTTTAGATGCTGATCTAGTATTCCACATGTCTACAATAAACATAAACATGTTCTGATTGGCTAAATTTAAAAAAAACATTCTCTCACACACCGCTTCGTAAATTGATTTATTATATTGCAGAAATTTACCTTAAATGGCCTAGACAAAGTGTTTTGTGCTGATCCAAATCGAAGATGACGGCGATCGCAGGACAGTTTAACATAAGACCCTAAGGAAAAAACATACAAACAGCTTTTTTGCCGTAATTATCCAGCACAATAAAACCCAATTATGCCGAAATTAAACTTGGATATTATTATTTTGAGTTTTCAAGTCAATTGTAAATTCAACATGGCTAAAGAAGAAATTAATGCATTCTGATTGACTAAATTTTAAAAAAGTTCTTCGCGCAAACTACTTTCCGGGTTGATTTGAAATATTGCAGAAACGAACATGTACATTAGATGGACATGTACTAAGCTTTATTTGTTGTGCAAATCCTAATTCCAAGATGGTTAACTTAGTGACACAAACCTTAAATTTGACTATTTGGAAACGAAAAACATACGAATTCTTTCTTCTTAGAAATTGTACCATAAAACCAAATCATAGTAGTCGAAAGTCAAAAGACAATTACAAATCGGGATATATACAGCACACCACAAAAGCCAAAAAAGAAACCACATTACAGATTTGCGTTGAGAGGTGCAAAGGTTATTTTTGGGTCAAGGATACTCTATTCTCGACTCGATATGCGCTAGTGAATAAATGTTAATCATAATTAAAGGAAATACCAGGTTTTATCTTACAAAACAAAACAAACAGCAGGGGTATTAATCCATGAGATTTGTGAATACCCGATGATTAACCATTCATCGGATCGAAAATACATACCTACTGTTCTTGTTGGTTGTAATTGTTTTTAAATTTGTTCATATTACGAACATTATGCAAGCATGACTCGCTCAAGGTTTAACTTTAAATGATAATTGAATGGGATGATAGTAGTTACTTAGTCATTCTTTAAGCCAAAGTACATCTATCATTGTTTATTAATACAAACAAAAACATATGACAACTCTAATCGGTAAATTAGCACGCACATTGGAAAAGCGTACGATTATGACTATAACGTACTATCTTAAAACACATTACATACTTCTTGACGTAGCAATTGTAGTTATGATTTCCTGGCGTGCTGTTGTAGAATGTACTGGTTAATATTTATTGTTGGATAATTACTTTAATGTGGATCTTGTAATTATAATATATGGCGTCAAGCAAGTCGTGCACCTGTGCGAAGTAATTTCCAATACACAATCATCCTGAATCGTTATATTCTATGGAAGTATAACTTCATATTGATTGGTTTATTTTAAAGTTTTGTCTTAAATGTAACCACAACAATTCGTACGGTTGTCCGTGTCCAGTGGCTCATTTCATTGTTCTTTCCGCTAACTTATGTATGATAAAGAGATTTCGAAAAATACATGTCAAAACATTTAGATCTGTATAAAAAAGCCTATTGTTCTTAAAATAACATTCGAGTAATTGTAATTTAATGTAATATAATTTTAATATAATTGGTACGCAGACTATTATGAGTAACTTAATGATTCGATGTCTCATTTTAATTTGATTATATATATATATATATATATACAGTCAAACCTCGATAAGTCGAAGTTTGCGGGACCGTTAAAAATATATCGAGTTATCCGAAGTTCGAGTCAACCGAGTTTAGGGTGTGACGTCATTTTTATTATGTGATTTTTTTTAAATCTAACGGTATTTATTTAATGTATATTGGTCTCGAACATCGGCAGCGCTTGTTCTGTCACGGTATTTGTAGCGTGCGATATATGAAGTATTTTAGATAATTCACATAAATCGACAATAATTAATAAATAGTGTAATCATATTTTATAAAGTTTATTACTAAATTATGGAAAAACATTTCAGGAAAACACCAACTTAGAGTTCGAAAGAACTAATGAAACAATACATGTTGTTTTTTTACGTAATTGACAACACACAAGTCAACAAAAATAACAGAATGTCTTTAAAGAAACGAAACTCGACCACATACATCATCGATCAGATCAAAAGGAAATTTTCAATAATTATCATTTTTAATTAAACATGACAAAATAATTCGGACAGTAATTAGCGGATCATCAATTAACCTTAATAATGCATGTCCTGCGCTTGGATTACCAATTCGTTTTATTAAATTGGCAATTCAAATTGTAATAGCCAATCAAAAAACGTGTTTTCTCAATGACAGGTGTTTAAAATAAACAGACGCGTATTAAGTAACAATACAAAATACAAATGAAATTGTTAGTTTTGACATCGATATCGAGAGCAAAATTAACTTCGAGACAACGAGGTTAAAATTACACTAATTAATATTGTCCGGACTGCAAAAATCCATCGAGTTAAGCGAAATATCGAAACAACCGAGATCGACACATCCGAGGAAGAAATGCATTGTTGATATGGGAAAAATGCCGGGACTTAAAAATTATATCGACATAACCGAGGTATCGAGTCAACCAAGTTCGAGACAACGAGGTTCGACTGTATATATATATATATATACGGGGTTGGTAGCTGATCAGTAAGATGTTTCAACTGATTTAAATTTGAGAAGAATTCAGCGGGATATACATATTGCATTAACTAATTAAGATCTATAGGGCAATTTAAAACTTGATCTTTTACTTGAATAGAAGAGTCGCCAGCAGCTTTATCATTTTCGTCTACATAAGTGTTGTATAAACAGTAGTGTTTTTAAAATATGTTATGATTTTGTTTTTGGAAGAATACTTTGAGACATAATGCAACATGAATAAACGCTTGAACTTTGTCTGATAATTCAGTCGTATTCGGCTAGAAAAAGTAAGGGTTCGGTTGGTTATCGGGACCGTTTACCGGCCTACTGAAATTCCGCTACCTTTTTTATAAGACTCTTACTGCAAGCTGATGAAGCTGTGTGCCTATTCTCCCGTGTCCCGAATCCATTCGAATACTAAATTCCCTCGTAAACGGCGGTCATGTTTCTTATCTTGAGGAAAAATAACTGTTGTATACATTTATTACAAATGTAAATTGACATTTAATTAGAAAAAAACGATGTAATAAATCGTATAAACATGCATAATTTATTCTCATCAAACTTGTAAAAGGTAATCCAACTTTCCGTTAATTATCTAATTGCATGACAATTTGGAAATATGTACCTTTTAGCGTTTATTTGTTTGAGGTTTAACGCCTCTCTTGGCAGTATTAATCTATAGCATGCGAAGAATCTAGAGTACCTGATGCAAACCCTCCAACAGTAGGCGACGTGATAATCCTTTCCAATTTAAGTTGGAGAGCACACCCTGCCCGTTGTACAACTTAATCATACTACCTGAGTGTCAACAGACATGTGATCAGTTTCGCCATCTGAATCACACGATTTTACGCTTATCGGAACTATAATTACAGAAGTATCAATCCAAGAGCTCTCGGGCTCTCAGACACCGAAACATTATTCAATACCAAATAGTTAATTAAATACCAAATAGTTAATACTGATATGATTAAAACACATTAACGTTGTCGCTGAACCATGTAATTTAGGTCAGGGTCAGGTTACAAGTCATAGACTGTCATGTACATTTCATTAGCAACCTATATACTAAATATTGTCATCCTATAATACATGGTTACAAAGAAACTGACTTAATCCAGTAAATTTAATTAAGTCACTACCGTATTGAGGTCAAGGTCAGGTGACAGACTGCCATGTACCTTTCATCAGCAACCTATATACAAAATATTGCCCTTATACCATGCATGGTAGCTGATTAACTGATTAATCAGATAACTTTAATGTCGTCACTTGACCGCGAAATAGAGGTTAAGGTCAGGTGAGAGGTGACTGACTGGCAAGAACTTATCTTAAGCTATGATTCCTAACTGTGCAACGTTTAAAGATTTTCTATGTTTTAGGAATAAACTTGGTTGACCTATAACTTATGCTTACAAGGACATAAAGCAATCGTAACGCCGCTATCGACTGATCCCTAATTATATGTTGGACGTTGGTAGATAATTTCGGAGTGAATTCACAAAACAAAACGTAATTAGTAAATGCATTGCAGTTTATGTATGCCCCAATTTTACATCAATCGCCATATAAGCAAATTGGTATCTCATTTGTGTTATCTCACACACAATTTAAATATATTGTGTTGCTTTTAAGGACTTCATAACTTTGTTAGAACATATTTTCTTGTAAATTGCCTTCTTGAACTTTTCGTATAGATTTGTGCTTGCCAAATAACATCTCCAAATATTCCGATTGACAAAGTTGTTTTAGTTGAATGATTTGACTTCATCATTATACTCCTAACTGTGCAATGTTTAAAGATATTCTATGTTTTAGGAATAAATTTAAAGCTTACATACAGGTTTGCTATTTCGAAGAGGATCATGTCTATAAGTTTGTCAGTTGCCATATATGGTTTTCTCCTTATATGCCAATTTCATTAAAATCCATAAGATTTGGATTTTAACAAGTTATTTCGATTTTTATAATTTTGACTATTATCAAATTAAAATTTTTATAACAAACATCCAGTCAGGACATCTTAATGTAAGCAAACCATGTTTCGTGCAGTTTTCAAGATATTTTGATACACTACAAGGCAATCCCTCATATCCAGCTTGAATCCAGGCTAAAGTATCTTATTATAATGGTGGTTTTTTTTTAAGAAAAAGTAATGAAAGGACATAAATACATGTGTCTGGTAATAGCCACGACAGAACTTAGTCATCAATGACTGTAAATACACTCAAAATCAGATCTGTCAAATAATAGACTTTATAATTTACAACGTATTTATATTTTTATGTATTTTGGTATTCTAATTGGTACTCATTGTGCTCCTCGACTTGTCAAACTGACGATGGTGAGTTCTTATAAAGCCTACTAAAGAAGGAAGAAAAGATAATGGATCAGACCTTTAATTTTAATTTCCGCTATATGGAGAACAATGCTAAATTTGGTTACTATCTGAATTAAATCTATCCTAGCGAACTTGAAATTAAACACACCACCAATACATTAAAGTCGGCCTATTACTTAGACCAGCTCTGGAAATAGACTCGAGAAAACTAAAATTTAAATTCTACGACAAACGTCATTACTTCAACTATCTATCTTTCAACATTCGTTTATAGATTACGATATTCTATCAGTGTATGGTCATTTCACAACAAATACGGTTCCTGCGATCAATTTTCGGATTCCTTTACACCGTTTACTGCTGTAGACTACTAAGTTACTCAAATAAGTGTTTGTTGTATCTAGGTTGAAGTTATCCTTTCAGAAATTCTATGGCCGTTATCATAAATTAATAAATCGTTAAAGAAAACACATCTTACAAATACTAATTAAAGCCAGACAATACTTACTCGTGAGAACAAAGTGCATCCATGCTTTTAATTGGTTTGTGTTAATCAGTTTGTTTTGTGTTTATGGTTTTGTTCCATGTTGTATGTTTTTTTAAATCCGGATCCCTTGCTATTTTTTTCGGAAATGATTGTACGGAAAGAACGAAAGAATGAACTAGAAAATAATAATAATAAAAAGAAGAAGAAACCGGACGAAAACAATTATGTCTCCAAAAACTTAGTTAAGATACATAGCAATAAGAAACGTTGCAAAAAACAATAAGACACAAAAATGTTCTAGCGACTCAATAACACGAATACTAACTTGTAAAAACCGTGTTAGGATGACAACACAAATGTCTCCAACACGAAGCCGCAGTTTAGTTTCATTCTTGCGAGTCTGATTTGTTTCGTAACATGCAGGAAAGTCAACGGTATCAGTTATATTATTTTTTCATTGAAATTGATGTAGCCATTTAGAGATCTCAGAAATGTACGGGTTATGCGTATATTTGTTCCAGTGAACCCTCAAAGTATGTTTACAATGGAAAGTACGAAATCCAACTTCCGTTTGTGAAATGACACATTTCATTACATTATCCTGATTTTTAAAATGTATGGTTGCTAAGGAATTTGTATAACGGTTATAACAGTTTGTACACTAAAATGTCTTGATGAGAGGAGTATTTTTCCAATTTATTATCTGCTTTTCTCTTTGAAAGCTTTCAGTCCAAAGATGAGCTCTCTCTGACTTCGACATTTTTAAATGTAATATATGTCAATGAGCATCAATGGTGGTGGTCCCAAATCTCTAGGAGGTGCAGTTTTCGAGAAAAAAATGGGATACAATTCGAGGTAAACAAGCATAAGAAAAATGTTTTCATATTAAATCATTGCCATACATGCCAAGCGACATATTTTACATTTAGGATATTGATAATCAGTTTACGGTTTTGAGTTTTTGTGCTTAAAACTGTTTACGGTGTTTGGGCAGATAACGCTAATACTAAAAATATATCGGTTTCACAAGGCGATCCAAGTCATCTTCGGGTATGACCAAGTACTGTACCAAGCATCGAAATGATGTCGCGAAACTTTTCGGCAAACCCCCGCAGAAGAAAAATAAATGATGATAATATATGATAATAATACATTTATTAGTTGTAATTTTCAAAGTCAGTTTAAACTGAAACAATCCAGTTTATACTTTAAAATAACATTTTTACCTTCTTAATATTGAACATAAAGAAACCTGTAAAAACTCAACATGTACTGGTACAAGCAATCCCATATTGTAACTATTAAAACATCGCGGTTTAAAATTTGTAAATAGGCAGAAAAAGCAAATACAAATCAGTTAACTTACCATTAAATGTAGAAAATAATCATGTCATTAGAAATATAGCACATTACATTATTAAAACTATAGAATGTGAAAAAATAAATATTATTAACATACGTATAGTATGCAAATTCAATCGCCAACCCGGCGCCGATATGCGGCCTGAATTCATGGATTGCATCTGTTTTGCTGCCTCCAGTTTTTAGGTGCTGCAAGTTTATGTATGTGGTCATTTTCGCATGTGTGGAAATTCGGATCTATCGTTGCGTCTTGGTGCATTCTCCCAACACGACTGTTTCGGTCCTCCATCACTACTTGTTGTTTACCCTGGATGACTTGTAGTCGGCTGGTGTATCTGGAAACCTGATCCGATGTGATGGTTGATCAGCTGGAATCGGTCTTCTAAAAGTACAACTATCCGATGATAACAGCGCTTGGACAGTTGACGAAAATCGATTTGCACTGACCTGAGCTGGCGCTGGATAAGTGCCTTATGTACGTCGCAGGTACAAAACAAATGACTGAATCGAATCGAACCTTAATCATTCATTATCTTTTGATGTTGAAAAAAAATCGTTGAAATAATTTAATAATTTCAATTTCCAAACAAGAAACAAAATTGTGTGATATATATCTCATTGTAACCCACATCATATTGCTTAAAACCATCTTTAAAATAAAATTGGCACGTTAAAACAGCACAATTAAACATTCTCCGGTTAAGATCACTTTCATGCATGCTCTGAGAATATTCATAAACGTGACTACATATAACATTAGGAGGAATTTGTCTGTGAAATATTATTCCAAATGGACAGTTACTTTTTAGTACAGGAACTATTAAAATTCTAAATAACGTATAACGAATAATTTATTTTCTTGGGACATTTATCTTAAACAACCCTAAGGTGCATTGTTAATATCTATTTAAAAATATATTGTTGAACACCAATAATAATATCATTATTGAGAAAACGGTCTATTCATTTGCTCAATGTAAAAGACGACGATAGTAGATCCATGTGTTGTTTTATAAAGGTTCAGAACGAATGATTAATATCCCAAACACGGTCTGCGCAGAATATTTCCTTTTAGCACCAGTATCAAACAGATCGTTATCGTTTGTCATGCCAGCTGATACAAAGATTTTAAAAATAAAAGAGTTCTTTTTAAGCTAACTTAGAAAGAATTAAAAACAATGGTTCTTCTAAAATATCAGCAAGAGGTTTTTAATAAATTCTTGACGATTCAAAATATTTCATTGCTTTATTAAATCGTGATAACAGCATGCGGTGTTAGGACACTGAAAATCCCCATCAAGTTATAATAATTGAACATATTATTCAAATTAGAAACGACATAGTTAAAAAAAATCACGAATTATAAAAAACCCTGTCCTCCTGTATATACAGGAAGATAAAACATTCTTTCATTTCTTTGGTTGATTGATTGATTAGGTGTTGTTTAACGTCCAGCAAGCAATATTTCAGCTATATTCAGGACGTGAAAATTTGTAGTTTTTAACTTATTAGTATGTCATGCCTTCCTTTATACTCAAACGTAATCTCATACAATAATATGAGAATATATACAGATAAAAATGGTACTTGAAACAATAAAAGATATGAAGCATCACATTTAGAAGTGAAATTAAATTTTATTATATAAATTAATTTCTTTTAAAAACTAAAATTGTGTCGTCTGCGACAGTTTTATATAAATTAAAATACGTATCCACACTAAAGAAACGTTCCCGAACGTGGGCCACGTCCACACAGTCCATCAAGACATGCTTAATGGTGTATGGGCTGTTGCATGGCACACATTCGGGTCGTGGCTCATTGTTTAAAATATAACTTTGTGTCGTCCTGGTATGACCAAGACGACATTTGTTAAAACAACTTGGTCTCTGCGACCTCTAAAACAATTATTTGTGTGTAGTAGTGGCTGGATCCCATGAAGTTTATTATGAACTTGGAGATCCCAACCACTCTGCCACAAACTAGAAATATATTTTAAAATTACTGGTTTAAAATCTGTAAAAGGAATATCACAGTTAATAATATTATTCTTCAGGGCATTCTTTGCCTCCTGATCCACGACTGTGTTGCCATGGATTCCCACATGACTTGGGATCCAGAAAAACACAATCTCTTTTCTCAAAGCTATTAGAGATTTGTAAATTTCATAAATTTTTAAAATATAAGGGTTTTTAATTTTGAAATTTTGGATAGCAAGCAGACACGAGAGGGAATCCGAGCAGATAATAAATTCAAACTCGTCTGACGAAGCAATTATTTTCATGGCAAGAAGAATAGCTTGTGCCTCAGCAGTAAATACAGATGAGGCAGACGGGAGACGACGAGGTTCAACACGCTCTCCAAAGACAGCGGCCAATGCAACTTTATCGCCGTCCTTCGATCCATCTGTATAAATTGCAAAATGTCAGGATAGTGAGATTTTATTTCTGCAAAGTGTTGTTAAATAATTAAAGGGTTTGTAGCAGACTTTTTATGGTTTCTAAGATCAAAAATAAATACCGGTTTTGGATTTAACCATGGTGGGTTATGTGGAATTTCAATAGCAGAAATTTCATCTGAATTTATACAAGAGTTGTTCAAATGAGGTTTTATTCTGATACCAAAAGGTTGAATTTTATTTGGATGTTTTTCAAAAATATTTTCGTATAGAGGTTTGAAAACATCGTGAGCCGGGTTGCCAGGATAGAAGAAGGCTCGTTTGCTTCTACATACAAACTATTTGCAGATGTGGTTCTAAAAGCCCCAAGACATAGTCGCAATCCATAATGGTGTATAGTATCAATGATTTTGACATATGACTTGCGAGCAGAACCATAAATAAAGCAACCATAATCCAATTTCGATCGAACCAGCGATCTATACAGATTTAGTAAAACATCGCACTCTGCACCCCAGTCGGTACTGGATACGACTTTTAAAATATGTAATGCTTTAAGGCATTTATTTTTTAACATTTTGATATGGGGTAGAAAGGTTAGCCTTGAATAAAATATGAGACCAAGAAAAGTAGTTTCTTTTACAATTTTGATAGGATTATTATGTAATTTTAATTCGGGGTCAGGATGCATCTTTCGTTTATTACAAAAATGCATCCCAACGGTTTTTGCAGTGACGAATTTAAAACCATTCTCCATTGCCCATTTCTCTATTCTATTTAAACATAACTGCAGTTGACGTTCAATATTATTCATGTTTTTTACTCGGTAACATATGAGGAAGTCATCAACATATAGAGAACCATCAATATTATCTTTTAAAACTTGAGCAAGGCTATTAATGTTGATGCTGAATAAAGTGACAGAAAGGATACTCCCCTGAGGAACACCCATTTCCTATTCAAAGGGGTCAGATAAAGTAGAATTGACCCTAAATTCTCTGTCAGATAAAGTTTGAAATAAAGGTAGGAAGTCTACCTTTCAACCCCCATATCAAAAAGATCTTTTAAAATACCATATTTCCATGTTGTGTCATATGTTTTTTTCTAAATCGAAAAAGATAGACACAACATGTTCATTTTTTTCAAAGGCGTTTCCAATATACTTTTCGAAACGTACAAGGTGATCAAGGGTACTTCGCCCTTGTCTGAAACCACATTGGATATTAGAAAGTAGATTGTTGGATTCTAAAAACCAGACAAGGCGATCGTTGTTCATCCTTTCCATGGTTTTATAAACTTAAGACAGCTTGTGAGGGCTATAGGCCGATAGTTGGTCGCTTCTGAGTGATCTTTTCCTGGTTTTGGAATAGGCACAACAGTGGCCATTTTCCAAATAGATGGTAAGTCACTTGTTTCCCAAATGTAAGAAGATTCAGAAGGCATTGGAGAGAAGATTGTGGCAGATGTTTGAGAAGTTGATAATGGATGTCTTTTGGACCACATGCTGTATCGTGAGATTTGTTCAATGAAGTTTTTAGCTCTTCCAAAGAAAAAGGTTTATTGTAATCTTCTAGATTTTTTTACTGAAAATTATGTTTAGATTTTTCTTTTTGAATTTTGATCCGCTGAAAATTGGGATGATAATTTTCAGCAGAGGAGTGTGTTGCAAATGTTTCGGCCAATTTATTTGATATGTCTGACTCTGATGTTAACAAGTCTTGTCCATCCTTTAAATGATGGACATTTGCTTTACTGTTTTTACCTTTAATTTTACGAATCATGTTCCAAATTTTATTCATAGGGGTATTGTTATTTAGTTAAGAAACAAAGTTCCGCCAAGATTTTGTCTTTTTGCAATAAATCTTTTTACTTTTGTAACACCCTGAGGTTTCAGTTCAAGACAAATTTCTTCATCTGTCAGTTCAGAGAGATCATTGTCTCTGTAATGAATTACAGGAATTTAATGTTCTGTGAGGCGTTAATGTAATTTCCAAATCTAAAAATTTTATGTAATTGTATTAAATTTACGGATTGCTGTTTTTTTAGAAACTTCAATTAATAAAGAGCCAGATTTCATTTTAGTGACGTTTTTAACGTCTCCTGCCCAACCCTTGATCGTTTTTTCTATGACAAAGGGGGAAATTTTGCATTAAGGTTTGTTAGAATCTTTACTAGTTAAAACAATAAATCTTGTCCAGTGTTCATCATCAACTATGTCTTCAAGCGGAATTTCATTTTTTTTTTCTTTTTTTGGAACTTGTTTGATTTAAAGGTGCATCGGAAGCCATGATGCAAAGAATGCGTTTCACCACCCTTGTCACCCACCCGCCTCGGGGTGCCAACAGGGGCGATGCTTTTTGTCTGTGGATCACCAGCAGAAGGCATCAGATGTTCCAAGTGCGGCATACTCAAATAGATGAATTTCTCAAGGAAGGCAAGCTTCGTGCCAGACTTAACTGGCGAAACAACCGTTCGAAATTCTATCTTCAGCTTGTAACTGAACATCTTTGCTACTAAGATACACAAGATATAATCAAGTGAAAAGAAGAATGAAGACAAGTTTGTTAAGGTCTCGGCGTGACCAGCCGATTGACCGAACCGGGTCCATCCGGTCTCCCGTCTAGTTGAAGTCAGGGCCAAAGTGGTGTATTGAAAATCAAACCCGCTGACCCACACTAATGGATGCAGCAGAGAGTGATCTCATAACCACCGGGATCCCTTCCTCCACCATCACGGGTTGCAACACACGGCATCTCGCCTCTATAAAGCCGAGGAAGCTTTGCCCTTCAGCCCCGCCTTCTTTGCAAATCCTGCAAGGAAGCCGTCTATTAAATGGTACATACATTTCATGGAACAGTTTGAAGGAAAATAATGTAATAGAATAGCTTAAATTATAAGGATTCACAAAGGGCAAGACGTGACATGTCGATTCATCGACGTCAGGGCTAACTCGATTTCCAGTCTAGAAAAAGTAAGGGTTCAGTAGGTTATCAGGACCGTTTACCCGGCCTACTGAAATCCCGTCCTGTAATCGACACGATTCGCAACACACGGCAAGTGTTGCCTCTGGTAGCAGACTCTTACTGCAGGCTGAGGAAGCCGTGGGCCTATTCTCCTGTGCCCCGGTCCCACACAGGGACACCTTTCATTTCTTTGGAAATACAATGTTTGTCTTGCCACAGAAAATCCACAAATTTTTTCTGATAGGCATTTATCTCATTAGACACGGAAATGGAATCCATCGACGCCACAGTTTAAAAGCGAAACAAAATTATTTACCTGAAATGACAAACCACGGGCAAATAGTAAAGGGTTTCCAAATGTCAAGTTTGAACATGAATTTTTTATTTGGGGGTTTTCACACAAACAAATGAATCGTTGTTTCTGCAGACTAAGGCGGTTTTAGATTAACATTTTTTCAGCAGGACGTGGACGTCTACGATTACAGTGGAAACATTAGATTCCATTAAGTGTTCATGCGCTGTAGCATTGCCTGGTGTGTTAAAGGTATCGTAGCGATCCTCAGAAGCACGGGCGCCAGAGTCCGATGCATCAAACTATTCCGCCATCCTAGTTGGAGGAACACGTTCTGGTGTATAAGGGACATGTGTATTTGCCTCTAATTTTTATTCTTTGTTACTGGCCTGGTCTCTTAACATCGGCTTTGAATGTATCTATTCAGCTTGCATTAACAACAAACTACAAAATAAACTACTTCATCATTTTAAAAAATTCTGTAGTTTTGTGTTTGAAAATGCATATCAAAGTATTCTAGTAAACATTCTTTGATGTGCGGAATAAGGGGACATGTCGTCTAATGCTAAATGACTTTACTTGCTTAAAGTTTGGTACTTTCATGTATAGTAACTCATTTTTTTGAAAAGTTGTTGGGATAAAGGTGGGACAAGTAGAAAAAGTAATCTGTTTATGTATGTTAACTAGACATCGAACTTCCATGAATTCATTACATATGAACACACAAGTTCATCAAATCGATCAATAAACTTTTGTGACCTCATACGAATGGCACCCATATTTTTTGGATTACCATATTAACAACAGCAAAAACATTGTGTTCTATTGATATGGACTGTATGTTTGTTAATTTGTACACCATGTTTTCTAGAAACAAACCAAACGACTTATATCGCAATGATGGCATGCCATCATGTTCAAGCCTTTCGCCGTTGAAAGTAAGTTAGTATCTACAAATAGAGATGAACATTTTAATCCAGAACGTTCTAAATTTGGTAGTCGAATTTACACAACTATCATTAGCCTGAGACAAGGAATTAAAATAACACTGGAGATTAAAGGCGACGCCATCTTGAAACAAAATTAAATCCATAATTAACCAAAAATCCGAGATGAAAATACGAAAACATACCATAAAAATGGAAGTGTATCTTCTGAATTCAACAGCATAATTAATAACCACAATGCAAAAGAAAAAGAATAAATGAGGAATAAATAAAGATTCGTAAAGCATGTCCTATCCTTTCAAGAAAAGAAGAATTTTTGAATTTTCAATACCATTTAGTACTTATAGTACTAAAACGTGATATCACAGAGCAACTGGGTATTAAAAAATCAATATATTTAAATTATAAACCAAGCTATTAAATTATTATGTCGAAGAATTTTGAAAATACATATTATTATATAAACTTTAAACCCAAAAGAGTATGAAATTATGACACAAAATAATAAAGTACATTTCCCCTATGATCAAAGTAGGTTTCATTTGTAACAACCAGAAGACAAAGAAACGGTGGTTTTGGGATAGGTTCAATAACACCGATATCAAAGTAAAGTAACTAAAGTGTAAACTAATTAATCTGAATTTACGCTTGAAAATGATGACAACAAGGCTCACATGTATGCATTCACGTGATACAGAATCCACACTGTTAATGTAATTTAGTAAACAGTGTTTCTGTATATAGACGCCGAATGTTTAATTGGGTCTAACTGTAATTTCTTAATTGGTGTTTGATCTTGTTTCTTACGCCTCTGATTTACTTCTATAAGGATGTGATATTTGTATATTCCAGCTTTGATGAAAAGGCAATTATCTAGTTCTTATATCCGTTAGGTCGTTCACTTTTTCGTTGACACGTTTATGTACAACTTTCCACAAAACTATAAATATATACAAAAGAAAAACAAGATATTAACTCACGCATTAAACGGGCACTCAAAATCCAAATGACAGACTAATGCAAGAAAAACAAAGGTAAAAATATTGAAACAACTAATTTCTTAGACGTAAAATAAAGTAAGTAATATTTTTAAATGGGCATTGTTCGACGAAGCTCAAGGTCCAAATCAGAAACTCTTGTAGGGAGTTCACTGTTGCAAGCTATGACACAACTGTACTTAGAGTTAACTAAAAGCTTGATAAATCAAAAGTAATTATAAACCAAAAAGAAGACTGACAGAGGGAGGAAAAATTGGGTTAGCCTTTTCTTCAGCAGCCTATCTAGAATTTAAATCAGCCACCACCAATAATCAACCATGAACAAAGGACGTGTTTTTAACGATGCGTCTGACTCATTAACAGTTAATAATAAATCTTAACACTTAGAAATTAAAAAAAAAAAACTGTAGACTGAGGCATATTAAATCTCAGTACAACAATTTTCTTATCTGTCCGTTATGCTATAAGGAGTGTAATAAGGAACCAAACTATATTTACCGCGCTATATGTAACCAATAGATACATTATCGGTAGCTCAAATCAACACCTTAGAACGATCAGACTCCTCGTCTAAATGCAGAGCATGCTCAACACAAATACAATAATGCCTACTGCGCCAAACTAAAACAGTTTTAATGTCATCTCAGTTTCATCAAAGTCTGAACCCAAGGATAGGGTGATACAACAGGGCCCATCTAAAAGAGTAATTTAACCTGTCAACAGTGAGTGTAATCACCCAAGCTGACCAAAAGTAAGCTTGCAGATCCCTCTTATCTATCAACTACTGTAAAACAAATCTAAGTATAGCAAGGGAATTAGGACAATACAGCAACTGTCTTACCACCAACAACATTAAGTACATCAAACATACAAATAGCAGACACTTAAATTAAACATTTAAAAACTAAAATCGAACAAAACGATAACATAATTCGCATAATAAAGGACAATAATATAGCAAAGCATTAGGCAAAACTTGCTCAACTTGTAAAGCAGCTGGCCACTAGTACATCATACTCTATCTCACTTGAGGAGGAGCTTTTTAAATGATTTTAGGTCATTTAGTCAAAGTAGATTAGAACAGCTTGAAACTCAGTCACATAGCACTACAAGTCGTGTACAACCGTACCCCCAACCTATCCTACAACTACTCGTGCGATAAATGATCTGAACTGTAATAAATAAATAAATAGGTAAAATACTCCTTATCAATACCTTCATTTGGTACATTTGGCCAAAGCTGTGCGTTAAACTGTTTTCGAGTAACAGCCCTTGACTCATTTCTGTTAATCGGTTGAATTTGAGCCAAAGGTCAAAGGTCATAGGTCAAGTTCATACCAACGTAAGAAGGTAACTGTCATAAAAAGTCCTTAGCAACCATATATTTTTAGAATCAGAATGATGTATATTACTGAAATATGTCATTTCATGACCGAAATTGGCATTTGTCCCTAGCAACGGGCATAAAAGTCCTTAACAACCACATATTTTTAGCTCGGGACCACTTTCTTTACTCAAATAACTCATTTGTATGACTGGAAGTGACGTTTTGTGCTTAGCAACAGACACAAACACCCATAGCATCACATATATTTTCTGACTTTAGAGGGACAGTGGGAACGACCTTATCATCTATTCTCAGAACAAATAGCAGTTAATACAATTATATTTTTGTAGGTAAATATTACCTTTACTTTATCACAGATTTTCCTTTGAAAAAAAAGAATCAAGTTGAAGCTGAATGATTGAGATGTGTTTGGTATATTTGATAGATCCTCCCGTTTTGTGGTTTTAACAGGAAACGAAATTTCTTCAACATGATTTCTATATGCATGAAGATCGGACGGTAGGCTATGATAAATATCAGCTTATTAAAAAGAGCTTCTGTGAGTCTTGAAAACACTGTTATTCCTGTGTTAAACGTGTTTGACTCCTGACACAATGAGAACTGCTTACCGTGTTTAGTCAAGTTTGTGGTCCTTTTTTAGATCTAAACTATTTTTTTGAAATCAACGATTATTTTGAGAAAGCTATTTTCCTAATGAAGTCAGCCATTTTTGGACCACAAACTTGACCAAACGCGGTAAGCAGTTTCATATTGCCAGGCAAAAGACCACCGCACAGTAACGCTAAGTATAGAAATCTTTGAATTCAAAGATCCTTTTCTGGACCGAATTTACACATAAAATTTCATTACTATGTCGTTATAAAAATATTTTAATTATTTTAATATTGCATTTACGTTCAGGTGTAGAAACTGTGACCTATATTTTACACATGAACGACATTGGTTAATTTCTTTGTTAAGGTCCATATCTTAGGTACTGCTTTTTTAGGGTCAATATTTCAAGAATGGGCAAGCCATCTGTGGCTCATACACATTTTCTAATTATTTCATGTAAACCTCTTTTGGGGGTAATTTTACAGGTCATATATATGTGTTAATGTTTTTTTTAGGTTTATACACATGCAGCTGTTTTTAAGTATTATCAATAAAAAATAACCTGCATGTACCTGCTACACTTTGATTTTTGCAGTAATTTTTGTATTCCAAGTTCCAACTGTTATCATCTTTCTTGTAGTGAACAAAGATTTATCCTGAGTCTAAACAAATTGTTTTGTATTTGTCGTGAATGATTACAAAACAATTTAATTGACTTAAATTATTGAAGCATTGTTCAAGGACAGCTGCAGCATATTTATTTTTTATTTTAATTTGTTGTTGTAAAAGAATATATCATTTAAAAATCTTCTGACTGCAAGGCTAATTCATTATTAAAGCTAAGATAGATAGCTCACTAGTCAACTCTGTTGGTAAATTTTGTATTGAATATGGCAAGGTAAATTTTACAGAATGGAAATGCAAATAAAGTAGTTTTACCCCAATTTTCTCTACAATATTCTAGCAATAACAATAAAATTATGCTTCAATAACTGTTTTTAGTATATTTGGATGAAAGTTTGTTTAAAAAGCATATTATTTAGAAAATAAAGTTTCAAAAAGGGACATAATTGCACAACTGTCAACACTGGTGAAATGACTTATAGCATACAAATCATTAAATAGGTTAATCAATTAATATAATCTATTGTGTGACATGTCTAAGAAGCAAAGAATATTTCTAGATCTTCATTTAATTTTATTTTGAAATACATTAAAAATAGTCAAACATAGTGGTCATTATGGAATAACCAAATTATTGCATTGCCTTCATGCAATTTTAGTACAATATTCAATAAATTCAGTAACCCACATATTTTCAATTTAGGGAATCTATGTTATTTTGGGTTATGGTCAACTTAATTACCTGATCCCACATCCATATTTCTGTAGTAGATGCAAGCTGGCTGCAACTGTGACCCCCTGCCGGTTTCCTTCTGGCTTTCCTTTCCCGGAGTGGTTGGGATGTGAACATTTAGACATTTAGATTGAGGTCTTTTCCAATACAACCCATGAGTATATCGGTGGTATGGACAAACAGTATATGTGTCAATATTAGCAAAAATACCAACATGATAACACATCAGTTTTGACTCACTGTTAATGTTTTCATTGTCACGAATGTACAGGGATAAACAATGTGCTTTTACACTTCTCTGACAGTTTTTCAGAAGAATAACCTCAGTCTTTCTGGGAAAATATGGGGATAAACCACAGTTTGTTTTAGTAAATGGAGAAAAACAGCATATTAATGTTGCATCTGGTGAATTTTCGATGTTTTCTGTCATTGTTTCTTTTCTGTCCACATGGTTACCTTTTGTAGGTAGTATTCTTAGTTTATTGGTGAAAGCGCTGCGATATCTTGTAAAAAGCCTGCAGACCTGGAGCTTCTTTTTCGTAGTAGGAGTGTTGACACATACCAGTGAAGCCTCTTCTTCCTGCTTTGGGAGAAGGCATGCCCACAAACTAGTAGAACTGTTACTTCTTGCTTTGAAAATAAGCATACACAAGAACCAGTGAAGTCGATACTCCTTGCATTGGGAGAAAGCGTGCATACGAACCGGTGAAGCCACTACTTCTTGATTGGTAGAAAAAGTGCACACAAACCAGTAAAGCCGCTATTTTTAGATTGAACAGTTTACGCAAGCAAATCTGAGCAACCCATTTTGTGTTATATATAAATACATAAAATCATAGAACGTGGTATTTAGAGCGGCATCAAATGAAAAAGCGCTCGAATAGCATGTTGAAATTCAGTGTTGTCTTTTATGACAGACATGCTCAGGTATTTATTATAATGCAATGTAAGAGTTTGCAAAACTAATTTATGGACGGATAATTCTACAATTAGTGACATGGTTTAAATGGAAATTAAATGAAATTAGTGATGAAAAAACGGAATTCAACTTTGATCATATGAAAAAATTCATTGATATTATTAAACAATTTAGAAGACGAAGATATTAAAGCCGGTAATTTATTGAAGCAAATTCAGGCTATAATTACTTTTCATAACTTTTATACTGCTTATTTTGAAAAAAAGACATTAAAATTTTTCACGTTCATGTTTATTAAATCAGATGTGCATTCCAAACGCGAGAGGAATCGCTCTGAAAAAAACACCAGTTTAGATATCAAAACATTTCAAGAGTAAAGCTAGAATTCAAGCAAAATGTAGTGTGTACTAAATGTTATGTTTGTATGATTTTGTGAGTGTCTTATTAAAGATTTAAGGGCTACAAATAGAAGCTCATATATCTAATTTCCTAACCACTATCTTCCTAACCTTAGAAAAATATGTGCTCAATCCCCTCTAAAGCAAATTAACAGTGTCTCAAATATTGTTGTTCAATATAAGATTTATTCTTATAAATGGTAATATTTGGACTGTAAAACTATACAATTGGAACACAAGATGTGAATCTAAGATTAAGTGTCAACAGTATATTGTAGTCGGCATTGTTTTTTTTTATTTTTAGTATGCTGAGATACATGTACTTTGTTGTAAATTTATATTTAATACTGCGTTGTGGTATTTTTGTAATTATTTAAGTATTTTTGCATACATGTCAAGTGTTCATCGATAAAATTTTAGTAGAAAAGAAAGAAAAAATGCAAACACTAAACAAAATTATGGTACCTACAACTAACTTCTACACTTACCTTTGTAAAAAATGTTTAAAAAAGTATTATGATACGACTGGTGGATTTTTGTACTATTTTAAAAATTTTAAAATGCTTACATGTATGTATATATACGGTGTAATATTCTTATTACAAATGCATTTAATTGATAAATGTTAAAATACATTTACATGTTGGTTTTTATCATTCTGTAGGAAGATATCTAAGGTCTTTTTAATAATTTCCATTTGAATATTTCATGACATTAAATACAAAATGAGGGAATTTCACATCAGTTTAAAATTATATTTCTATTAATTTAAAAATTTTGGAATTGAGTTCAACATTGATAAAAATATATGACTATAAGAAAAGATGACAAATGTCATAGTATTATAATATTTATATTCGATATTGCTACAAAATGTCATTAAACTGTCAACACCGCGTCAATACAAGCAAGTTTTCATATTTTAATATTATCAAATATCACTGATGACCTTTCATCCACCTGTCAGTATAAACAAAATGTCCGATATAACATATCGATCCCGTTTTAATAGGAAAAATGTTGAAGATGACTTGTCATAACCTGTTAAAACGATACAGATAACCTTTCATTCATGTGTCAGTATAAACACATTGACTCTCTTTAATTAGGAAAAAATGTACCAGATGACCTGTGTCAACGAGTCATTGTCACAAAATACAAAATATCCCAGTAAATATTGTTTACCTTTAAGTATGAATGAAATGTCAAAGATGACCTGTCATTCATCTTTTAGTTTTAACAAAAGATGACATATTTTCTGCCGTTCATATTTTTCAAAAATAAGTCAGAACAAAAGACGATTGTTCCTGCAGTATGTGTAATTGGAGGTGGCATAAGTGTACTTCAGGCAGATAGAGGTTTATGTTTAGAAAGGTTTTTTTATTAAAATGTGTGAGGTTATTAATACCTGAACAATAAACACAAATATTCAGAATATATCATCGAGAATAACATTTTTTGTTCCATTAAAAAAACACTCCCGTAATGATTCGCTCCAAGTAACTTCTGGCGTCATTTGGTGTTGTTGTAGGAATATTTCTGCCATTGGAGTAAACAAAGTTAATATGTTCATATTTAAAACACCGCCGCAAGGTCCGACTCGTGGTCGTTCACCATCTTTCAAAACAACATCAATATCAAGCAGTATATAAGCACACGATGTTAAGAGGTATGATACATATTAATTTATTAAATAAATCTGAATGTTATCTCAAAAGTGAAACAAACAAAATGCATTACCTGAATATTTTCGAAAATTTATAGAAAATACCAATGTCCAAAGATGTGACAGCTTCGTTGTACTAAACAAACTAACTTAGTTTGTTTTTTAAATCGACATGGTATGAGGGGCATAAATAATTAATGTAATCTGGAAAAAGATTTCAAAGCAATTGTGTTTAAGGGAAAAACAAAATATATCAGTTTTCTTAGTATGATTTCCCGTACATGTATTACCACTACTTGTATACTCTACTGATATAAGATGGCCGTTCAAATGAATTATACTCTGATTTTGAATTTTTCTATTGATACTAATTGAAATAAGTGGTAAGCCCATATAATAGGAAAATTGTATAGAACTTTTGAACAGTTAGACTTTGAAATATCATATCTCTCATGTCTTCTGTTTTAATAAATTTTAAACATTTTCTAGCAGAGTAATCTAAATCTGAAAACCATTTGTTTATAAATTGATCAGATAATCTTTGTTTTATAGTAAGTTTAAGAGATATTGTTCATAGTGGAAATGGTTATTTAATAATGTAGATCAAACCAGTTTCATTTGAAACGTTTTGTACAAAGACAATCCACTTTGAATTAATACGACCATTTACATGTTATTTACACAACAATGAGTATCCCTTTGAGCTGATTTTGGTTTTTATCATTTAGAAGTTCATTCCAGTAAGATATAATTCTTACTTTAACCTTAAGTAATAAAGGATAATAAATTAGTTGCTCTAACCAGCAAAATGTTTTTGCAAATTGGCAATGAATTTGCGCCAAATCATCTGTCTACATACCAAAATAGGTTCAACTAGACAAGCGAAAAGTTTGAGTTGTAAATCTATAGGAAAAGGTTGGTTGTAGTTGTTCTAAAGACTGCAAACTAAGCTCATCTTCCTTCATTAATAAGTTATTTCTTGGTTTTTACACCGGAACCATTATAATTCATAACTAAACCAGTATAATAACAATTGTCAAAAATTTCTATACTTTCATTATTTAATGGTAATATTGGTAGAGATTTGTAATGTTTTCTTTTACAAAATATAACTATTTTCGACTTAGAACAGTTAATAAATGATTTCCATTGATCACAATAATTTTTAAAATAGATTTATTTGTATTTGAGAGCGATACTAATTCATCTTCCCGTTCGAAAAAAGCTTACTCGGATGAATAACTAGATTGTTCATGCGGTATGTATACACACCGTATGATTAAATTTTTTTAAACATTTTACCATGGTAGAAAATTCCATTTTAATAAAAGAAAGAAACTCTTCTAATTATTTTTGTGTAAATTATATCTATGCCCAAAGATTTTCGTTCTATTTTTCATGAAATAATACACCCATTTGGTAATTGAAAAACATCCTTCATCGAAAAGTTTTGTTTCACCATGAAACATAATATCATATTTTTAATTATATCAACAAAATCGTAATAATTTTTATTGCAACCAAATATATTAATCAACGTACACGTTATTTTATTTCTAGTTACATGCTCTGATGCGTTATCCTAGTTGTATGGTAAGTCTTGGGCAGGTCCTGGTACAGGTGGATGCTGAAAGCGTTGTGGATCTCAATAAAAGTTGATCTACTACAATTTTAATGTGTTCCTATTGTCTTCTGTGTTAACGAAGCTTCAAATGTTCTCAAATTGTCGCTACAGTAGAAATGACGAACGAGCAAAAACGGAAATACTGTTGGTAACCTTTATATTGTTTTCCTTTTATGTTTTTAGGTACCACCTTAATGACATCGCCGTAGTCATTGTAACGTGTAATTCTGGCCAGTATTGTCCTTGGAGATGTATTTTTTGTTTTTCGAATACGACGAAAATTTTAAAATGAGATGTCTCGCTCGATTTTAAGTTATGTTTTGATTCCGTGATCTCACCCACAGTTTCGTTATTGCCTTCAAAAATTGAATTGTACTACATCCAGTATGTTTGTAACTTAAGTAGATCTTTATGAAGCCTTACATTTTCTTTAAGAAGATATACTCTTTCCTGATCAATGCTACCCAATCGGTTTTTATATGTTGTTGTGATGTCGCTCTTCGTTTTCTAGTGAACATTCATGCTCGCGAATGGTCTTTTTCATTATCTCAATATCATACTTTATGTCACTCGAAATCCCTTCACATGATGTTAATCTCTCGTTTATAGTGTCTAATTTATTTAGTTTCAACAGTTTTTGTCCAGTTTTATGTTAAAAATGTTCTAATCGTTGATTTAGAACACTATAATTTTGGATATTCGAGGGTTGAGGTCTGACCTGACTTTGACTTCTATTCCTGTCTCTTTTATTCTGTTTTGAATTTTGGGGAATTTTTGCCCTTTTAATACACCGCTAAAAACACAGCAAGAGTTTCAACAATTATCTGCAAGTTTTAATTTGTCAGGTATCAGTGCGGACTCATAGTTACACTCAATTCTCCTGCTATAGGTTTTCTGGTCCTTCAGTCCGATATTTTCTACTCCTGTACCTGTATATCTCAACGGCAGAATATGAGTCCTTCTGCTACCGCGCTACAAGAAACTTTGGGTAAACACGAACGTATTGTTTTATTTTATTGTTTGTTTGAATGATATTTTACGCCACTTTCAGCAATTTTTAAGCTATATCATGGCGTCCAGTTTTTATTGTGGGAGGAAGCCGGAGTACCCAGAGAGAACCACTGACCTTCGGTAAGATATCTGGCAATCCTTGTCAATTAGGACTGGAGTTGAGTACCCTGCCCGCAGTGAGACTCGAACCCGCAACCACAGCGTTGACAGACCATATGATCAATAGAAGACGAACTACCTTAACCACACGGCCACCGAGGCCCCTTGTTTCATTTTAAAAAGTTTACCTTATTTTCGTTCATAATTTATCAAATATATTTTAGTGCGTTCTATGCAACCAACTCTATAAGCATGGACTATATTATTAAAAATGAAACTAAAATATTTTTTGGTTTTTTAAGTTGAAGTAAAGCATTATTGCTAGTTTATTCGCAAGTTCAAATAACTGCCAAATCAAAAGAAGACGTAGTTTTTGTTTCGAAAGTTAATGATAGAAACAAACGGTTTGGGACAAACAAAATTGCAGATGGGAAAATAAAATGGGAAAACTATTGTAATAACATGAATGTCAACACACCGTTGTTCACTTGATATAAAATGAAAACATAAAAGCACGTCACTTGTATTTTGAACTTCCAATGAACTGTGTGTTTTTGTGCTTTGCTTCTGTGAGCATAATTTTCGATTAAGTATGGGTAAATGTTGGATAATAACTGATTTTTTTATTTTCCATAACCGTCACGTGGAGACACGTATGGTTTATTGGGGGGTTAGTAGATATTTTACGCGGTCAGAAGGTAAGAGTATGTGTATTTAGCGACATTTAAACACAGAATATAAATTATTTTGCTTGATTTCTGATGTTTTAAGACAATCGGTGAGATATATCCGTAACAGAGGAAATTGCTGACCTATTACAAGATATAAGTATTTCTGAAACAGTATATGGAGCTCACCTTACGCGCTCGCCAAATTTGAAAAATACTAATCGGCAATGTAACTAACCAATATGTTCCAATTGGTTTAACTCATACAGTCGCCCTGCCCGTTTTCATATGGAAGTCCTCTCGTTAGAAGGTATTGCATGTCATAATTAAGACATCCCGACCACAGAACCTAACATGTGATCGGAGAGTTCTTCGAAAGTTAAAACAAATCTTCGCATACATTTCCTGGGCAGTTATTATTCAACTTTTACGCACGCGATTATATCTTAGGTTACTATATTGTCTTCTTATCTTTTTGACTTGTATGACACCTTTGATTCGAAACATCTGTTATAGACTGATGGTCCCGGAAATTATCATAAAGGTTAATCGCTACTGAATGATATACACAGCTGTCTTCGCTAAAAATTATGTGACCGGCACATCAAGTTAAAGTCTAATAATAATGTTTCGTAAAGTTTACAAAATGACGTAACTATAAAGCAAGTTTCAGTTGTGAGACGGATGGATAGAAACAGGTGCCAGTCGGTGAAGTTTTGTACAAAATCTAAAACTTGACTGAAATCAATAAATTTTGATTCATTTCACTTCTTAAATATGTGTGCATCAAATAACTTAATTTTCAACATCATTCTGAAATACAATTTTTATGCAAAGTGAAAAAAAGAACTACTTTCAAACGACGTTAAGTCGGTTTTCTTTGCTATTTTTTTCTTTCAAATTGATTCTTTTAAGCACTACTTTTGACTCCGGCATCAACTGACTGGCTGTTAAGTAGAGGGTAACCTAACATAAATCCAGCAGTAATACTTGTCTGCCCACGTGATATATTTTATCCATTTCTTGATGTGGTGATGATTATAAATTCACCGCCGTAAAATTGAGACTTGTTTTAAATTATACGGGACATCTTCCAAAAGTTGGATTGCCGCAAATCTGGCGTAAGATTTTGATATTGTTTAGCACTTCGTCTTCTATTTTAACTTAAAACTCATTTATGTCTAGACCAGAGGAAAACTCGTCTTACTTAAACTTATTTATAACCATGTTATTTGTTTCTCTTTATTTACCAAAGCTATTAACTACTAGACCTTTTGACCGTTACACATTTTTGTTTTGTTTTCTTCTATTGATCATATTGTCACAGAAAACACCAAGTATTCATGCATTTAAAGATCGATACTAAAATAAAAAATAAAATTGACTTATAATAACTAACGATAAACAATACAAGATTGATAACTATTTTGTTACTGGCAAGAGAACTACATGTAATTTGTTAGATAAACAGAGACATTTACGCAAGTGTTAAAGGGAGGTAGCCATCTACAGTGTATGACGTGCCCATCAATAATGGGCTTTCGGGTTCGAGTCTTACTGTGGGAAGGGTATACTCGGCTTCAAACGTAACTGATCAGGAAAGCTAGGTTGAAAGTTTTCTTGCTTCCTAAAAAATAACTTGACGCCATGATTTAGCTGCTACAATTGCTGAAAATAAAACCATAAACAGACAAAGACTATTAAAATATACATTTGGACGTAAGCCCGATTAATGAATATGACTTTAAAAAAAACATATTTAAGTCTTAACAGTTACAAATGTAAAGATCTTTCACAGATAAAAAAACAAATAAACTGACTTTTCGTGTAGTCGCGGGACAAAACAGGACATAATACTTATATATAGAACATCGTACCACTGACAAAATTGCTGATATCATTGCTGAAAATAAACCTTGAAAAAAACAAAAAAAAAAAACAAAAACAAAATACATTTGCATGTGAGCTATAAGCCTATTTAGTTAATATGAGTTTAAGTCACAACAATTAGAATGTACTTGGTTACTGTGTCCTTATATAGACAGATCGAATATTATTTCAGCCACAAACTGACACATTATACCTTTTAAAGATAATTAAACAAAGGTATCTACACAACTGACGAATTTTTGAGTACTTGTGGAAAGCCGCTTACTATAAAAGGGGTGAGTAATACCGATATAAGGAATAACTTTCTTATTATTCCATTGAAGCCGTGTTCTAACTCTACTATAGAGCTAGTACATCGTCCTGGATAGGTCGTGAAACCAGCATTGATCATGCTTGTTTCTACACGTTCATTGAGCAAGATTTCAATTTCACCAAATTTATGGCGAGTACACATACAATAAATCATTGAGTGGAAATGAGGTAGAAAAACTGTGTACCAAATCATAACTGATGCCGGGAAAGTGCAGAGAATTGGGTAACATCGCCGAATATTACTTTCACAGCAGCTAAAGTACGCAAAAATACGTCGTCACTACACGGAATGGCTTCAGTGCATCATTATTAAAGTCCCCGGTTGATTATTTTATAAAAAATATTTCAAATCCGATTTACGCTGATTGCTTAAGTAAAATTAATAACACATGTTTATGATTGTGTATTCTGTTTCATTTAATTATATTTGTTTTGATTCATTAATTGTAATACTCACCGGTAAAGGAATTTAATAATACTAATTTTAATGCGTTAAACTCGCTCAACGCTATTATGTTGTAAGATTACAGGATAGGAAATTTATTAAAGTTTCTGTAAAAATGAAAAATATATTCTAAATCCAATTAACGTTGATTGCTTAAACATAATTAACAACGCAATAATCGCATGGTTATTCAGTTGCATTCTGTTTTTGTGTAATTATATCTGTTTACTTCTATTGAGATTCAAAAATTGTAATCACCATTGTTTAGGGAATATATTAACGTGCATTTAATGAGTTTGAAATCGCTCTACAAACATTGTATTGCTCAAATGACTTGTTCAGGACTAGGAGATTACAAACTCCAACGTATATCAAAATATGTTTTAATTATTATTAGCTTGACACGTAAACTGGCAGTCAGAATAATTTAGAAATGCGATTAAAACATGTTGAAAGTATATCACAATATGTTTTAATTATTATTAGCTTGACACGTAAACTGGCAGTCAGTATAATTTAGAAATGCGATTAAAACATGTTGAAATAAAACCTCATACATAAAGTTTTGGCAGCAACAAGCGTCTTCTTGTTAGGGTCCCTTTAGTGATCAGTCTGTCCGTCCGTCCGTCCGTCCGTCCTAAACTAATCGTGTCCGGGCTGCAACTTTTTTATCTTTTGAGGTAGGCTTTTGATTTTTGGAATGTGGGTATGTAATATCAAGGCGATGTGTCGCATACCGTGGTTGATCACCTTTGACCTTGAACTTTGACCTTAAGGTCAGATAATTGCTTTTTGAATGACAAATTCATGTCCGGTCTGTAACTTTTTTATCTTTTGAGGTAGGCTTTTGATATTTGGTATGTGGGTAGATAACATCAAGGCGGAGTGTCGCATACCATGGTTGTTGACCTTTGACCCTGAACTTTGACCTTAAGGTCACATTATTGTTTTTTGAATGACAAATTCATGTTTGTGCTGTAACTTGTTTTTCTTTTGAGGTAGGCTTTTGATATTTAGAATGTTGGTAGATAATATCAAGGCGATGTGTCGCATACCACGGTTAATGACCTTTGACCTTGACCTCAAGGTCGGCGGGGCCCACCATGGATACTATCTCACTGATATCTAGTTCATACATTTGTTGAAGCTAGTGTTAATTTCAGAGGATACGAAGATTACATTGTTCAGCTATATCATGGCGACCAGTTTTTATTGAGGAGGAAGCTGGAGTAACCGGAGAAAACTCCCGACCTTCGGTAGAAAAATATTCATGGATATTAAAAGAATGCAACGTGGCGGTGTATCTTTTAATGTCCCATTAGGTGCCTTATTTTTCATATTTCTTGAAAGCCGTAATTATCTTTAGGATAATCTAATAACGAACACCTGTGTCAAAAGTGGAGCAACAACAACACATTGTTACTTGAACACTTATTGAAAAACCAAAGATAATGATGTTTATTACATGTATCAAATAACTCAAATTTTATATGTATTTTAACATGTGAACAAACACCCATTAAGATGTTTACGTCTCTTACCTCAGTCTGAATAATTGCCTTGGATCCCAATATCCCCAACCCAAGAAGAAAAGAATAAGAGTTAAGTAAATATCTGTTCTATATTTTAGATATATATTATATTATGTAATAATATTCAACTCCTGTTTAACAGTATATAGCACTGAAAGTCAATCTCATTGTAATATTAACCTGTTATGATGTTATAGGTGAAAAAGCTTTTGAGTTGTACGCAGACTTTTTTGTCATAAGCGGTAACGTTTTACCTTAAATTATTTTTGAACTTGTAGTTATTACTACAGCCCTCTTGGTAAACCAGGCCTTGAATCATTGCTATTCCAAATACTTGACGTAAGATTACTTCTTTGTGATAAAATTGCTCGACTGCAAGAACTTGATGTCGCTAGTAAACAATAAACGTAGTTAGATGTTATTGATCCGAACATGACAATAAATTGTTCATAACAAGGAATCGACACGTAAATAAACAAACACGTCAATACTCAGCAACTGTCAGAAAAAGGAAACAAATCCAAGTTATAGTTTTCACACTCATTAAAATTTCTAAATAAGTGATTATCATTACAAATTGAATTTGAATATATTTATTTGTAAGTACAGATAAAACAAGCAGGTCGTACGCGCATATTTTCATTGTGATGCCTTTTAACGCAAGCAAGTTTACATTGTTTCCATAATCCTCTGTGGTTTAAAAAATCATATTTTAAATTATAAATAGAATATATGATTTATGTAATAGGAAGTTAGATCCATTCATGCCAATTTAGTTTTGTCCAGGCATAACTAACATTAATCTGAGACAATTTTAGAAAACTTGATCATGACTTATTCGTAGTAATTCAAAAAATACCATATAAAATTCATAATAAAAACATCCGTACATTTAAAATAGAACATTTATGTTTATAAGCATACGGTTTATATATATATATTTCATTTTTTTATTTTTTTATTTTTAATTCGAAAGAGCGCACTGCATTGTAGTAAAAATGTTTCTGTACAATTTATTACAGGTTTAGTGGTTAATAGCAGGAAATAAGAAACCCCCAAAATGTATATATTGAGTGCGAGGCAAGTAAAATGTAACGAAACGTGAAAATGTCGTGTAACATTTGCTAGGTAAACATATTTTATATACATGTTTTAAATAGTTTACATTGTAAGGTATGCACATGAAACTGATATCTTTTTTGTATCAGTTGTGTGTACAAATATGTAAGATTCATTCTCTGTCAAGATCACGTATTATATATTCAATACTTAGGGTTATGGTGTAACAGTAAAAAAATAGTCAGCATTATCAAAGAAAAGCATACCAGTGAAAAACAAGCAATCAAATTTTAAAATGGACGTAAGAATAAATAAAATGATATATTTATAATGATATAACAGTTATAGAGAAGATTAGATTTGTTCTAAATGTTGTTTAAACATATTATATTTTAATTAATATATTTCAGGTTTATTAAATATATGTGCAGTCATTAAGCGTTTTGAAAACTCATGCATACATTTAACAAGGTGACTTTATGATATAAGTGATTGCATAGTATAGTTACTCTCTTAATTATAATGAATTTGCTTTGTTTGATGGTGTTTTAACGCCACTTTCAGCAATTTTTCAGCTATATCATGGCGTCCAGTTTTTATTGGGAGAGGTAGCCGGAGTACCAGGAGAAAACCCCCTACCTGCGGTAGGAAAACTGGCAATCATTGTCAATTAAGATCGGAGTCGAGTACACACTGCCTGCAGTGAGAATCAAACCCTCAATCTCAGTGTTGACAGACCACGTGATCAATAGTAGACGAACTACCTTGACCACTCGGCCACCGAGGCCCCTATAATGAATTTGATTATGTTACCTATTTTCATTACTATACATGTAACCCAAGACCATTTTAATGTAACAAATATCTACTAACGGTCCGTTTTATTTTAGAATTTAATTAACCTTGATACCGGAGATAATTTTCATTATCATGTAGATATTATGTATTGATTCTTATCCAAATGTTTTATACAACATTAGAAGTAACTTTTCAATTTCATTCTGGTTTTGTTGATATTTTTTTACATATTTCCGTAAGTTCGTTTTACTATGTTTTGAGTAAGATCAAGTTTTATATATGTCCTCTTGTAAGAAAAATGCTTTTACCTTTATTTTAATTTTTTGTCCTCATTTGCGAAAATGGTTTCGACATATTATTTCAATACTTAGTACTAAACATCGGTCAAACTGGAAGATCATCATACTAACCATGTGAAACTGATCTAATTATTAATAACGGAGTTATCTGCCTTAATATCATATTCCTTGTTATCGTACCAGATGAAAAAGAGCATACTCTATCAATAATCTGAAGAGGGGATAATGTTGATTGACTCTGATATTGATTTATCATGCATAAAATGTTCGATCGTCTTACTAGTTACACGTTTTAGACACGACAAATGTAGCGATTAAATTAACTTTTTCGCGAAAATCTTAAAGACTTTGAACATTCAACATTGATCCTAAATTATATGTATCTAAAAATGAAAATGTCAAACAAAGGTCAAAAGTCAAGTTCAAAGTTCACCATAGGTTTTGTTAGTAAGTAGTCAAGATTAACTTTATCTTGTGTATAGTTAAAATCTGTACAATTCCATTCAAATGTATGAGGGCAGAGTGAGAATTATAGGTACATGCCTTGGAAATCCGTTTACGTGTTATTTCGTATATTAGACGTATCAGTTTGTTAATCGACTTAGAAAAGTCTTTAAAATGTGAAAAAGCTTTTGGATAGAATGAGGAAAGAGAATAACACAATTACAACGTTAGGTGATATTACATGTTTGTTTAGAAAGGAGTAAAATGATTACATGTATTTATAATTAATTGTTTATAACTTACATGAATATTTAAAGTATCCAATCAACTTTTCGTATTTCTTTGTAACCAGTTGTGACCACGCACAATGAGCTGCATCACGTCAAAGGATATGTAGAAAAAAGATCATTTTAAAATTATTTGTTTAATTACATTAAATAAAATTCTGACAAAAATAGTAAGAAAGCCTACACAACCAAAATAGCCGAAAATCAAAGGACAATTAAAATTCCGGATGTAGACAAACATATACAACTCAAAAACACGCAAACAGAAGGTAACCCGAACCATAAATATTTTTCCAATCCAAGGCAATTTTATGATAATAAATATCTACTAGCGATTCTTTTTTACTTTGAACTTTATTAGCACTGCTATATGAGATATTTTTCATTAAAATGTAGATATCATATATGCATTCTGGTGAAAAGTGGGGGTGGACAAACACTGAAATCTACCAATTTTAGAGAAATTCGAAAATAAATTGTATGGGCAAACAAATTTATTTACATGGAAAATAAGAGTCTGATTTTTAATAACTAGATTGATTGTGAATAACGTTATTGATGAAATCAATCAATATATTTAATACTTAACAAGCTTAAACGTTGGGAAAATTATTTAATAGAATTTTGTAGATTAAGAAAAGCGATGCCTGAAAATTAGGATCCGATGCTTAGTATCTGCGCAATCTAAAAACTCATTAGTAAAACTCACTCATACTGGTCTTAAGCACAGATTGTCAATATTTTGACAACCAAGACAATTTACAATGCGTTAAGAGACAATGTATGTGTAGAACCAATAGGATTAAATATTTCTGCATTGAAAAAAAGTATAATTTACATGAAGTATATATCTTTCATTTTCAATCATTTAGATGAAAATATATTAAAAATATTTAGGTGGAAACCACTTCAATATATTATACCCAAACAATCTTTACTGTATAAGGTAATATATTTACTTGTAATTAAGGTCTTTCCCCCTTTCCAAGGGAAAGACCTTCTTGTATTTCTTATGATTATTAAGGTCTTTCCCACTACAGTGGGAAGACCTTCTTACCTTTCTTATGATTATTAAGGTCTTTCCCCTTGGAAAGGGGAAAGACCTTCTTGTATTTCTTATGATTATGATTATTATTTTTCTTTTTCTCCCCAATTTTCCAAATGGGTTTGCCAGAAGGGGTTTTGACATATCATTATGATACTTGGTACCTTTAATCGCTCATACCAGGAGATGACCTGGCTCACCCTGTGAGACTTTTCTATTTTTAGTAACAGAGTTATCTGCCCCAACACCGAAAACCTTGTTAGCAGATAAACTCAGAAACCGTAACAGACACTCAAAATCTGAAGTGTGCAAAGTGTAGGGCGACGTATGGCGATGATTTAACATGCAAACTTTTTTTTCTTAATCGACTTCCGGTTTACGCGTTTTTAACCTGAAAAATGACGCAAGGCGTCAAAAATTTTTTCTCAAAAACGGTAAGTCCTAGAGACTTGGGACCACCACCATTGATCCTAAGTGACATATGTTACATTTAAAAATGTCAAGGTCAAAGGTTAAAAGTCAATGCCAAAGGTCACCATAGGTCTTGTTAGCACTATATCTCACAAACCATAAAACATCGAAGCAAACAATAAATGGGAAAAATACTCCACTTATTGAGACCTTCATTTGGTACATTTGACCCAAAGCTGTGCGATGAACCGTTTTCGAGTTACTGCCCTTGACGCTTTTTGGTTAATCGGTTTTTTGGTTAAAACTTGAAAACGGTTAGAGATAATATAGTAAACATATAGGTTTAAAGTGATCAGTATGAAAAGAGCTTCAATTTGAGCCAAAGGTCAAAGGTCATAGGTCAAGGTCATACCATAGCAACAAGGTGACCGTTATAAAAAGTCCTTAGCAACCATATATTTTTAGAATCAGAATAATGTACTTTACTGAATTATATCATTTCATGATAGGAAGTGGCATTTTGTCCCTAGCAACGAAATGTTTGTTTGTTTGTTGTTTGATGGTGTTTAACGCCACTTTCAGCAATTTTTCAGCTATATCATGGCGTCCAGTTTTTATTGGGGGAGGAAGCCGGAGTACCCGGAAAACCCCCGACCTGCGGTAGGAAAACTGGCAATCCTTGTCAATTAAGATTGGAGTCGTGTACACCCTGCCTGCAGTGAGAATCGAACCCGCAATCTCAGTGTTGACAGACCACGTGATCAATAGTAGACGAACTACCTTGACCACTCGGCCACCGAGGCCCCCAGCAACGAAATGAAAGTCCTTAACAATCATCTATTTTTTGACTCGGAACCACTTTCTTTACTCAAATAACTCATTTTACGACTAAAAGTGACATTTTGTGCTATACCAAGACACAAAGTCCCATAGCAATACCTAACTTTTCTGACTTTAGAGGAACGGTGGGAAAGACCTTCTCATTTGTTCTCAGAACAAAAGGCAGTTTAATTATTATTAAGGTCTTTCCCCCTTTCCAAGGGAAAGACCTTCTTGTTTTTCTTATGATTATTATTATTATTATTATTATTATTAAGGTCTTTCCCTTCCTCAGAAGGAAAGACCTTACTGTATTTCGTCTGATTATTAAGGTCTTTCCCACTACAGTGGAAAGACCTTCTTACCTTTCTTATGATTATTATTATTATTATTTTTCTTTTCTTTTCCGCCATCAGTTGCTAAAAAGTGTCGCGACATATCATTTTGATACTTGGTACCATTAATCGGTCATACTGGCAGATGACTCAGTTCACCCTGTGAAACCGATCTATTTTTAGTAACAGAGTTATCTGCCCCAACACCGTAAACCCTTGTTAGCAGATAAACTCAGAAACCGTAATGGATTCTCAAAATCTGAAGTGTAAAAAATGTCGCTGGTCCTATAGCGATGATTTGTCATGCAAAATTTTTTTTTCCAATCGACTTCCTGTTTACGTGTTTTTGACCTGAAAAATGTCGCAACGCGTCAAAATTTTTTTCTCAAAAACCGTAAGTCCTAGAGACTTGGGACCACCACCATTGATCCTAAGTGACATGTGTTACATTTAAAAATGTCAAGGTCAAAGGTCAAAAGTCAAGGTCAAAGGTCACCATATGTCTTGTTAGCACTATATCTCACAAACCATAAAAGATAGAAGCAGACAATAAATGGGAAAAATACTCCACTTATCGAGACCTTCATTTGGTACATTTGACCGAAAGCTGTGCGATGGACCATTTTTGAGTTACTGCCCTTGACGAGTTTAGGTTAATCGGTTTTTTGGTTAAAACTTGAAAACGGTTAGAGATAATATAGTAAACATATAGGTTAAACATAATCAGTAGGAAAAGAGCTTCAATTTGAGCCAAAGGTCAAAGGTCATAGGTCAAGGTCATACCCTAGCAACAAGGTGACCGTTATAAAAAGTCCTTAGCAACTATATATTTTTAGAATCAGAATGATGTACTTTACTGAAATATGTCATTTCATGACCGGAAGTGGCCTTTTGTCCCTAGCAACCGAATGAAAGTCCTTAACAACCATATATTTTTTGGCTCGGGACCACTTTCTTTACTCAAATAATTCATTTTTATGACTGGAAGTGACATTTTGTGCTATAGCAAGACACAAAATCCTATAACATCACCTATCTTTTCTTACTTAAGAGGAACAGTGGGAAAGACCTTCTCATTTGTTCTCAGAACAAATGGCATTTTAATTATTATTGTTGTTCTTCTTTTCTGCCATCAGTTGCTAAAAAGTGTCGCGACATATCATTTTGATACTTGGTACCATTAATCGGTGATACTGGCAGATGACTCAGTTCACCCTGTGAAACCGATCTATTTTTAGTAACAGAGTTATCTGCCCCAACACCGTAAACCCTTGTTAGCAGATAAACTCAGAAACCGTAACCGATTCTTAAAATCTGAAGTCTACAAAATGTCGCTGGTTCTATGGCGATGATTTGTCATGCAAAAAAACATTCTTCGATCAACTTCCTGTTTACGCGATTTTGACGCGAAGTTTGTCGAAAACGTCAAAGTTGTCGGATTTACACAAAACTTGGTTTCCAAGTAGATATGAGGGTCCTAATTACATGTATCGGATCAAAAAAAAAATTTCGGTCCACCATTTTCAAAATGGCCGCCATTGAAATTTTGTTTTCAATATAACTCAAAAACCATAAAAAATTGAAGCAGAGAATATATCAGAAAAATGTTCCTCTCATTGAGATCTACATTTGATATCAGGTTCGAAAACTGTGCGACAAACCGTTTTAGAGGTTATGGCCCTTGGCAGGTTTCGGCTAAATTTTGTTTTCGAAATAACTCAAAAACCATAAAAAATTGAAGCAGAGAATATATCAGAAAAATGTTCCTCTCATTGAGATCTACATCTGATATAATGTTCGAAAACTGTGCGACAAACCGTTTTCGAGGTTATGGCCCTTGACACATTTCAGCTAAATTTTGTTTTCAATAAAGCTCAAAAACCATAAAAAATTTAAGCAAAACACAAAATACCATAGCATCACCTAAATTTTCTGACTGCAGAGGAACAGTGGGAAAGACCTTCTCATTTGTTCTCAGAACAAATGACGGTTTAATTAAGGTCTTTCCCCCTTTCCAAGGGAAAGACCTTCTTGTATTTCTTATGATTATTATTATTATTATTTTTCTTTTTCTCCCCAAATTTCCAAATGGGTTTGCCAGAAGGGGTTTCGACATATCATTATGATACTTGGTACCTTTAATCGTTCATACCAGGAGATGACCTGGCTCACCCTGTGAGACTATTCTATTTTTAGTAACAGAGTTATCTGCCCCAACACCGAAAACCTTGTAAGCAGAAGAACTCAGCAACCGTAACAGATACTCAAAATCTGAAGTGTGCAAAGTGTAGGGAGACGTATGGCGATGATTTAACATGCAAACTTTTTTTTTCTTAATCGACTTCCGGTTTAAGCGTTTTTGACCTGAAAAATGACGCAACGCGTCAAAATTTTTTTCTAAAAAACCGTAAGTCCTAGAGACTTGGGACCACCACCATTGATCCTAAGTGACATATGTTACATTTAAAAATGTCAAGGTCAAAGGTCAAAAGTCAAGGTCAAAGGTCACCATAGGTCTTGTTAGCACTATATCTCACAAACCATAAAAGATCGAAGCAAACAATAAATGGGAAAAATACTCCACTTATTGAGACCTTCATTTAGTACATGACTGGAAGCTGTGCGATGAACCGTTTTCGAGTTACTGCCCTTGACGCGTTTCGGTTAATCGGTTTTTTGGTTAAAACTTGAAAACGGTTAGAGATAATATAGTAAACATATAGGTTTAAAGTGATCAGTATGAAAAGAGCTTCAATTTGAGCCAAAGGTCAAAGGTCATAGGTCAAGGTCATACCATAGCAACAAGGTGACCGTTATATAAAGTCCTTAGCAACCATATATTTTTAGAATCAGAATGATGTACTTTACTGAAATATTTCATTTCATGACCATAAGTGGCCTTTTGTCCCTAGCAACCGAATGAATGTCCTTAACAACCATATATATTTTGGGCCGGGAACACTTTCTTTATCCAAATAATTCATTTTTATGACTGGAAATGACATTTTGTGCTAGAGCAAGACACAAAATCTCATAGCATCACCTAACTTTTCTAACTTTAGAGGAACAGTGGGAAAGACCTTCTCATTTGTTCTCAGAACAAATGACAGTTTAATTAAGGTCTTTCCCACTACAGTGGAAAGACCTTCTTGTCTTTCTTATGATTATTATTAAGGTCTTTCCCCCTTTCCAAGGGAAAGACCTTCTTGTCTTTCTTATGATTATTATTATTATTATTATTATTATTATTTTTCTTCTTCCGCGGAGGTTTGCCAAAAAGTGTCTGGACGTATCATTTCGATACTTGGTAACATCAATCGGTCATATCCGGAGATGGCATGGCTCATGCTTTTAGACCGATCTATTTTTAGTAACAGAGTTATCTGCCCCAACACGAAAACCCTTGTTAGCAGATAAACTCAGAAACCGTAACCGATTCTTAAAATCTGAAGTGTACAAAATGTCGCTGGTTCTATGGCGATGATTTGTCATGCAAAAAAACATTCTTTGATCCACTTCCTGTTTACGCGATTTTGACGCGAAGTTTGTCGAAAACGTCAAAGTTGTCGGATTTACCCAAAACTTAGTTTTCAAGTAGATATGGGGGTCATAATTACATGTATCGGATCAAAAAAAATTTTCGGTTCACCATTTTCAAAATGGCCGCCATTGAAATTTTGTTTTCAATATAACTCAAAAACCATAAAAAATTGAAGCAGAGAATATATCAGAAAAATGTTCCTCTCATTGAGATCTACATTTGATATAAAGGTTCGAAAACTGTGCGACAAACCGTTTTAGAGGTTATGGCCCTTGACAGGTTTCGGCTAAATTTTGTTTTCGAAATAACTCAAAAACCATAAAAAATTGAAGCAGAGAATATATCAGAAAAATGTTCCTCTCATTGAGATCTACATTTGATATAAATGTTCAACAACTGTGCGACAAACCGTTTTCGAGGTTATGGCCCTTGACACATTTCAGCTAAATTTTGTTTTCAATATAACTCAAAAACCATAAAAATTTTAAGCAGACAATATATCAGAAAAATGTTCCTCTCTTGAGATCTACATTTGATATAAATAGTTGAAAACTGTGCGACAAACCGTTTTCGAGGTTATGGCCCTTGACAGGTTTCGGCTAAATTTTGTTTTCAATATAACTCAAAAACCATAAAAAAATTGAAGCAGACAATATATCAGAAAAATGTTCCTCTCATTGAGATCTACATTTGATATACAGTGTCGAAAACTGTGCGACAACCCGTTTTCGAGGTTATGGCCCTTGACACGTTTTGCCTAAATTTTGTTTTCAACATAACTCAAAAACCATAAAAAATTGAAGCAGACAATAAATGGACAAAATACTCCTCTTATCGAGACCTCCATTTGGTACATTCGGCCCGAAGCTGTGCGATGAACCGTTTTCGAGTTACAGCCCTTGACACGTTTCGGTTAATTGGTTTTTTGGTTAAAACTTGAAAACCGTTAGAGATAATATAGTAAACATATATATTTAACATGATCAGTAGGAAAAGAGCTTCAATTTGAGCCAAAGGTCAAAGGTCATAGGTCAAGGTCATACCCTAGCAACAAGGTGACCGTTATAAAAAGTCCTTAGCAACCATATATTTAAGAATCAGAATGATGTACTTTACTGAAATATTTCATTTCATGACCGGAAGTGGCCTTTTGTCCCTAGCAACCGAATGAAAGTCCTTAACAACCATATATATTTTGAGCCGGGAACACTTTCTTTTTTCAAATAATTCATTTTTATGACTGGAAGTGACATTTTGTGCTATAGCAAGACACAAAATCTCATAGCTTCACTTAACTTTTCTAACTTTAGAGGAACAGTGGGAAAGACCTTCTCATTTGTTCTCAGAACAAATGGCAGTTTAATTATATGTGTAATTGTTGTAATGTTCTACATAGTTTATGTATAAAATTACAGTGTGTGCTGTTAAAACTTAATTCTGAAGTACAAATTACATTATAACACTTTTATTATAGGAATTTATTGGGACTTTAATTATTTTTTAACTATTTTAGCATTTAGCTTATATAAATCATGCTACAGTCACTGTAACGTACAAGTTAACGATTAAATCGCTTGTACATCTTTCGTTTATCGTCCGTACATTGTGCGTACATCGTCCGTTTATGGTATGGTATATCGTTTATTTCATCGTGTAGCGTATGGTTTTAACGTTTTATTTAGCATACATCATTATATTTATCGTGTAAGGTTTACCCCAGCGTTTATCATATGGTTGACCGTTTTATGTATCGTAAATCGCATCGTTTTGCGTTTTGTCTATCGTATATCGTATCGTGTTTCGTTTCGTCTATCGTACATCGCATCGTGCATCGTATGGTATAACGTATCGTATATCGTATTGTACATTGTAACGTATAACGTTTTGTTTGGTTTTAAGTTGTTTTACTTTTTCTACTTGATCAATTTTATCCCGGATGTTTATGTTTGAAATCGGTCATTTTGACAACATGCAGGCGGTGAAACAAGGACCGATCAGAGAATTGGTCGTATAAAAAAAATCAAAGTCTATATTAGAAGAGAGACATTTTGTGAAAACTTCGAAAGTTTCAATTTGGAAGTTTTTAAACCGGTACCACAAGAGTGGACGCCTTATAACAGACCACGCATTGTCGAAGTTAGAACAATAATAAAGGACATTCATAAGAAAGTGATTGACTTTTGGTTAAGAGAAAACGTATGCAGCCCTAGTACACACAATTAATATTTCTATTTCTCAAAATTACATGTGTAAGATAAGAAAAACTCTCGGTTGGACAACACACAGGATCAAATACTGTCAGTTAATTGGCCAAGTCTTGCGATAAACATTTTCCAATGTTGTGTTTGTTGACGAGAACACAATTGAAATGTGCTCAGATGGGAGGCTGTTCCTTTACAAACCGGAAAATGGGATGCAGTATTGGCAAGCCAGGAAACGAAAACGAAAACATTCTTACACGGTATGTTGATACTTTACACATATACATGTACATGTAAATAGTTGGTTACACAATGACCTGTAGAATAAAAGTCCTGCATTTGTCATCTCTTATCTAAAGCATTGCAATAACATATTTTTCAGTTATTTAAATTTAATCAAAAGACAGGATAACACATTATTAAAAATGCATAACAAAACAACAAAAAGGCATGATTAATGTGCAGATGCGAGCTATACTGTCACATGCATGTGTCACGTGACCCATATGACCAAATCAATTTCAGATGGTAGCTGAGCTATCCGAAAGAAATATTGTAGACTAGCACAAAAATAATATAAAAGTATACACAAATAATGTTGACCCCGATAAAATTTAAATGTTTTTTTAAATAACTACAGAAATGCCACACAATTTGTTTGCAGTCTCAAACGCTGTATTTTAAGTTGAGTTTTCTGACGCATAAACATACAAGAGAACTACTTTACTAGAAAGTTCCTTAACTGCCTGACTACCCCTCAGTTACCTACATATACATGTATTTATATTTAGACATGCATTACTAATCCATGCTTTAATAGTTATTAAACTCATTTCAGGTACATTTCATGTGGGGGCAGAAATTTCTTGTAGCAGAACGGCCATATTTGGCATTATGGATTCAGTGATATATCACAAGATTTTAAGCTGACAACTTTTACTGTTCGTTAGTAAAGTTTTTTCCAGATGGATATCGTCTTTATCAGTTGAAATTTTTTTTCATTCTCCACTTCATAAACTGTTTTTTTGCACACTAAAACCATGTAACCTGGATGCTATCATCAGACAGGCATCAAATACTGGTATTTGAATATTATTGGTCATTTTTTGTCAATGTACATCTGATTCATAAGACTATAAAACATGTAGCACATTAGTGTACCTATGTAAAGTTTTTTAGATTTTTTTTATATGTTCATAAATATCTATTCACAACAAATGTAAATAACATCAGACTTTATATTTTTAGATTTCAGGACAATGACAGCAAATCAACTAAGGAGTGGATGACTGCTAATAATGTGATTGATAAAGTCATGCAAATACACCGTCCTCTCCTTTTCTTAATCCTGTAAAAAACACCTGGTCCGCTATGAAGCAGTATTTACAGAACGTTGTAAAACTTAGGGAAAAAGATGAATTGGCTGACGGCATTGTGCAACTTTGGGAATCTTTAGTGTTCCAGATATATTGACCATATACATCGTGTACTACCACATGTTCTTTTGAATGAAGGTGCACCAACAAAGTTTTAATTTTACATAAACCTTATGTTTATGTTTATGTTGTGCATGCTTTGATTTGAAATCAAAGCATTTGACAGGGTATCACATCCAACGGCCTTCCCCTTTTAATGATTTTGAGCACATATGCATATGCAGCTGTCATGGCTTTCATTGTTTCTATCAAAGGGGCTGCATCAGCTGACTTATTTAATAAAAGATGTGCTTTTTGGTTTTATTTTAATCAACACAGCTTAACAAACGCCTTAATTTCAGTTGGACACTTTTTATTAACATGCGAGTTAATTAGTTTACAGCTTTTAACGCCACTCAGCAATTTTTCAGCTTTGTCATGGTGACCAGTTTTCATTTGGAGATGAAGCCAAAGTACCCATAGAAAACCCCACCTTCGACAGAAAAACTTTTGAAAGGAAGTTCGTGTCTAAAAAAATACCTTTTAGTATGTAAACTTGTGTAACCTTGAAACGTCTGAAGGTGAAAATTAACTTCGAAGAAAAAACATGGGTAGGATGTTTTATTTTTTATACATACACCTCGCCATAAGTTAAGCAACACCCTATTATTTTCCAGGGATTCATTTAAGATTTTATATCTTTTAATATTTTTTAAAGAAATTACAATTTTTTTTAACATTAATGACAAATGAAACATACAAACAAAATGTACAGTCGCTTTACTTGAAAAAATGTCCCAAGCAAAGATATAAAAAACAGTGCAAATATAACTTTCATTAGTCAAAGTAAACACACCATCACAGGTCAACGTTCACGGAACGAAAAGTCACTTGAAATGTGTTTAAAAAGTCGTGTAACCCCCACGCTTCGGTACAGTTCATTAACTCTCCTCCTCAAGCTGTTGACAAAATGACGAAGTGCAGCATGTGGTAAATTCTGGAATTCATTTTGAATGGCAACACGTAGTTCTTGGACATTTTGACAAGCAGGTGCTCTGTTATTGATTTTACGGCCATTGATATCCCACAAATCTTCAATTGGATTCATATCGGGTGACATAGATGGCCATGGAAGATGCTCAATAGCTCCCCTTTCGATAACATCACGTACAATTGCAGATCGGATAGGTCTTGCGTTGTCATCCATAAAGATGGGTCGGTTACCAAGTGCATGATTGTCAAAATGTGGCACAATAATAGCGTTAATGACGTCATTTCGATATTTCCGCCTTGCGATTGTCCAATCAACCACATACAGCTTCAGTTTACAGTCGTATGAAAAGCCTCCCCACACTGTAACACCGCCACCGCCAAATGCTGTAGTGCCTAGAATGTTGTTCTGGTTGTAAGCAGTACTTCGTTGTCTGCAAAACCGCATGCGCCTATCAATTTGACGAAGAAGGCTTTGAATATTCCAATGGCGGTGATATCGTGCCAAATCTAAACGTGCTTGGCGATGTCTCTGTGTCAACAGTGGACTTTTCAGCGACGACGAGCTCACAACCTTTCAGCTGTTTTTGGTGGTCGACCTGACCTAGGACGTTCCTGGATAGTTCCATCATCTCGATGACGCTTCAGTAGCCGGGATACAAAACTAAAATGAATGCCAAAGTGTTGTGCTATCTGATACAATCTCTGTCCACAATTACGCATTCCAACGATTTGCCACTATCAGCTTCACTTAATTTCTGTCTAGGGATTGTAAAAATGTAAAGATGAAGTCGAAATAGACCAGGAGATGAACACTAAATCGTTAAGGAAAACAAGGCTTTTTAGTCGTGCTCGACTACCGTATGATATCTGGTTTTGCTATATAAAGATTTACCTAAGGAGTTAATTAAAGTAATTTCCCGTGCTCCAATGATGGCTTTAGTACATAAATAACACAAAGTTAATATTCATTCATTCAGATTTTTGAAATTTAAAAAAATGTAGGTGTTGCTTAACTTATGGCGAGGTGTATATACATGTATAGATTAAGGAAATCTCATATAATAGTAAAACATGTATCTCCACAACACACCAATCTGCATTTAACCTCATATTGTGCACAAAATAATGACTTAAAGAAACATAGTAAATACAGCATGGTAATACCTTTACTGCTACAGACAATGGCGTAAGAACATTACGAATAAATAATTATTTATCAGTTATAGACCCATAATCAATCATTCACACTAACAACACATTGATAATCAAACATAAATAAATAAATACACAAAGTCATCTAACACACCTTGAAAAAGAAAGAGTCCATCATGTGACACAGAATTTATTATGTACAAACGCACATAAACATGTTATTGCCATCATCATTTATAATCTCGTATGACATTTACCCGGTTTCACTCTTACTTCATTATTAGGCTCTGCTGCTCTCCGGTATGACGGTTGTTCGATTTCAAATATTGGTCCATGATCCCATTGCCTTTGATTTTTTACTGTTCATTATAGAAGACGGCGCTGCAGAGTCACCAATCAGTTATTAATCTGTCAGATTAGTCAAATCGTTCCCAATCCGTCGATCCGTCAATTAAATGATTTGGAACTATTTGACAGATCTGACTAATTGATCTGATTTGGACTGATCGCTCCAATCCGTCCATTCAACTTCCGGTCAGTGAAATCAATATTTCGAAATGTGAAAATTCCTTTCATTCGCAAATATTAGAAGTCTAAAAATATCAACAGTTTTTTCCTCAATTCTGGCTCGTTTTACACAAAAATAAGGCGTAAACTAGTCAAAGTTATAAATGATATATAAATAGAAAATCCCTCAATTTATAACTAATGCATCTGTGACGGAATATAAACATCCCATTGTGTCATTTTATTAAAAAAATCACACACAATGACTTAAAAAAATATTTGACCTCGCGTGCCAAGGCGTACCTTTCGTATTTTGTCATTGAAAGTTTATAAAGCGGGGAAAGCGCGAAAGAGGAATAATATTTTTCACTTTGCGTTTTTGCGTTAGCATTATTTGTATTTATGTTTTTCTGAAGTTTGGTACATCATTTTAAAAATTACATAACGCTATATAATATGGCTTCGAGTGTTTATAGGGATGAGCTGGAGTACCTAGCGAAACCACCGACCTTCGAAAGGAAACTGGTTCTCTGTGCTAATTTTAGGATGGATCGAGCAGACAACCTCGGTGATCAAAAGTAGACTATAGCTTCCTTAACCACCGAGGTCGAGTTTTTTTATATACGCTTAAAAATATCATGTGTCGCGGTTTGATCAAAGTTTTCTTACTGTGCCACAATTCCTACGAATCCCGGGGTATTTACGACATGCAAAAACATCTATTATATTCTCTATTCACTATTTTATTGTGTCAAATCAATTTACAAGAATTAAATCTTAAATAATAAATAAACTACTTAACATGCTTGTATATAAATACTTTTGAGTTAAAGATGCGAACATGTAAGATTAAAATCACTTTGCTTTTTGCATTTTTTGCCGTTACAATTTTGAGTTTTCGTTGTGTAAAATATCAAGGCGAAGTATTTTTGATATTGTAAACTCCTTGTTATCCATTCAGTAATGCTTAAATAAGACTGGTAAATATTCCATGAATGAAGTTTTTAAACATCGGATGGATTTTTTTAAAGATTAATTTTGTACCTTTCTTTTTCGTTTACTGATAAATAGTTGACGTTCATCGAAAATTATATTTAAATTGATGTGTGGTTTATTTTAAGATGTCTGTTCGAGGCGTTCAATATTTAATGATATATTAGTATAAATGGTTTCCTCAAAAATTAGGAGTATCTGAAATAAGTTACTTTGGTTCACAGAGCTGCCCAGCGCGTCCTCAGGCGGTGGATATCTGATGCCCTCTTGTTAGTGGTTTTCAGGTAATGCAGAAAAGCCAGGCCGCGGACTACAGTGGAAAGACCTTTTTGTATTTCTTCTGATTATTTGCTTTTCTTCTTCTTCCGCGGAGATTTGCCAAAAGTGTCTTGACATATCATTTCAATACTTGGTACCATTAATTGGTCATATCCGGAGATGACATGGCTCATGCTTTTAAACCGATCTATTTTAAGCAACCGGGTTATCAGCCGAAAACGAAAACCCTTGTTAGCAGATATACTCAGAAACCGTAACCGATTCTCAAAATCTGAAGTTTACTTAATCATTGGCTATATAATCTCTGTATTAAACTTGGTGCACGTGTATGATGTGGACATTGACTTATATGTGCACAAATGTTTTTGTTGTATACCTTTTATTTCTCTATAAAACACTAGCAATCACCGGTTGTAAACTCCCCTGTACATATAGACTTAAAAAATAATATATATGCCCATTGGACTAACCATGTGGACTATATGTAAGATACTGTGGGTGTGTGTGCACTACATAGTCGTTTGTACATGATTGTATGTATGTATGTATATATGTATGTTTGTCTGTGAATCTGTTTATGTATATATTATTGTAGGAGTACACATACAGACGTTTATTTAATATATTCTCTTATGATTCTGACATGACCAAATATAAACAATACTTTTAAAACTTTGAGGTTATATTATACGTTAGACCTTAGCTCAAATTGAAGCTCTTTTCCTGCTAATTATATTAAACCTATATATTTCCTATATTACATGTATCTCTGACCGTTTTCAAGTTTAAACCAAAAAAAAAACGATTAACCGAAACGCGTCAAGGGCTGTTACTCGAAAACGGTTCATCCCACAGTTTCGGGCCAACGTACCAAGTGAAGGTCTCAATAAGACTAGTATTTTTCCCATTTATTGTCTGCTTCTATCTTTTATGGTTTATGAGATATAGTGCTAACACGACCTTTGGTGACCTTTGACCTTGACTTTTGACCTTTGACCTTGACATTTTTAATTTTAATATATGTCACTTAGGATCAATGGTGGTGATCCCAAGTCTCTAGGACTAACGGTTTTCATGAACACAAAATTTACGAGTTGCGACACTTTTCGGGTCAAAAGCGTGTAAACAGGAAGTTGATTGGAAGATTAAAATTTGTGTTGACTCCGATAACGATTTATCATTCAAAGCAATGTTCAATCGACTTACTTCTTACACGTTTTAGAAAGACAAGTGTTACTAGTCATTAAATTTTTTTCGCAAAACCCTTATAGACTTTAAACCTTCAGCATTGATCTTAAATGACATGTTGTATCAAAAAATGACAATGTTAAACATAGGTGACAGTACTTGAAGTTTATAATCCGATTCCTCAGCGTTCCAAAATCCGTCACCAATCAGTTATTAATCTGTCAGATTAGTCAAATCGTTCCCAATCCGTCGATCCGTCCATTAAATGATTTGGAACTATTTGACAGATCTGACTAATTGATCTGATTTGGACTGATCGCTCCAATCCGTCCATTCAACTTCCGGTCAGTGAAATCAATATTTCGAAATGTGAAAATTCCTTTCATTCGCAAATATTAGAAGTCTAAAAATATCAACTGTTTTTTCCTCAATTCTGGCTCGTTTTACACAAAAATAAGGCGTAAACTAGTCAAAGTTATAAATGATATATAAATAGAAAATCCCTCAATTTATAACTAATGCATCTGTGACGGAATATAAACATCCCATTGTGTCATTTTATTAAAAAAATCACACACAATCACTTAAAAAAATATTTGACCTCGCGTGCCAAGGCGTACCTTTCGTATTTTGTCATTGAAAGTTTATAAAGCGGGAAAAGCGCGAAAGAGAAATAATATTTTTTCACTTTGCGTTTTTGCGTTAGCATTATTTGTATTTATGTTTTTCTGAAGTTTGGTACATCATTTTAAAAATTACATAACGCTATATAATATGGCTTCGAGTGTTTATAGGGATGAGCTGGAGTACCTAGCGAAACCACCGACCTTCGAAAGGAAACTGGTTCTCTGTGCTAATTTTAGGATGGGTCGAGCAGACAACCTCGGTAATCAAAAGTAGACTATAGCTTCCTTAACCACAGAGGTCGAGTTTTTTTATATACGCTTAAAAATATCATGTGTCGCGGTTTGATCAAAGTTTTCTTACTGTGCCACAATTCCTACGAATCCCGGGGTATTTACGACATGCAAAAACATCTATTATATTCTCTATTCACTATTTTATTGTGTCAAATCAATTTACAAGAATTAAATCTTAAATAATAAATAAACTACTTAACATGCTTGTATATAAATACTTTTGAGTTAAAGATGCGAACATGTAAGATGAAAATCACTTTGCTTTTTGCATTTTTTGCCGTTACAATTTTGAGTTTTCGTTGTGTAAAATATCAAGGCGAAGTATTTTTGATATTGTAAACTCCTTGTTATCCATTCAGTAATGCTTAAATAAGACTGGTAAATATTCCATGAATGAAGTTTTTAAACATCGGATGGATTTTTTTAAAGATTAGTTTTGTACCTTTCTTTTTCGTTTACTGATAAATAGTTGACGTTCATCGAAAATTATATTTAAATTGATGTGTGGTTTATTTTACGATGTCTGTTCGAGGCGTTCAATATTTAATGATATATTAGTATAAATGGTTTCCTCAAAAATTAGGAGTATCTGAAATAAGTTACTTTGGTTCACAGAGCTGCCCAGCGCGTCCTCAGGCGGTGGATATCTGATGCTCTCTTGTTGGTGGTTTTCAGGTAATGCAGAAAAGCCAGGCCGCGGACTACAGTGGAAAGACCTTTTTGTATTTCTTCTGATTATTTGCTTTTCTTCTTCTTCCGCGGAGATTTGCCAAAAGTGTCTTGACATATCATTTCAATACTTGGTTCCATTAATTGGTCATATCCGGAGATGGCATGGCTCATGCTTTTAAACCGATCTATTTAAGCAACCGGGTTATCTGCCGAAAACGAAAACCCTTGTTAGCAGATATACTCAGAAACCGTAACCGATTCTCAAAATCTGAAGTTTACTTAATCATTGGCTATATAATCTCTGTATTAAACTTGGTGCACGTGTATGATGTGGACATTGACTTATATGTGCACAAATGTTTTTGTTGTATACCTTTTATTTCTCTATAAAACACTAGCAATCACCGGTTGTAAACTCCCCTGTACATATAGACTTAAAAAATAATATATATGCCCATTGGACTAACCATGTGGACTATATGTAAGATACTGTGGGTGTGTGTGCACTACATAGTCGTTTGTACATGATTGTATGTATGTATGTATATATGTATGTTTGTCTGTGAATCTGTTTATGTATATATTATTGTAGGAGTACACATACAGACGTTTATTTAATATATTCTCTTATGATTCTGACATGACCAAATATAAACAATACTTTTAAAACTTTGAGATTATATTATACGTTAGACCTTAGCTCAAATTGAAGCTCTTTTCCTGCTAATTATATTAAACCTATATATTTCCTATATTATCTCTGACCGTTTTCAAGTTTAATCCAAAAAAAAAACGATTAACCGAAACGCGTCAAGGGCTGTTACTCGAAAACGGTTCATCCCCCACAGCTTCGGGCCAACGTACCAAGTGAAGGTCTCAATAAGACTAGTATTTTTCCCATTTATTGTCTGCTTCTATCTTTTATGGTTTATGAGATATAGTGCTAACACGACCTTTGGTGACCTTTGACCTTGACTTTTGACCTTTGACCTTGACATTTTTAATTTTAATATATGTCACTTAGGATCAATGGTGGTGATCCCAAGTCTCTAGGACTAACGGTTTTCATGAACACAAAATTTACGAGTTGCGACACTTTTCTGCTCAAAAACGTGTAAACAGGAAGTTGATTGGAAGATTAAAATTTGCATGTTAAATCGCCATTTGTTCTGAGAACAAATGAGAAGGTTTTTCCCACTGTTCCTCTAGTCAGAAAATATATGTAATGCTATGGGATTTTGTATCTTGCTAAGCACAAAATATCACTTCCAGTCATAAAAATGAGTTATTTGAGTAAAGAAAGTGGTTCCGAGCAAAAACATAGATGGCTGTTAAGGGCTTTTATGATCGTTGCTAGGGAAAAAATGCCACTTCCTGTCATGAAATGACATATTACATCATTCTGATTGTAAAAATCAATGGTCGCTATGGACATTTTACAACAGTTACCTTGTTGCTATATTATTACCTTGACCTATGAGCTTGACCTTGGCTCAAATTGAAGCTCTCTTCCTACTCATCACTTAAAACTATATTTTATTGTTCAAGTAAAACAATTTGGATTAGACACAAGTTACCAGAACTTAGAATTGTCTTCTCCATAACATCACTATATTAAAACCATATGTTTACTATATTATCTCTAACCGTTTTCAAGTTTTAAGCAAAAAACTGATTCACCGAAACTCTTCAAGGGCTGTAACTCTAAAAACGGTTAATCGCACATCTTCGGGTCAAATGTACCAATTATTTAAATGAAGGTCTCTATAAGGGGACTTTTTGTCCGATTAATTGTCTGCTTCTATCTTTCATGGTTTATGAGATATAGTGCTAACAATTCCTAAGATGACCTTCGACCTTGTCTTTTGACCTATATAAAAAGCCACGATTTACAAATACAACAAAAATATTGACTGGATTTTGAAAGTACAGTTTCACAGATAAGGTAAACAATGTTCAACTAAAATTGCTTTAGATTCTGAGCTGTTGAAACGTTATTTTAACACTCAAACATAAACAAATGAAAACGCAGAGAAAAAACAACATAGCAGGTACAATTCATTCACAATTTGAAAAATCATTAAATTAACAATCCATTTTTAATTATATGTTTTTATATAAAATGGAAGATGTAGATAAAAAAATTTTAAGACCCGTAAGTTCATACAATAAATGCGTAATTATAGACATCACTATATTGGCGTATTGAATAAGTAGCAAATCGTTTTACGATTACTTCTAAAACCAACCCTTTCTCTGTGGTGTCATTATAACGTAACAACAATAAGTTAAATTGCAAATTTTAAAAGAATCATGTGACATTACATGTATCAGTGCCTTCGATTGTACAAACTTAGAATCATGTGAGCAATAGAATCCTCTTAATATTAAATATGATTTAAACATTCCCAATTTTCTTCAATAAGAAATTATCTCTTCAATTTACATAATCAATACTTTTGATAACCCCAAATGAAAAACGATAATATGACGTTTGTGTTTCATGGAAACGATTTGAATTACTACCTGATTACTCAGATCATCACATTTAGACCAAATGGCACGACCTATTCGTAAGATAATCCCCTTTGAAATACAATCTTTGTCTTGCACCTAAATGTAAAGTCAGAACTTAATTTTGCGTTACGCCTTTTGCGTGTGTTGTAATGTCATTTTAGGAATTTTTTGTAATAATATCAAAATGAGAAATAATCATCAGTCTTGCCTTGAGAGAAAAAAAGCAGTAAATGACAATTATTTGCCAGAGATGGTCAAAAGTGTGGAAACTAGAGTGGCTCGCTCGGCACTATAAAACAAGGAGCGTTGCGCGATTTTCTCTGGACTCCACTTTTGAAAGCTCTGTGTGTTTATCCATTTTAATTTTCATTTATAGGTGAGTATTTTGTATTGTACTTTAAATATAATATATATTAAATCATTTTATTTGCAATTTCAATTTAATAATTAAATAAAAAATATGATATAAAAGATAATTGGGATAAAACAAAAATTAAGATTATTAAAATATTATTTATTGAAGTTAACTTAATATTTCAGCGGCATTTGGTAAATATAAAAATTTGTATAAGTTTAAAATGAATAAAATGAAGAAATTAAAAGGAATTAAAATTGATGTGAAAACAAAAATAGTTATTTGGAGGTTAATATTTCTGATACAAATATTGTTGTATTTTGGTCAAAATTTATTGTATGAAATATTATCAATTACTAAAGGATTCCGCTGTTGAAATCTCTGAATGTTCATCAATTTTCATTTAAAGAACGTACCTCTTGCGCCAAGCTAGACCCCACAATCTAAATAACATCGAGGAAAATGAAAACCGAAGGAAATGGTATGACGGGAGTGGTCCCTTATAATTTGTACAGGAAAAAGATCAAATTCACATCATAACAAATGTTAGAAACCCGTTCCTATGTAATTGAACCAGCCAAACACATAGCAAGTAGCAGAGAAATTATCATAACAAGTGTTGGAGTACCAGAAATAACAAAGCGGAATCACTCTCATCACAACAAATGGAAGAGCAAATGCAATGAGGTCGGCACCATATAAAAAATCTTTTTTGAACCAGACATACCAGCACGTCAAAGACAGCGAATCAGTTTAAATGGAATTCAGCACACATATCCAGACACAATAAATCAATGAAATCATAATACAACATAAGATAAAAGAGGTCATGGACGAAGAACGCTGCACAAACTATTTTCCGCATAATTAAAGTATTTTTTGATACTGCCAGAACACGACACATAAATTATATCTACATAATTCTGCGGAGAATAATGGGACATTTTAAAAGTTTCGATGAGAGCTTCTTTTCCAGATATTCATTGAATGATGAACAATGAGTTACCAAACTATTTCAATATAGGTAAGACAATAAATTTACTAAAACATAACGCTAAATATTTAAATAATGAAATATATTAAAAGTCGTCATAAATAGTATTAATTATCGATCAAATCTAAAGATATCAAAAAATTAATCGGAGTTAAATGAAATTAAGCATAAAGTAACAAAAGAAGCAAAGTTGAGAAAGTAAATGAATTCAGAAATGACCATTTAAGAATATAAAATTATAATGATAATCATGGCACAAAAGCTGTTGTGAATTAAGTTATCTAAATGATAAAGTCTATCGCGACAATGTATCGCGAAAGTTAGGGTTGTGGAAAACAATATTTTCAAGTCAACCTTTTAAACGAAAGAGAAGACATGTTTAGTCAATACTTACCGTAAATATGTGATGTCACGCAAGCACAGGCCATTGTCTTTTCTTGCAAGTATTTGTCATGTTTATATAGAATCAATGTCATGAATCACATATATGTTTATATAAGGTTCCCGGGGAAGGGAATGCTTTAGATACGACATTCATATATATAGCTACCCGGCATGGGGACGCTAGTTTAACTTTTCGCAAAAAAACTTGCGGTTTCAATAGCATATTACAAGGTTTGACACTTCACAGTAGCTAGTCATGTACAAGCAGATACATATATTTCATTGTTGAATTAGTCACTACGCTTAAATGATCATTTATTGGACGATTACGTCAATTTATTAAATCAATCAATTACCTTAATTTTCGAGTAATATGAAAGATATATTGAGTAACAAATATGGTAATTACTATGAGAATATAAAACATAACAGAAGCGGGTTGAGCCGTCTGTTGATTTCTAATTGATTATAAGATATACTTCATTAACACGAGAAAATCGATAGATAACAACATTAGCGTTCACGGCACAGCTAACGATTATTCATAATAGCACAGTTAAACATTACATAAAAGATCAAGGTAATACTCAAATGAATATCAGTCAAGGAAAAGGAGTAATAATATAAATTATAAACAAACCAAAAAATTGTTAAATTTAAAATAAAACAAAAATTGAAAACAATAATATAAAACATACAAAAAAGGAACAAAACAAACTGCAACAACTAACGGTGTTAGTTTAAGCAAACCGGGGAGGATTGTTGTGATGTCATTTTAAGTAATTTTTGGAATAATATCAAAATGAGAAATAATCATCTATCTTGCCTTGAGAGAAAAAAAGCAATAAATGGCAATTATTTGTAGTAATAATTTGCAATGAAAAGTAGTCATCAATCTAAAACACCATGTTAATGGCAATCGAAAACAATTTTCGAAGAGTATCCAGTAATTAAATTTCTATCTTCAAAACATTTCCAACTATAATAATCATCGATGTGTTAAATCTTGATGTAAGCCAGCAGACAAATAAAACTTCAAACAACATTTTAAGGAAAATAATAGCACCAGATTTTATTAAAAGAACTGTCTTGAAACTGGAACAAACTTCTCCTGATATTTTTATGGCACATTTAGATTTGAGCCAAAAATAAACATTCCTTCAAACAACCAATCAGGTTCAAAAGAAACACAGAATCATTACGTCAGTGAGACAAGTTAATACATAATTAATGAAAAATATTCTACATAAGCAGTAGCTAATTAATTATGAAGAATTAGATAATTGCTAAAATTATCTTACAATTAAAACATTTTTTTAGGTTTTTTAATAAATAGAACAATAATTAAATTGCAAGGAAATTTCAAAATAAATAGCAACAATATTTTGGAATATATGATATGCAGAACCTCACCTTCACGGAATGGATGCCAAGAGATGGTCAACAGTTTGGACACTAGTGAGACTCGCTCGGTACTATAAAACAAGGAGCGTTGCGCGATTTTCTCTGGACTCCACTGTTGAAAGCTCTGTGTGTTCATCCATTTTAATTTGTAGGTGAGTACATTTTATTTTACTTTAAATATAATATATATTAAATCATTTTTTGCAACTTCAATTTAATAATTAAATTAAAATATGATATAAAGGATAAAACAAAAATTAAGATTATTAAACATTTATTTATTGAAGTTAACTTAATATTTCAGCTGTATTTGGTAAAAATAAAAATATGTATCAATTTAAAATGAATATAATAAAGAAATTAAAAGGAATTAAAATTGTGGGAAAACGAAAATAGTTATTTCGAGGTTAATATTTCTGATACAAATATTGTTGTATTTTGGTCAAAATTTATTGTATGAAAGATTATCAATTTATAAAGGATTCTGTGCTCATCCACTTTAATTTTCATTTATAGAACGTACCTCTTGCTCCAAGCTAGACCCCACAATCTATCTAAATAAAATCGAGGAAAATGTAAACCGAACGAAAGAGTATGACGTTATTCGTCCCTTTTGGAACAACAAAAAGGGTGAATTTGCGTCACAACACGTGCTTGTGATTGTAACGATAAGCACCGACTTGCAAGAAACTGGAAAACTTCTATCGCGCATAAGTCTGAATAAAACGGCCTCTTTAGAGCAAGAGGTGTAAGCGGAAACAAATTGAGAGTTACTCCTATACTTTTAGTTTTTTATCCGTAATCTGTTGACGTAATGTCACCTGATGTTCAGGGTACACTTTTAATTGTTGTTGTTTTTATGGTCAATAGATTATCCCTGTTGATCAACTCATACTGCTCATCTTCGACCGGTATTTCTGGAGATAATTCTGTTGTTGTCGTCAAGCATGGTATGTATTCCCTTACTGCTTGTCTAAATCGACTGTTGCAGTATCCGTAAATAAAAGGATTCCATACTGAAGAGGTCTTTGCAATTATGGCGGGAAATGCCGTTGCTACTGCTGGAAGATGACCCAAACCAAACGCTCTCCAGAAGGCTACAATGGCGTATGGTGTCCACGATATCAAAAATGCAGCTAAAATGAATATAAATATTTTTTTTAGTTTAGAATGATCGTGTTTAAAAAAGAACAACACACATAAACGTGAAACTTTTTCGTATCATTTCAAATGTGAAATCCATTTTACTCCACTCGTAATGGTTTGTCATGATATTCATAAAGAGGCGTTCTTCGTTATTCTCTGATATGCAGTCACAATACTCAGGTATTCCGCGTTTGAGCCTTAATGCAGGCAGCGTGAGCTTGACCCCAACCTTTACCGGCAGGATGGACAGTTTTCCTGGCGAAGGTACTACTCTTCGATAAAAACTGAACGCTTATTAAGACAAAACTACTTAATTTTACAGATGGTAGATCATATGTGTGAGACACTTTATCTATTGACAAGCTCAATGTATCGACTATAAAATTATTGTAAATATACAAGCCTATCTCACGCCTTAACATGTCACAAATTTTTTATGTCAGGAAAAATAAAGGAGCTTCGTTAGCTTGGACTTAAGGAAGCCATATTAAGGATACTTCAGGGAGCGGCGTTTTGGTGGACTTAAGGGGTCATTAAAGGGGCTTAAGGAAGCCACGTTAGATTGGACTTAAGGGAGACGCGATAGGCTGGATGTAAAGAACAGTGTTAACACGAAATGTTTTGTTGTTAAATTCGCATAGAGCATATAGAGACAGCCACTATAACTTGCTTTTGGTAGCACTTTTATAATGAGTTTTCTTTTTGTAAAGTACGGTGCAAGATCTGACATCAATTTTGTTGCATAGTTTATTTCTTCTTTTACACAGCAGCATATTGCAGTAAGGCAGTAAAACACAGGTAACGTTTCATCACTTATATTCCGTACATATACATACCGATCATTAATACAATGGTCTTGGCTAGTTTCCTTTCATTTTGTATCTTTTGCTGCCGCAGACGACGCTGTGTAGAACATGTAGATGTATTTCTCCTGTCATAGATCTGCAATACAATAATTTATGTACATGTTGTTAATATACATACAATAACGACAAATCGGTTGACTGTTTGACAGCGGAGAGGCGTGCATGAATTTTGTATGGTGGGCTGGCGGAAGGGGATAATACAGTATAATTATATTTTTGAAATATACTAATCTTACAGTGTTTAACCAAAGCCTTACAACTTAATTTAGTCATATTTCATCTTTCTTGCACAATGTAGTTCTGTATTGTCTAAATTAAAGCAACATACATGCAAGTAAATGTTTCATGATGCATTCGACATGATCACCACATATTTTGAGAACGTTTTGGACATTTCTAGTTGTTGCAGTTAATTTTTTTATATTGCAGTGACCTCGAATGCACTATAATACTTATATGTGACTTCTGACTAATAAATATGTAAATCAGAAATCATTCACTTTGGTTGCTTAAAAGCATATTAAGGTTGTTATACACTAAAACACTATGATGGTAAGTTCAAATTTTTAGCAAATGTGTACGTTGATAGCAAAGGATTGATTGATTGAATGTTGCTTAACGAACAACATTTTAGATAAATCAATGGCGAGGTCGTAGTTGGCAAACCTGGATTTGATATTGGAAATAAAAAGCGCTAGAAACGTACGGAACATTGGATTAATGAAAGAAAATTTAGTCTAATGTAGAACGATATTATGTAAAACTCTGTTGACGCTTCAAATTATCATTGGGAAATCGTCAACTGGTGACAAGAAATGAATAGGCCAAAGTCGAAAAGCTACAAATTGGATTGTTTTGAAATTGATCATTATCTCCATATTATACTTATACTACTTAACACCTGTGCAAAGTTTACACAAAATTCGTTGAAGCGTTTTCAAGTTATCACCTGTAAACCACCCACTGATGACAACAACATTTGAATTGTTAAGTAATTATGTCATGCCTCCGTCAATAAACTGACCGATCTCATTTACAGATTTCTAAAACAGACTTATTTGATAGATCGATGAAAATTACCATGGTAATGACAGAATCCTTCTGGACGGATGTATACTTTGGCGATCAGTCAGCTATCATAAATACGTATTTTGTCAGTTTTTAGTATTTCTTATACGGGTAAAAGTATTGTATATTCACATTTTTTAAAATAACTCACTACACTGACAAATAAGGGGTTCCTACTGTTAATATACAAATAAGGCGTGGAGAAAACATAACAATGCAACAAACAACACCACTTTGAACGAGATTAGTTATCAGAAGTTTCGGAGTGGTGCGCATCTCCTTCTTCACTACTACAGAATACACCACTTTGCTCCAGATTAGTTATCAGAAGTTTCGGAGTGGTGCGCATGTCCTTCACTACAAGCAGAATACACCACTTTGAGAGAGATTAGTTATCAGAAGTTTCGGAGGGGTGCGCATGTCCCTCTTCACTACTGCAGAATGCACCACTTTGCTCGAGGTTAGTTATCAGAAATTTCGGAGGGGTGCGCATGTCATTCTTCACTACAAGCAAAATACACCACTTTGCTCGAGATTAGTTATCAGAAGTTTCGGATTGTTTCACATGTCCTTCTTCACTACTGCAGAATACACCACTTTGCTCGAGATTAGTTCTCAGAAGTTTTGGAGCGGTGCGCATGTCCTTCACTACAAGCAGAATACGCCGCTTTGCTCGAGATTAGTTATCAGAAGTTTCGGATGAGTGCGAATATCCTTTACTACATCAGAATAAACCACTTTGCTCGAGATTAATTATCAAAAGTTTCTGAGGGGTACGCGTGTCCTTCACTACTGCAGAATACAACACTTTGCTATAGATTAGTTCTCAGAAGTTTCGGACTGCTGCGCATGTCCTTCACTACAAACAGAATACACCACTTTCCTCGACATTAGTTATAAGAAGTTTCGGAGGCGTGACCCACTACTGCAGAATACACCACTTTGCTCGAGATTACCTCTCAGAAGTTTCGGAGGGGATGCGCATGTCCTTCACTACAAGAAGAATACACCACTTTTTACGAGGTTAGTTATCAGAAGTTTCGAATGGTGCGCATGTCCTTCTTCACTACAAGCAGAATACACCACTTTGCTCGAGATTAGTTATCTGAAGCTTCGGAGTGGTCCGCATGTCCTTCTTCACTACAAGCAGAAAACACCACTTTGCTCGAAAGTATTTATATGAAGTTTATGAGGGGCGCGCATGTACTTCTTCACTACTGCAGAATACACCCACATGAATACACCACTTTGCTCGAGATTAGTTATCAGAAGTTTAGGAGGGTTGCAAATGTCCGTATTCACTACTAGCAGAATACACCACTTTCCTCGAGATTAGTTATCAGAAGTTTCGGATTGTTTCACATGTCCTTCTTCACTACTGCAGAATACACCACTTTGCTCGAGATTAGTTCTCAGAAGTTTTGGAGCGGTGCGCATGTCCTTCACTACAAGCAGAATACGCCGCTTTCCTCGAGATTAGTTATCAGAAGTTTCAGATGAGTGCGAATATAATTCACTACATCAGAATACACCACTTTGCTCGAGATTAATTATCAAAAGTTTCTGAGGGGTACGCATGTCCTTCACTACTGCAGAATACAACACTTTGCTATAGATTAGTTCTCAGAAGTTTCGGACTGGTGCGCATGTCCTTCACTACAAACAGAATACACCACTTTCCTCGACATTAGTTATAAGAAGTTTCGGAGGCGTGACCCACTACTGCAGAATACACCACTTTGCTCGAGATTACCTCTCAGAAGTTTCGGAGGGGATGCGCATGTCCTTCACTACAAGAAGAATACACCACTTTTTACGAGGTTAGTTATCAGAAGCTTCGAATGGTGCGCATGTCCTACTTCATTACAAGCAGAATACGTCACTTTGCTCGAGATTAGGTATCAGAAGTTTTGGAGGGGTGCGCATGTCCTTCTTCACTACAAGCAGAATACACCACTTTGCTCGAGATTAGTTATCTGAAGTTTCGGAGTGGTCCGCATGTCCTTCTCCTCTACAAGCAGAAAACACCACTTTGCTCGAAAGTATTTATATGAAGTTTAGGAGGGGTGCGCATGTACTTCTTCACTACTGCAGAATACACCCACGTGAATACACCACTTTGCTCGAGATTAGTTATCAGAAGTTTAGGAGGGTTGCAAATGTCCGTATTCACTACTAGCAGAATACACCACTTTCCTCGAGATTAGTTATCAGACGTTTCGGAGGAGTGTTCATGTCCTTCTTCACTACTGCAGAATACACCCCTTTGCTGAAGATTAGTTTTCAGAAATTTCGTAGGGGTGCGCATGTCCTTCAAAACAAGCAGAATACACCAATTTGCTCGAGATTAGTTAACAGCAGCTTCAGAGGGGCGGTCATCTTTACTACATTCACAATACACCACTTTGCTTGAGATTAGTTATCAGAACTATAGGAGGAGTGCGCATGTTCTTTTTCACTACTGCAGAATACACCACTTTGTTCGAGATTAGTTATTAGACGTTTCGCTGGAGTGCTCATGTCCTTCTTCACTACTGCAGAATACAC